>JADWQK010001232.1:0-147347 GCA_017933935.1 Sesamia nonagrioides | reverse complement strand
CACAAGTGACTGTAGATAACGACACAGCTAAGCTATTAACACTTAAACTTAGACTTAAACAGAGCTTATGCTCTGTTTAAGTCTAACGTAGTAAAGAATTTACCACCCGAAATTGTAGCAAATATCTCGCTTGCCGTCGGCATCGGATATGTGTCAGACTCGGTAGCCTGATTAACTGTACTTCGGTAGTCCCCACAAAGACGAACTTCGCCTGACTTTTTAATAATTGGTACCACAGGGGTTGCCCATTTTGCATACGATATAGGACGAATAACCCCTTCTTGTACTAAACGTTCAATTTCCTTTTCTACTCTCTCCTTCAAAGCGTACGGCACAGGGCGAGCCTTTAAGAATTTAGGTGTAGCGTCAGGTAATAAATTAATTGTTACAGGGTCTCCACGGTAAGTACTTGTTACAGGGTCTCCACGGTAAGTACCAAGTCCCTCTTTAAAGACTTCACTATGCTTCGCAATGATGACGTCAGATGAAAAATCGTCAAGCTCGTGAGACACAGTGTTCACGCTTAATTCAATATTGAGAGGATGAAACCAATTCCTTCCCAAAAGATTAGGACCCATACCCCTAGCTACAATGATATTTAAATTACACGATATGTTATTGTATTGCACGCGCACCATTGTCTGTCCAATAAGTGCCACTGGAGATTTTGTCCAATTGTGCAGGTTCAGTGGTGCTGGACGCAATGTGTCACGCGATCGATTACCACGCAATGAATGCCACGTTCGTTCGTTTTTAAGAGAAAAACTGGCACCTGAATCAATCTCCATAGTCACCGGTGTGTAATTCAACATAATTTTAACTCTGTATGGTTGTACTAAATGTTTAGAACTCCCGAAACAATAAATCCCGTTTAAATCAGAATCACCCTTATTTTCGTTACAATAATTAAGTTTAGCTGCTTTCTTTTTCGTAATACACACTTTTTCTATATGACCTTTCTTGTTACAATATCTACATACAGCATTAACAAAACGACAGTCATTAGAATGTCTATCGCCACAACGATAACAAAAACGCATAACACTGTTGTTCTTCTTTAACTGCACGGCGTTGATGTCCATGGGTTCCGGCCCGCCCGGTAACAGCGACGTGTCGGCGCCGCCGTGTGTGTCGGCGCTGCTACCCGCGGCGCCCGCGATCATGCGCAGGTCCCGACCTGCACTCTCTGCTGACAGCATGGCGTCGGTGACGTCCTGATAGCTTAGGTCGTTCCGCTTCAGTAATTCATACTGTAACCGGTGATCACTCATGCCGCACACAAGCCTGTCGCACAGCATACGCTCCAAATCAGTAAAGTTGCAGCCCGCGCTGATCTTCCTCAATTGCGCGATGTAGTCGGACGCTGATTCGTCGCATTTTTGATCCCGCTTATAAAACTTGTATGAAACTGATATTTCGTTCGGTTTCGGACTGTAATGTTTGGTTAGAATATTTTCTATTTCATCAAAAGTCACTTCACTAGATTTTCTCGGTGTAATTAAGGCTAAAACTGTTTCAAAAACTTGTGAACCACACACTGTGAAAAAGTTAGCCCTTTTAGCTGCATCTGTGATCACATTGTTCGCCTCCAAACAATATTTCAATCTAACAAAGTAATTGTCCCAATTATCCGTCTGCGGATCAAACTCATTAAATTTTACACTTCTCCTCTCCATTGTACTTTATTTTACGAATCGTCGCCACTATTGTATTTAAGAAAACACATTTACAGAAATCACTCCATGTTTATTGCTAGGTAGCTGAGAAGTGTCAAATATAACACCTACCCTACATTGCTTAACTTATTCATTATAATAAGATAACAAGTACCTACTTCATACATAACAGTATGCATACATACACTACTGAAATCTCTGATGGTAAAACTTAAAAAACACAACGTAAATGTAGTTTCAATTTACCATAGGTCAATTAAATGAAATCCGTGGGATGTTAAGTTTTTTTTTGTCCATATGAATACAATGAAAGGTTATTACTAACTCAACTGTAAATAAGTAATAAATTATTACACAAAAAATAAAAAATATTTATTTACTGTCTATAAATTAAATCAACGAGTCGACAAATCTGTGAGTCTGCCTCGGCCTTGTCTGTGTGTTTCATAAATATGTGTGATGCGCTACTCATTGGAATCATAACTAAGTATTAAATTTTGCTAATTTGTAAACTTCAGGAAAATTATTACAATATAGAGTATAGTATTCAAATTCGAAAGCAAGTAGGTTGAAAAACTTAAGGTCTTTTAAGTTTTTATAACTATGACACTCGTTCAAGACGTTATCAATATTTTTTTTAAAATTTTAAAATAATATTTTTAAATTTGTTTTGTTTCTCGTGGAGGTAACACGAGAAACAAAACAATTTATTTGTGTGTCCACACTATAATACTTTTTATTAAAACAACCTTTCTTTGGAGTTAAACCAAAATCGCGAACACACCGTTTTATATTTTTCCTCAAAACTTAAGGTAGAATATTCATATATATCCAATTATCCATATTCTAGAAAGAAAAACTGTATCTAAACTCAGTAAATGAACATTCAATTCCGCTTAAAACAACCAACATATTTATATTACCAAATACACCAGTATCGAAACAATATAAGCTGATAAAATAAAAAGGTATTTGAACGAGCAAGAATCATGCTATATTTGTCAACTTCTTCAATCTGTCGGTTAGGATTAGAAGTAGAGCTTACATCGCCTTATAAACTCAAGGAAATTACATGCACACGTACGTAAAGTTAACGCACACAATCAAATCATTTTATTCACACACGCGTTGAATTAATCACATTAAGTTTGTGCCTTCGCCGCTAGCCAGCGCTGGCGCTGGTAACGCAAGCGGCTAAGCGGTTCGCGTAGCTCTCTAGCTTTAATAGATGGCAGTGTTACCAATATGTAACTTTGTTTTTATATAAATTAATTAATACGATTCGGATATTCCGAATTCGAAAATTATATTCATCAGAAATCTAGTTGTCCGTTCGCAAGCTAGGTCATTCAAGGAGAAGAACCGGACAAGAAACTCCTTGGAAAGAGATATCAACATATTCTATCAATATGTTTCTTTCTTTGTTAATGTTATTCTCTTGGACAATAGTCCAAGAGAACTCAGAATTATAACAATATAATACCATTAGCCAGGAAAGTATTCCTAACCTAAATAACACACAAAATACATTATAGACATAAATCTACAACAATGTATAATTACTATTTACTTAACTTTGCTTTCCAACGAAACTCCTCACAAGTCACGACTCACTACACCCTGGTTTTACTAGAGGTCCGTACAGCTCAAAAGCCAAAAAGCAAATGCATTCCTCCGTTCGTGGACTTCTCTGCGACCCCGAGTTGGGGGCGCGAGGAGACGGTTTGGGGGCTCCTTTATAGCCCCATGACCGTGGAGTTGGTCTCTCGGTCCTCAAAAATGGGGACCCGTCTTTGGGTTGCACCTCAGGGGGTGCCGTCTTCGCACACCTAAGTCGACGCCGCGAGGGGTGTGCCTTCCCTCCGGCGGTCGTTGATGTGCCTTGTTGTGTGTGACTGTAGGAGCGCCCGAAGTGCTTCTCGACGCCCGTGCGACCAGGCCCCTACCAGTTGGATCTCTGGTTGCCCCAGAGAAGCCCCAGCAAGAGTCGATCAAGCTACAGGGCGTCGGTTTTGGTTGGCGCTCCGTTACAGTGGGTGATTACCCCGACTCCCTAACAGCTCAACCAGCTATGTACAGTTGGCTGCGGGGGTGCGGGGGGTGGTAGTGAGTAACGAGCGGTTTGTAGGTGTGTGTTCTCCGCTCGTGTGGTATACTGTGTGTGTGCCTACATTTGGAGTAGCGCATGTGTGTTTGTCGCGCGCATAGCGCCTATATCAACCTAGTCCGCAATGCGAACGGCGGTGTCGTGTTGCGAATGTTTAGTAAATATTTATGTCTGAGTAGGTCGCGTGTGAACGTGTATGCGACATACCCGGGCGTCAAGTCCGGTGGCGCGACGTCTGCGATGAGGTCGCGCGGGAATCTCTTCTTATCGGGAGGCCTCGCGTGCCAGGGCCCAATTTGTTTGATGTGGTGGAGGTCGGAGGTGCTGGCACGCGAGAACATCCCCTTCGCCAGACGGACGACGAAGTCATCGATGCTCTCGACACGCAGATCCCTGTGGATTACTGAGTTCCTCACGTACCGGGGAGCCTTGACGATCTGACGCAGCGTGATGTTCTGCTGCGTCCGGAGCTTCTTCTTGTGTGTCTCGGCCGTGAGGGCGAGCCAAGCCGGAGCAGCGTATGTTAGCTGCGGCCGCACGTATGTCTTGTATATCCCCAGCTTGACTCGTGTGGAGAGGCGTGACGAGAACACCGGGCGTAGAAGGTTTCTGGTTACCTTTACCCGCGCGATGGTGTCGCAGACGTGCGGGCCCATGGTGAGCCGACTGTCGAGTGTGACCCCCAAGTACTTGGCGGTCCTGGTCCATCCGACCTCGGTCCCCATGAGCTGAAGGTTCGGTGGATGAAGTCGGCCTCGTGCCGTGACAATAATAGCTTGCGTTTTACCTGCGTTCACCGACAGTCTCCACTTGCTGAGCCAGTCGGGGAGGTCGTCTAGTACGCGCTGCATTTTGATGTCCGCGTGGTCGGCCGACAGCGACGTGGTGATATACGTGGCGTCATCAGCGTACAGCGCGAGTGTCGCAGTGTGCGTGGCGGGGATGTCGTCGGTGTAGACTGAGTATAACGCAGGCGAGACGCAGCTTCCCTGTGGTACGCCCGCTCTGATGGGGCGTGCACTGGACGACACGTTCTCCACCGAAACCTTGAAGGTTCTGTCCTGCAGGAAGGAGGAGACCACCTGTATCAAGCGACGGGGCGTGGTGGTCTTGGTCAGCTTTTAAATGAGGCCGGCGGGCTAGACCCGGTCGAATGCCTTTTCCATGTCGAGGAATACTGCAGCGGCGTACTTCCTCTTATTCACGGCCGCGGTGAGTATGTGCTGTACCCTCGACAACTGGAGCGTCGTACTGTGTTCCGCCCGGAAGCCAAATTGTTCCGGGCGGGGCGTGGTGCGCGGTAGCAGGTGCCGCAGCAGAAGCGCTTCAAATACCTTGGAGGTGGTGGGGAGGTCTTCTACCGTCGTACACTCCGACTTTTATAATGTTGGTTCCAGTAAAAAAAGACGGTGTGATCTCGTGACGCAATGACTCGACGAGTCAAATGAACATCCGTATTTTGTCAAAACAGTGTTACAAAATGAATTAACTTAAATAATTTAGAAACATTGTACAAAAATTAATTATTGGTTATTTTATCTAAATAAATAGAACTTATTTATTATTATTCTTAAATTCGCAATAACAAACATATTTGTATCTAATCAACAATTAACTTCCCGTTTGTACATAGAAACTAAAATATAATTAATCGATATACGGTCTTTAATGTAACAAAATACTCACTAAAATAGTACCAAATTTTAAAATAATCTATCACATGCATCAGCACTATTTACCTCAACCATTTTGAAAGGAATTTATTAATATTCATTTTTGGAGCAGCTCCAACAAAGTCTTATCAGTGTTACACTACCCTGTGGAGCAGCACCAACATAGAACCAACCCTTGTTGGCAGCGATGTAAGCCTCTAACTTATAATTATGTTTAGCTACACAGTGCAGTGTTAATCATATCTTTTTACAATAAAAGGGAATTCTTTCAATGTATTAAATCCCCGAATAAAAGAAACCTACATGAAGGAATAGTATGTACTTGTTCATTAATTGCCATTTAAATAAAATGACATGATTAATATCGAACAGTATTATATTGTTACTGGCTAGGGGTATTAAAATGCTGGTTAAGGCTTTCTAAGTTTATTGGCAACGAAGGTACAGTCGATCGTAGACAATGACAAGTAGAACGTAGCTGATGTCGCACCAAAGTCTTCCCTTATGTCCATGAATTCCGTGTCGTACACACACAATATCACTACAGATGTTAATGATATGATATTTTCGTCTCGGTTGTCGAATGCAGACTGACTGTGCGCTGGCGTCACTGCGCTTTATGTAGGCCAGTTGATCGAACATTCCAGACCTGTCTTGAATTAATAATAATAACGCATAATTTCGAGTACGTTCAGCAAGTACCCACAGGTACTTCCCGGAAACGAGTTTCTAGAAATTTCGATGTCGACACTTCGTTAACAATAGTTATGAAACCTGTACCTTTTGATAGGCCACCCTAGGTCTAGCAATGCGTATTATTGGTTTAGTTTCCGCACTCAGTCCCTCCAGCGGACCATTGTGCGTGGACCATGGCGGCCTTTGGCGGTTATTCCAACCAGCCCACCTCCCTCCAGAAGCCCATCAGGTCTCCTAGCCTGTTGAGAACATCTGTGTAAGTTCTTGGTGCTCCTATGGTTTCGTTTCTAATTTGGGTAACGCCTGTACACTCGAAGAGTACATGCGCAACTGTCTCGTCAGCCTCTATGCAGGGCTGACCGTTATGCCTATTGTGTGGAGATGCTTATTCAGCGAGCAGTGGCCCGTAATGATCCCCGTCATCAATCGTAGGTTCCTCCTATCCAGGCGCAGCAACCTTTTGGTTAGCTTGTCATCCAGGGATGGCATAGCCTCCCTGGACTGCCTGCAGCTCGGTGACGAGGAGCACCAAATCTCCGCTTGTTCGTAGGTATGCTTTTGTACCCATCTGCGTATTTGAATAAAGGGGATAGGCACAATGGGCTCCGGTCCGCTGACCAACGCGCTGGATGCCCTTCTAGCCAGCTCGTCAGCTGCGTCATTACCCAGTGAACCGCTGTGACCCTTTATCCACGTGTCACATAGTGTCACAGTGTTGCGGTCTGGTACGGTTATCCGTTCCAATGCATCGTGGCACTCAAGACTCTGACTTGATGTGATGCATCCTTGCTTTAGGGATTGGAGGACGGAAGCACTGTCAGTGAGTATGCGGACACGTGTGTCCGCAACTCTTCTGGCTTTTATGGCTAGGGCCGCCAGTGTTATGCCCAGACACTCTGCTTGATAGACTGTGTTGAGCATCCCTAGCGGTCTGGATATATTTATGTTGAGGTCTTGTGAGACCACTCCGACGCCCGTGCTTTGATCGGTTTTCGATCCATCGGTGTATACTCTCAACACCTCCGGACCTGAGTGGTCGCACTGCTCTTCTTCAAGTGCTATCTGCCCCCTAATCGGCGAACAAATTTTTGTCAAATGATAGCGACTAGTTGGGATCGTTTCAACCAAACCGACCAATGAGCGGTCCGAACGATCCCAACTGATGTCAACTAGTCGCAATCATTTGACAAAAATGTGTTCGCCGATTAGGGGGCTGATAGTGCTTTTGAAAGCAGTACTTTTTTGGTACCCTGTCATTGGGTGCTTGTATCATTGGCTGCCTCTCGATTGCATCTAGCATTAGGCGTGTATGTTTGACCCTGGAGTCTTTGCTCAGGGTTCCTGATAGGTGGAGTCTGAAGGCAGTCAATGTCGCTTCCTCCCTCACAACAAGGTGAAGGGGGGGCAGTCCCAACATCGCCCGCAGGGCGGCAGTAGGCGTGGTTCTCATGCAACTGGTGATTGCCACACACGCCAACCGTTGTAGTTTTTCGAGGTCTTTTTGGGCTGTGCTCAGACTAGTTCTTGGCCACCAGACTAGTGAGCCGTATGTAATAATTGGCCGGATGACTGTGGTATAAAGCCAGTGAGTGACTTGTGGCTAATTCCCCAGTTTTTCCCAAGCATCCGCTTGCATTGCCACATTGATATGCTGGCTTTAGTTGTGATGTAGTTGGTGTGTTTCGCCCAATTCAGCTGTTTGTCCAGGTACATACCCAGACATTTTGTTTCAACGGATAGGCCTAGGGTGGTGCCAAAGAATCTTGGTAGATTTAGCGGTGTGAGCTTCCTCTTTTTTGTGAAGAGGATCAGCTCGGTTTTAGCTGGGTTCACAGATAGTTGGTGTGTATTACACCAATTTTCTATGATTTTCAGGGCCTGGTACATTAAATTGCACAGGGTGTTTTCATGCATTCCGCTTATTATTATTGTTATGTCGTCGGCATAACCCACGGTAAACGAGCCCTGTGGAACGCCCATGGTGACCACAGATCCTGCAGATCTCTTGCCATTAACATCAACCCTCTGAATTCGATTATTCAGATATGAAGCCAGAAGGTCGAGAGCTCTGTCCCTTAAACCATAATGGTACAATTTCCTTATAAGAATATCATGGTGTACGCAATCAAAGGCCTTGGACAAATCACAAAAAATACCAAGAGCATCTTGCGATTCCTCCCAGGCCCCAAATATGTTCTTTAGCAACGCCACGCCCGCATCTGTAGTTGAACGACCCTTTGTAAAACCAAATTGTTTCACGTGCAATAAATTGTGTAAGTTAAAGTGCCTCAACAACTGTTTCAAAATTAATTTTTCCAAAATTTGGTCAAAGTTGGTAATATCGATCGTAGCTTCCCGAAAGCAGCCCGCTGAGTTGGATTCGACAATTGACCTCTTTCAAGTTGTACCTTCCTAACTGGATAGTTTGTCCCAGGTCAACAACTTCGAGAAGAGAGTCTCCAATCTTTATAGGAGTCGGTACAACATGGACATTAGACGTGGCTTTAGTCTCGTCCATGTTCATTTTAAGACCGACTCGTTCGGAGGCTCTACTGAGGTCTTTGAGCATTGTACTCATAACTCATCACTGTACTTATGAGTCCTAATTGCCTTAAATAAAGACTTTTATTATTAATAGGTTTATTTTTAATAAAAACCATAATATCGGATTAGCTAATTATAAGTACTCTTAAAATGAGATGAATGCAGATCTTTTTAGTCCCTTGCCAAATCGGTCAAGATGAACTTCTATCGGCCCACACTGCCTCCGCTAGTTAGGCCTTATGAAACACTGGCTCATACGACGAGAGAGAAAGCAGGTTTCTTTCCATCTCTCTTTGCCCATAATTCGCGTCTTGATACTGACAGTGCTACTCCACCTAATTTACCTCATTGCGGAACTTCAATGCCTGAAGTTCACATTAGGAACAAGGAGGTTCTCCCGACATTTGTCGCCCATGTCGACAAATGCCGGTGTTCCTCAGCGGCCTGTTTTCTCTGTAACACTGTTCTTGTTGCATATTAACAATCTGCTGATGCCCGGTATCTATGGGTATGCAGATGACAGCACAGTTGTGGAAAGATACCTGCCGGATGCTCGGGCTAGTAAGGAATCAATCTGGTCCGAAGGAGAGTTTATGGTAGGGCGTACGAATGTTACACTACAGGCAATCTCCGAATCGGGCAATGCCAATCTTGTAGCATTCAATGCCGCCAAAACACAGGCGTGTCTTTTCACCGGCAAAAGGAGCCCGTTCAACTTGGCTGCTACTTTTGTTGAATGTATCCTTGTAGTATTTCGACCGCCTTTAGCTTATGGGAGTTGAGATTTACTCGAATCTAATCTTTGACGGTCATTGGGTCCAAGGCCAAGGTGGCTGCCAGGAAGCTTGGCGATATCGCAAAGGTCCGGTGGTACTTCACACCAAGGCAGCCTTTAATGTTGTACAAAGCACAGGTCCGTTCGTGTGTGGAATACTGCAGCCACATTTGGGCTGGTGCTGCAAAGTGTCATCTGGCCACTTTGGATTTTGATTTAATCCCCCCATCTCCGTTCCACCAACGGACGACCCCTCGTACGGCGAGTTTCCACCCTTACGTTGTTAACATCACTACGATCCGGACAAAGCGTTTCGCCTCCTCTTTTATACCGCGTACAAGCTATAATTATTTCGGTCCACAATAATATTGTTTTGTTTTACTGGTAAATCTACTGGGAACAATGTTCCCTATAGTCTTACTAGTAAGTCTATTGGGAAGAAAACTCCCATTAATTAGAACTAACGGAACTGTGTGAACTATTATTTATTATAGTGCACACAGTTCCCAGTAGTACTGGTAAGACTACTGGGAACAGCCGGATTATAATAATAAATAATAGTAAATAAAAAAATATCGATAACAATATTGATAAACAACATATAATATTATTGACATAGACATACCGCCCTCGGTACGCCGTCCCTACGGGCAGGGGGAGGCGACTGGACCCGATCGCACCTTTTTGTTCGTTTATAGTTTTACCTCTCTGTTAAAATGTTTTTCTAATAATGAGATATGTATGGGTTGTGGTGAGCCTGGAGATCTGTATTACAGGTACCGAACCTTGTTCAGACTCCAGCTCTGACAAAGGTATCAATGTTCCATACCGAGAGAATTAAACTTGGCGGGCAGGCGTCCCACACTAGACTGAGCGACTATTGACCACTAGGACCAATGAAATGATTACAATTTTGTTTGTTATGTCCTGTCTATTGTAAATAGATAATTATAACGCCTTTGAACTTTGATTAGTCTACACATGACTTAGAAACAAATGTTAGTACTTACATATCCCAGAAAACAACACAAACTACTTATTGTTTACCACGCCACACTGGCTTGTAGGCCCTCCTGATGCTTCGATATGATAGTAGGCGTATGGGCCTGTCCCGCCTAATCAGCTGTAGTTTTCAGGATGTTGTTGGGGCTTGCGCGTACCCTGCGCATAATAGAACCACAACGCTTGCTTATGACGGCGTGGAAGCCGTCTATTCTCACCTTCGCAAATATGTCGGAAGTATTACAGTAGCGCGGCAACCCCATCAACACCGTGAAAACATGATTGTATTGTGCGTGCAATACCCTCTGCGTGTGGTTGACCCACAGACTACATTGACTGTTCATTGTAAATATGTCGGAAGTACTACAGTAGCGCGGCAACCCCATCAAGACCGTGAAAACATGATTGTATTGTGCGTGCAATACCCTCTGCGTGTGGTTGACCCACATACTACATTGACTGTTCATTGTAAATATGTCGGAAGTACTACAGTAGCGCGGCAACCCCATCAAGACCGTGAAAACATGATTGTATTGTGCGTGCAATACCCTCTGCGTGTGGTTGACCCACATACTACATTGACTGTTCATTGTAAATATGTCGGAAGTACTACAGTAGCGCGGCAACCCCATCAACACCGTGAAAACATGATTGTATTGTGCGTGCAATACCCTCTGCGTGTGGTTGACCCACATACTACATTGACTGTTCATTGTAAATATGTCGGAAGTACTACAGTAGCGCGGCAACCCCATCAAGACCGTGAAAACATGATTGTATTGTGCGTGCAATACCCTCTGCGTGTGGTTGACCCACATACTACATTGACTGTTCATTGTAAATATGTCGGAAGTACTACAGTAGCGCGGCAACCCCATCAAGACCGTGAAAACATGATTGTATTGTGCGTGCAATACCCTCTGCGTGTGGTTGACCCACATACTACATTGACTGTTCATTGTAAATATGTCGGAAGTACTACAGTAGCGCGGCAACCCCATCAAGACCGTGAAAACATGATTGTATTGTGCGTGCAATACCCTCTGCGTGTGGTTGACCCACATACTACATTGACTGTTCATTGTAAATATGCTGTTTTAGAAGTGTAGCTTCTTGAACCTACAGAAATGTAACACATCCAGACAGTCTTTTAGGTCTTTGGAAACCCAGTGGGCCAGATACTTTAAAGAAGTGATTTGTAAATTTTAGTATTTGCCTTGAAGACTAGTAGTTATACCTCAATTTTCTTACCATTGTATCTGAGCCCATGAGGGTCCGAGTACCACTCACATATCGTAAGCAGGCTTATCAATGCGTCAATCGGAGGGCACAGCAACACCATATCGTCAGCATAACTACCTAATATTGTTGATGTACAAGGCCTTTTGAGTTTTGTCCTTATTGTTTTTCAAAACATTTACACCACGTAGCTTAATACACTTTTCCAGTCGCTCAAAGCAGTTATATTTAGTATAACAATTAACACTCTAAAGTGGGGTGTTCAAAATAGCTGACTTGAAAGCGTCGAGTCCTTCTTCACCGGGCTGGAACCTTTGACCACGAAGACTTTTCTTAATTTTAGGAAATGTAAAGGTATCATTAGGCCAATTAATTGTCAGGACTGTATGGAGGATGATCAAGAATTTCTACTTTTTCCTGCTTCAAATACTCAACCGTTTGACGAGCGCTGTGTGAGTTTGCGTTGTAGTGGTGCAGGATTATGCGTCGCTTTGAGTTAGATTTTGAAAGTTCGGCGATGACTTATGGTAAACAAATTGTGGTATACCACAGTGCGTTAACCGTCCTACGATGTTCAAGTGCAATAGTCTCAACATGGCTGATTTTTCCAACGAACAAGGTCACCATCTTTGAAGTACTTCGAGAACAAACAACTTTTATCGCCTTTGGCTCGTATTGAAAGACCCAAATTGTAGATTGTTGCTTGAAGTTAGGATCGTAGGTATAGATCCAAGATTCGGCACCACTGATGATGTCGTAGACGTGATTTGACTCTCCTCGGTTCAACCTTTGCAGAGTTTTCTTACACCACCTGACGCAGGCCGCTTTGTGATAGTCTGAAAGTAGATGCGGTATCCAACGGCAAACTAGCTTTCTCACACCAAGCGCTTCATGTAAGATCTTCTGGATGATTGTCCCTGAGATGCCTGAGAAGCCTCTATCCCTAGATAGCTTCGTCACATGACGACCTACTAATCTTACAGCATTGATGTTATCTTCAGCGAAGGAGGATTTTGTGCATCCTTCGCGAGATTTGTCAGTAACACTAGAATATCCACGCTGGAATTTTAAATACCAGTGTTCGACAGTCCGCAGACGGGGCTTCATCACTGAACACAGATGTTCGCTTCACTAAAGCTGTGTCAGGCCTCTCCCAAAGTTTTGGAAAATTATTGCTCGAACATTCTCCTTAGAAAGATTCATTTTCGTACGTGACCTGACAGATTCCAATCGACGCTGTCACTAAACAATAGCATTAATGATTAATCCAAATACTTTCAACTGTTTTGAGATTCCAAATTTGAACACATTCGAACAGCTCCAAATTAAAAATTGCGGAAAAATATGGAAACGATAGAACCTAAAAGGCATTCCTAGTATACTCCGTCCACATAACAAACCTGATAGGTGTTGCTGAGCTCAAAAATCAACCGGGTTAAGTCGAAATGTGTTTGATTCGTTTACGTACTCTGGTTATATGTGCGTTAGGTAACCAGGCTTCTCCGGGAGTCAACTGCAGCAGCAAGATTGGCAACAGCCGCGCCGCCCCGCCACCCGCCGCGCGCAGCAAGCCCATCGACATCCAGGCCACCCGCACCAATAAGGTCGGCAATCACGCTGGTACCTCTGGTAAGTGTCACGTGGAAACAACTGACCACCGCACTACAGACTAAAGAGCGTGCAGCGGATAAAGTTGCTTGAACATCAATACTCTACTTAGATACTGTTCAAGCAATATAATTATAGAACCGTAAATTAAAAATAAAAACTTGACAACACGTTAACATAAAAGGGGCAAGATACGTAACTTGATCAAAAGCGCGCGTTCCTATTGAACCAAATCTAATGGAAACAGTGAAACTCGGTCCATTCATTAGGTATTTTTGTCATGCAATGGAGCGAGGCGCCCGCACAACGACATAAAGCGTCACAAAAAACGGCAATTTAGTCATCTGGTGAACCAGATGGGCAAGATAATAAAACGGCTTTTGACGACTGAGTATCTATCTGTCTCATCTATGACTGAGTATATACAACCTGTATCAGAAATATGAAATGATACTTTCAGCATATAAAATATATGTATGTTGCATACCCATGGCACCGGTGTGAGGTACCTAAGTGCATGGGTTTTTTAATTATTTTGCTAAGATTATAAAACAAAGTCGACTTATTTGTATATGCCTATTGTTTTATTCAACTGATCAGTGTTATAAAATTATAGTTTTTGTAAGATCAGTCGTGGATAGCTTATCAGAAGCAAGAAAATACTTGAATATCGTGTCTATTTTTTTTTTGGTTAGGTTTGACTTACCGTATTTAGATTTAAAATTGGTTAAGGTCGTACCCTCACCAAATGACCTCGAGCATTTGCTCCCTCTTCACCGCGCCCCACCTCTACAATACTTCGCAAAATATTACTAGCGCCGTCTGGCGGACGAAGTACTTACAAATACAAATTAAATTCATAGACCACAGAAGTAACAGACATGGCACTTTTATTTTTGTTTATTGGTGCGCCCAAATACTTTTGGTTATTATGTACTCAAACAAATGTTGACGATACTTCATAATAAAAATTCTGCGGTGTTTATTTTTTAACCGACTTCAGAAAAAAGGTGGTTCTCAGTTCGATTTATTGTCGCTGATAACTTTATGGTTAATGAACCTATTTAGACCATTCTTTTTTTATATGAAGGGATATGCTGCCTATGTAATCCCATTGTTACCACGTCAGTGTCGATAATGGATATTCTGAGAAATTTAGTCCAATTATCGAAAATTGTAGGCACGCTTCGGGTGACAACTTGATACTCGTGTTTATGTCGGATGATATTAAAAAACCGTGAAGATTTGGGCCTGACCTGATGATGGAGATGACAGAATATCAAGGGAATCCACATCGGAAGCAACTGTCACGTGTTTGGGCTTATTTAATGTGTATTGATTTAATTAGACCTTTATAACTAAATATGTTATGACTGTAACTTCAGGGTTGGAAGTTAGTTTTGTAGATTGAAAGTTAGCTAAGTCAGATGGACAAAGGGATAGAAAAATAATATAATAAAGTTTAATTTATCATTATTTATTATTTTAAGGGAAAACGTAATCAGGGTCAAATAAATTTCTGCAGAACTGACACATTTAAAAAAAAAAATCATGTTTTTTTTGGGACCAGGCAAGACTGTGAAATTATATTATTAACTTCCGAAATTAGTTATTTTTCACTTTGTAGTGGTTTTTGAAGTCGGTTGTTTTTTTGTAAAAAGTTTTTATTTTTATGTTTGTTTGCGGATAACTTCGCCTAAAATTTGGTATTTCGATGAATTTTTGGGTATTTCGACATGGGTGTCGTGATAGGGGTTTTCGGGAGTGCAGATCACGAATATGACGTAATTTTTGAAATCCAAGATGGCCGACACCAATTTTATGATATTTTGACATGGGTGTCGTGAAAGGGGTTTTTGTGGGTGCTAATCACGAAAATGACGTCATTTTGGAAATCCAAGATGGCCGACACCAATTTTATGATATTTTGACATGGGTGTCGTGAAAGGGGTTTTTGTGGGTGCTAATCACGAAAATGACGTCATTTTGGAAATCCAAGATGGCCGACACCAATTTTATGATATTTTGACATGGGTGTCGTGAAGGGTTTTGTGGGTGCAGATCACGAAAATGACGTCATTTTTGAAATCCAAGATGGCTGACACCAATTTTATGATATTTTGACATGGGTGTCGTGACGGGGGTTTTCGGGGGTGCAGATCACGAAAATGACGTCATTTTTGAAATCCAAGATGGCTGACACCAATTTTATGATATTTTGACATGGGTGTCGTGGCGGAGGTTTTCGGGGGTGCAGATCACGAAAATGACGTCATTTTTGAAATCCAAGATGGCTGACACTAATTTTATGATATTTTGACATGGGTGTCGTGAAAGGGGTTTTCGCGGGTGATAATCACGAAAATGACGTCATTTTTGAAATCCAAGGTGGCCGACATTATATTTCATGATATTTTGACTTGGGTATCGTGACGGGTTTTCGGGGCGCTGATCACGAAAATGACGTCAATTATAAGCTGTGGCATAGCTTCTATTTCTTTATCAAAGTCAAAAATAAAACATCAAATATAGTTTAGTCGCTAAATCGCCACCATTTTCGCACTCCTTCAATGACGTCACTGGTAAAAAATAAATAAATAAATAAACTACAAAAAAGAAAATACATACTTATACAAATGTATACGTTAATTGGCAAAATAAAAAAAATACTATGTCATAAATAACTAATAAAAAAATTCCTACTAACTACATACTGCGGAACTCGGTGTGCACACCTTTGCGATTTACCCCGCAGCCACGCGCAGGATTGCGTTTTTTATCTGCATTTTCATGCACATCTGCAGCCCTGCGCGTGAGCGCAGATTCAATGTATAGTACCATGCGTTTCTCCATACAAAATTTGGTACTAGCGAACATCTATCTTATATATAAAATTCTCGTGTCACAGTTTTCGTTCCTATACTCCTCCGAAATGGCTTGACCGACCCTCATGAAATTTTGTGAGCGTATTGAGTAGGTCTGAGAATCGGCCAACATCTGTTTTTCATCCCCCTTAATGTTAGGGGTAGTCCACCCCTACTTCTTTTTTTATTTTTACACAACATTTTTAGTTTCTATTTTTTTACAACATACAAAAATACATACAATCCTAAATTTTCACCCGTTCTACGATCAATCCTTCAAAACTGATCAATCGTCATTTAATTAGTTTTATTCCCATGGGAAATCTAAAAAACGCGATATAACCCAATTCCACGCGGGCGAAGCCGCGGGCGGAAAGCTAGTACTAATATATAAAGCTGAAGAGTTTGTTTGTTTGAACGCGCTAATTTCAGGCACTACGGGTTCGATTTGAAAAATTCTTTTTGCGTTGGATAGTTCATTAATCCAGAAAAGCTTAAGGCTATAAAACATCACGCTGCGACTAATAGGAGCAGAGCATTACTAACTCAACGCGAACGAAGTCGCTGGCGGCCGCTAGTATAAAATAGCTTTACCGCGGCAGCCCCGAGTGCCACATGTTTAACACACACTACACACACACACACACAACTCCTTAACGATTCACATCAGCTGCCTCGTGTTTGTGCTTAATAAATTTGTATTGATAAGAACTTTACACCTAAATGAGTTGTGATCATCATTAAAGCTCTGATGTTGAAGACAAAAGCCAGTTAAGGGAACTCCTTAAAGGTTTACAATAGTTACTCGGCTGACAGCCGAGGGAACTCCTTAAGAGTTCCCTCGGCTGTCTCCCGGCTCCATCATCAACTCCGAACTTTACTAAATTGTAGTGCGTTAAAACACTTAATGAAAAAACTTACCCTAGACGCCCCTTTGATTTTTTAAATTTCTTCTAGATTTACCTAGTCTTCCATCATCAGACCCTAATTTCCTAAACATGAGACTACCTTGAAGATATCGTCTTTCTAATAAAACAAAAACATGTGGCACTCGGGGCTGCCGCGGTAAAGCTATTTTATACTAGCGGCCGCCAGCGACTTCGTTCGCGTTGAGTTAGTAATGCTCTGCTCCTATTAGTCGCAGCGTGATGTTTTATAGCCTTAAGCTTTTCTGGATTAATGAGCTATCCAACGCAAAAAGAATTTTTCAAATCGAACCCGTAGTGCCTGAAATTAGCGCGTTCAAACAAACAAACTCTTCAGCTTTATATATTAGTACTAGCTTTCCGCCCGCGGCTTCGCCCGCGTGGAATTGGGTTATATCGCGTTTTTTAGATTTCCCATGGGAATAAAACTAATTAAATGACGATTGATCAGTTTTGAAGGATTGATCGTAGAAGGGTGAAAATTTAGGATTGTATGTATTTTTGTATGTTGTAAAAAAATAGAAACTAAAAATGTTGTGTAAAAATAAAAAAACAAGTAGGGGTGGACTACCCCTAACATTTAGGGGGATGAAAAACAGATGTTGGCCGATTCTCAGACCTACTCAATACGCTCACAAAATTTCATGAGAATCGGTCAAGCCGTTTCGGAGGAGTATAGGAACGAAAACTGTGACACGAGAATTTTATATATAAGATAGATGTTCGCTAGTACCAAATTTTGTATGGAGAAACGCATGGTACTATACATTGAATCTGCGCTCACGCGCAGGGCTGCAGATGTGCATGAAAATGCAGATAAAAAACGCAATCCTGCGCGTGGCTGCGGGGTAAATCGCAAAGGTGTGCACACCGAGTTCCGCAGTATGTAGTTAGTAGGAAATTTTTTATTAGTTATTTATGACATAGTATTTTTTTTATTTTGCTAATTAACGTATACATTTGTATAAGTATGTATTTTCTTTTTTGTAGTTTATTTATTTATTTATTTTTTACCAGTGACGTCATTGAAGGAGTGCGAAAAATGATGGCGATTTAGCGACTAAACTATATTTAATGTTTTATTTTTGACTTTGATAAAGAAATAGAAGCTATGCCACAGCTTATAATTGACGTCATTTTCGTGATCAGCGCTCCGAAAACCCGTCACGATACCCAAGTCAAAATATCATAAAATATAATTTCGGCCACCTTGGATTTCAAAAATGACGTCATTTTCGTGATAAGCACCCGTGAAAACCCCTTTCACGACACCCATGTCAAAATATCATAAAATTAGTGTCAGCCATCTTGGATTTCAAAAATGACGTCATTTTCGTAATCTGCACCCCCGAAAACCCCCGTCACGACACCCATGTCAAAATATCATAAAATTGGTGTCGGCCATCTTGGATTTCCAAAATGACGTCATTTTCGTGATTAGCACCCACAAAAACCCCTTTCACGACACCCATGTCAAAATATCATAAAATTGGTGTCGGCCATCTTGGATTTCCAAAATGACGTCATTTTCGTGATTAGCACCCACAAAAACCCCTTTCACGACACCCATGTCAAAATATCATAAAATTGGTGTCGGCCATCTTGGATTTCCAAAATGACGTCATTTTCGTGATTAGCACCCACAAAAACCCCTTTCACGACACCCATGTCAAAATATCATAAAATTGGTGTCGGCCATCTTGGATTTCCAAAATGACGTCATTTTCGTTATTAGCACCCACAAAAACCCCTTTCACGACACCCATGTCAAAATATTATAAAATTGGTGTCGGCCATCTTGGATTTCCAAAATGACGTCATTTTCGTAATTAGCACCCACAAAAACCCCTTTCACGACACCCATGTCAAAATATCATAAAATTGGTGTCGGCCATCTTGGATTTCAAAAATTACGTCATATTCGTGATCTGCACTCCCGAAAACCCCTATCACGACACCCATGTCGAAATACCCAAAAATTCATCGAAATACCAAATTTTAGGCGAAGTTATCCGCAAACAAACATAAAAATAAAAACTTTTTACAAAAAACAACCGACTTCAAAAACCACTACAAAGTGAAAAATAACTAATTTCGGAAGTTGGTGTATTCGTTTTAGACACCGAGTTCCGAAATTAGTTATTTTTCACTTTACATAGTGGTTTTTGGAAGTCGGTTGCTTTTTTCTAAAAAAGCTTTTATTTTACATTATTTAGTTGTTAAAAGTACTATGTATTCAGTTGCATCCATCCGGTCAGACTGGAAGCTGACGCAAATATAGTTGGGAAATGACGTACTTTTGTTTACTTTAATTTTTACCCGTAAGTACCTATTCCCTCAACTGCCTATGGTCTTCATCATTAAATTTACTGTAGACTATTATTTTAACCTAATCGGAGTAAAGGTCTTATTAATATAAATGAATGAAGTCCAACTACAAAGTAGCTACTGGAAACCGTTGAGGAGTTCCCGGAACTGGCCTTTGTCTTCATCATTTGAGCTCTTATGAGAGTCGCAACCCATCTAGGTGTAAAGTTCTTATCAATACAAATTAATCGAGCCCAACCACAAGGTAGCTGCTGTCAATTGTTGAGGAGTTCCTTCGACTGTCTCTCGGCTCCATCATCAGATCTACTCCAGACCTTTATTAAATTGTAGTGCTTTAAAATATTTAATGAAAATGCTAAGAAATGCACTAGTCGCCCCCAATTTTTGAAAGTTCCGCTTGTTTTCTCTGGACTTCCACCATCAAACCTTGATATCCTTATCAAGGGACCACCTTGGGAACGTCTTCCTTCCAACAGAAAAAGAATTATCAAAATCGGTTTATAAATGACGAAGTTATGCGCGAACAAACATAAAAAAAAAAACTAATACGGTCGAATTGAGTAACCTCCTCCTTTTTGAAGTCGGTTAAAAATTGAACATAAAAAACATAATTATAATTGAGCAACCTCCTCCTTTTTGAAATCGGTTAAAAAAACGAACACCAAAATAAACATCAATAACAGAGATACTCTAAGATAGTATTATACTCTATGCGACATGCGGTGCGTGAGCGAGCAAGCAGATGCTTTCTCGCTCACGCGCCGCCCGCTTATGCTAGCGGAGCGCGCGATGACGAACGACACGGGTTCCCCCTTCGAGAGCTTGTGGCATACTGAATCTCAAATCTCAATAGCCCGGGCAACAGAAATGATGGCGAATGCGCTCAGATTATTGAACAAAATTTTGATTTTGGTCGTTTTAAAAAAATATTTCTACAATAATGTTCGTCATGAAATTACCTATCCATTAGTGTAAGAACGCAATCTAAATAATGCTTACTTTCCGAGGAGATGCACGTTTATGATAATTATTTCTCTTGTCAGTGGTTTCGTTGTGAAGGAATTATTTAAACATTATACTTAGTAAAATAAAAAAAAAAACTACAATTTTGGAGCCAAGATTATGGAGAAAATTTACGTATTTTTAATAAGTTGATATTTCTTTTGGATAAAGAGTAGATAGCTCCGGAAAACTACATAAAAACGGCTTGCGGTGTGTTTTTCCTCTGGAGCCGCCTTAAGAATACTTACTGTTTTTTATTTAAGAGTTAAAAATCATAATTAGTTGCATAGGTGTGTCTGTAGATAAAAATATCACTCACTATTGATTTTTCGGTAAAGGGAACCCTAAAATGTACCTAGGTTTAGGTTATTCTTGATGATGCTATTTTTGATTTTTTATTAATTTTTTGCAAGTCCCGAACTCCCGACTAGACTAGTTGCTTACTAATCGTCCCGAGGTGAAGTCGCTGTTTTGCAATTGCTCTGTTCCGCGTTCTACGTGTTGTCAACGGTTTTCAAAATGCCTCGTCGTGGTGAAGAATATTCAAATAATGAATTATATGAGATGATTCTCTGTGTTGGTGCTGCTGGAGGTAGTATCCATGGAGCATTAAATTTGTACCGGCAACGGTTTATTGACGGGAGATCCGCCACTAATTAGAGACGCCTGCCGTCGTATACGTGCTTCAGCTACATGTGTCTACGGCTGCAAAGTACTGGTTCCTTCCATCGTTCTGCGAGTGAGTGACAACCGTTGGGGTAAACGAGTCCTCGAGTGGAGACCGCGTCTCGGCAAACGTAGCGTAGGACGCCCTTGGGCGAGATGGAGCGACGACATCAAAAGGTGGCTTGAAGTGGCTGGCGGAGAACTGCTCAGGATCGCGCTTGTTGGCGTGCCATGGAGGAGGCCTATGTCCAGCAGTTGACGAGTAGAGGCTGATGATGATGATGAAGTATGCAAGTGTGTTGCTATGTGCAGTCGTGTACTGAACTAGACTCAGTACACATTCTGTAACACATTAACAGTAGAAATGAAGTATGAAGTATGCAAGTGTGTTGCTATGTGCAGTCGTGTACTGAACTAGACTCAGTACACATTCTGTAACACATTAACAGTAGAAATGAAGTATGAAGTATGGAAGTGTGTTGCTATGTGCAGTCGTGTACTGAACTAGACTCAGTACACATTCTGTAACACATTAACAGTAGAAATGAAGTATGAAGTATGCAAGTGTGTTGCTATGTGCAGTCGTGTACTGAACTAGACTCAGTACACATTCTGTAACACATTAACAGTAGAAATGAAGTATGAAGTATGCAAGTGTGTTGCTATGTGCAGTCGTGTACTGAACTAGACTCAGTACACATTCTGTAACACATTAACAGTAGAAATGAAGTATGAAGTATGGAAGTGTGTTGCTATGTGCAGTCGTGTACTGAACTAGACTCAGTACACATTCTGTAACACATTAACAGTAGAAATGAAGTATGAAGTATGCAAGTGTGTTGCTATGTGCAGTCGTGTACTGAACTAGACTCAGTACACATTCTGTAACACATTAACAGTAGAAATGAAGTATGAAGTATGCAAGTGTGTTGCTATGTGCAGTCGTGTACTGAACTAGACTCAGTACACATTCTGTAACACATTAACAGTAGAAATGAAGTATGAAGTATGCAAGTGTGTTGCTATGTGCAGTCGTGTACTGAACTAGACTCAGTACACATTCTGTAACACATTAACAGTAGAAATGAAATTCTTTTTGGTAGTGTGGAGGGAGGAGCAGCCTGTAAAGCTCACTCATCCTCCATAGAAAAGGGAGGATCCTCCGACCAGACTGGTTGTCTGGCGCGCCACCTGCCCGCCGGTTGATGTCGCGAGCTTGTATGCGTGCTAGTTGCACAGAAAACTCTGATTGCGAGATGCAGGTTTCGCGTGACGTCAGTATGACGCGTTGATCGCATGTTGTGTTGTAGGCACCGCTACATGTTGCGATGTAGGCGCCGCTACAATAGTTTAACTACTTAATATATTGCAATATTTACATACGTGGTTGTGCAGTCATTTTTTCTTTTTCTATGTATTCGTTTAAAGCAATGGATTAGCAATATCCTTCAAATGATTGATCTTGTAATTGACAAGTGTTACGGATTTAGCTAACAGGGTATGTACCCTGTTAGCTAAATCCGTACAAAAAATCCGCACTTAGCACGTGCTAAGTGATGCATTTTTCCCTTCTAAGAGTGTTAACATAGATATATTACGCACACTTTTAGCCACTTTTACACAATTACACCACAGTTAGGTACGTATGTGTACGTTTAACATCTATGTAATAGATTGGGGTTCCTGCAATGTGTGTGTATTTATGTTTTTTTTTTTGGGAAATGTTGATGTCGCAGGTAGTTACGGCAACACCAGCTCCACGCCGAAGGGCCGCGGCGGCGTCGGCGCGGGTGGCTTCGGCAACGTGTACGACAAGGCGCGGCGCCGCAACGAGGCGTGCTTCGGCGAGTTGGCCGAAGCCGAGCTCGACAACGACTTCGACTTCGAGGGCAACCTCGCGCTCTTCAACAAGCGTGCGCTGTGGGAGGAGCTGCGGCACGCGCCCAAACCCGACGTGGTGCGCCAGGCCGACGACCTAGGCAAGTTCCGCCACGACCAGAACGTACTGGCTGCGCCGCCCGCGCCGCGCTGTGCCATCCGCGTGCCCGACGAGCTGCGCGCGCACGTGGACTACGTGACGGACGAGGGCCTGAGCGTGCCCGGCGTGCGCGCCGAGCTGCGCGCGCTGCTGTGGGCGGCGCTGGCGCGGCGCGGGCTGCGCTGCTGGCGCGCGCCGTGGCCGACGTGGCGCTGCGCCTGGTGGGCGGCGGCCGGCGCCTGGACCCGCGCAACGCACACCAGCGGCCCACCGTGGTGGCGCTGCTGGGGCCACGCGGGCGGCGCGGCCGGCCTGCAGGCGGCGCGCCTGCTGGCGTCGCACGGCGCGGGCCCACGCCCTGCTGGCGGCGCCGCTGCCGCGCGAGCCGGCGCCGGCGCTGGTGCGCGAGCTGGCGGCGGCCGAGCCGGGCGGCGTGCTGTTAGCCGACAGCCTGGCCGCGCTGCCCAGCCCCGACCTGGTGCTGCTGGCGCTGTACGACCCCGTGCTAGACGACCCGCAGGAGCGCTACCAGTCAGTACCTTTATTTGCTATCATGAATAAAGTTGTGTGTGTGTAGCGCGGCGCTGCAGTGGGCGACGCGCACGCGTGCGGTGGTTGTGTGCGTGGAGCCGCCGGGCGCGCGGTGGGCGTTAGTAACATGAGTTGTGTGTGTGTGTAGCGCGGCGCTGCAGTGGCCGACGCGCACGCGTGCGGTGGTTGTGTGCGTGGAGCCGCCAGGCGCGCGGTGGGCGTTAGTAACATGAGTTGTGTGTGTGTGTAGCGCGGCGCTGCAGTGGGCGACGCGCACGCGTGCGGTGGTTGTGTGCGTGGAGCCGCCGGGCGCGCGGTGGGCGTTAGTAACATGAGTTGTGTGTGTGTGTAGCGCGGCGCTGCAGTGGGCGACGCGCACGCGTGCGGTGGTTGTGTGCGTGGAGCCGCCGGGTGCGCGGTGGGCGTTAGTAACATGAGTTGTGTGTGTGTGTAGCGCGGCGCTGCAGTGGGCGACGCGCACGCGTGCGGTGGTTGTGTGCGTGGAGCCGCCGGGCGCGCGGTGGGCGTTAGTAACATGAGTTGTGTGTGTGTGTAGCGCGGCGCTGCAGTGGGCGACGCGCACGCGTGCGGTGGTTGTGTGCGTGGAGCCGCCGGGCGCGGGGTGGGCGTTAGTAACATGAGTTGTGTGTGTGTGTAGCGTGGCGCTGCAGTGGGCGACGCGCACGGGTGCGGTGGTTGTGTGCGTGGAGCCGCCGGGCGCGGGGTGGGCGTTAGTAACATGTGTTGTGTGTGTAGCGCGGCGCTGCAGTGGGCGACGCGCACGCGTGCGGTGGTTGTGCGTGCGTGGAGCCGCCGGGCGCGGGGTGGGCGTTAGTAACATGAGTTGTGTGTGTGTAGCGTGGCGCTGCAGTGGGCGACGCGCACGCGTGCGGTGGTTGTGTGCGTGGAGCCGCCGGGCGCGGGGTGGGCGTTAGTAACATGAGTTGTGTGTGTGTGTAGCGTGGCGCTGCAGTGGGCGACGCGCACGCGTGCGGTGGTTGTGTGCGTGGAGCCGCCGGGCGCGGGGTGGGCGTTAGTAACATGTGTTGTGTGTGTAGCGCGGCGCTGCAGTGGGCGACGCGCACGCGTGCGGTGGTTGTGTGCGTGGAGCCGCCGGGCGCGGGGTGGGCGGACTGCCCGTGCCGGGCGGCGGTGCTGGGCACGTTGCCCGGCGCGCTGGCCGGCCCGCTGGGCGTGCTGTACCTGGCCGACGTGTGCGTGCCGCCCGCCGTGTTCGCCGAGCTCCGCGTGGACTACCGCCCTCCCTTCGGCGCCAGCTCCGTGCTGGCCCTACACCCGGCTGACGCCTGACGTCGACGCGGTTTGTTCCGCAGCGGAACAAACCGCGTCGACGCTATCATGAATAAAGTTGTGTGTGTGTAGCGCGGCGCTGCAGTGGGCGACGCGCACGCGTGCGGTGGTTGTGTGCGTGGAGCCGCCGGGCGCGCGGTGGGCGTTAGTAACATGAGTTGTGTGTGTGTGTAGCGCGGCGCTGCAGTGGGCGACGCGCACGCGTGCGGTGGTTGTGTGCGTGGAGCCGCCGGGCGCGGGGTGGGCGTTAGTAACATGAGTTGTGTGTGTGTGTAGCGTGGCGCTGCAGTGGGCGACGCGCACGCGTGCGGTGGTTGTGTGCGTGGAGCCGCCGGGCGCGGGGTGGGCGTTAGTAACATGTGTTGTGTGTGTAGCGCGGCGCTGCAGTGGGCGACGCGCACGCGTGCGGTGGTTGTGTGCGTGGAGCCGCCGGGCGCGGGGTGGGCGGACTGCCCGTGCCGGGCGGCGGTGCTGGGCACGTTGCCCGGCGCGCTGGCCGGCCCGCTGGGCGTGCTGTACCTGGCCGACGTGTGCGTGCCGCCCGCCGTGTTCGCCGAGCTCCGCGTGGACTACCGCCCTCCCTTCGGCGCCAGCTCCGTGCTGGCCCTACACCCGGCTGACGCCTGACGTCGACGCGGTTTGTTCCGCTGCGACTGTCACCCGCGTACCGCGCTGCTGTTCATTCGTTAGAAAACACGCGAACTTTTTCAATATTCTCTCGAATCGAGTCGTGTGACCATTTCATCTTTGAACTTATTTAAGTTTTTCATCAATATTCTTAAGCCTTGTATATAATAATCAAAAAGACGAAAACGTCAACCACGACGTTTGAAACTAACGACGGATACTTACGGCGCTCAAATAGCGCAAATTTCGGCAATCATGGTTGATACGGGCTGCCGACGTTACAGATAGTTCAACTCGCGCGCGACACTGTCTGGGTAAACCTTATACATATACAATGACTTTGTTTGACAGCCTCTGTGGCGTAGCGGTAGCGAACGCGGCCGTTGCGTAAGGAGTTCGATCCCCGCACAGTGCAAATATTTGTATGCATGAATATGAATATTTGCACTGGTCTGGTCGTGCCTCGGAAAGCACGTTAAGCCGTTGGTCCCGGTTGCCATACGAACATCTAGTGGCAGTCGTTACGGGTTGTTGGAGCCCTCAAAAGTCTAACAATTGGTCTAACTGCAATGCTTAGATATCTCCTTCGGGTTGTGGAGGTCAGACGGCAGTCGCTTCACGGAAAATATCGAAGTTTAGCCAAAATCAGCAGTTAGACTGGTGAAGCCAGACTCCAAAGCTGAAATGCTACGGATGCGACTGGGATTAACGCTGAGATAATGATATACAGTGACTTTGTTTGCGAGACAAGAGGTACAGTCGGGTATAAATACAGTTATTTACGGGTTTAAAAAAGAATAGCTATTTCGTCGTTTCGTATTTTGAATCGCTACTTGAAAATTAAATGAGGAAGTTCCGGATTGGCTGTTCTCTCCAGGATCAATTATGGGTTTTGAGTGTATGTCAAAATATCTGTTGCTTCTTTCTCTTGTACATGTGTCTACATCCCTTCTCTTGTACATGTGTCTACATCCCTTCTCTTGTACATGTGTCTACATCCCTTCTCTTGTACATGTGTCTACATCCCTTCTCTTGTACATGTGTCTACATCCCTTCTCTTGTACATGTGTCTACATCCCTTCTCTTGTACATGTGTCTACATCCCTTCTCTTGTACATGTGTCTACATCCCTTCTCTTGTACATGTGTCTACATCCCTTCTCTTGTACATGTGTCTACATCCCTTCTCTTGTACATGTGTCTACATCCCTTCTCTTGTACATGTGTCTACATCCCTTCTCTTGTACATGTGTCTACATCCCTTCTCTTGTACACGTGTCTACATCCCTTCTCTTGTACATGTGTCTACATCCCTTCTCTTGTACATGTGTCTACATCCCTTCTCTTGTACACGTGTCTACATCCCTTCTCTTGTACATGTGTCTACATCCCTTCTCTTGTACATGTGTCTACATCCCTTCTCTTGTACATGTGTCTACATCCCTTCTCTTGTACATGTGTCTACATCCCTTCTCTCATACGATTAGACATAGTATTATCAACCGCTCTATGAAATTTAGAGGGATCATCTCCCATTCCTCTTCTATGGCAGATTTCAACTCCTGCATCGTCTGGGCAACTGGCTGACGAGCCCTAACACGTCTTTTTAGCTCGTCCCACATGTGCTCAATGGGGCTCATGTCTGGGCTTCCGGCTGGCCAGTTCATAACTGTGATGTTCACATCCCAAAGATATTCCCTGACGATGCCGGCCGTATGGGCTCTTGCATTATCATGCATAAAAAGGAAACTTGGGCCCACATAGTCCGCGTATGGTATCACGTGAGGTTCTAAGCACTCACGAATGTACCTTTCAGCATTTAATGTTGGCAGCCGTGGTCCTGTAACAACCTCAAGTTGAGTTTTGCCGCTCGCAGATATACCGCCCCAGACAGTCCATGAGCCACCGCCATAAGCAACCCTCTCTTCAAAGCAGCATTGTGCAAAACGCTCTCCCTTACGTCGGTAGACCTTCTTCCTTCCATCATTGCCATGTAACACAATTTTAGACTCATCAGAAAAGAGTACACGGCTCCAATCTTGCTGTGTCCAATTTAAATGAGTGCGTGCGAAATGAAGGCGCGCTGTTCGGTGGGCTCGCGTTAGTTTGGGCCTATTAGCTGGCTTGTGTGGTACCATATCGCGTTTTTGTAACCTTCTCCGAACAGTTCGAGCGCTCACAGATACTCCGTGGAAGTCGCGAAGTTGGATTTGTATCTCAATGGAGGTAAGATGACGATTTCTCAAGCTGGTCGTCACGATGAATCGATCCTGCCTTTCAGTTGTGACCCGAGATCGTGGCCTTCCTTTTCGACGAACAAAGCCGCCAGTCTCTAGGTACCTCCGATAATCATTTCGGACCCCAGAACGCCTTAAATTAAGGTCGTACCCTCACCAAATGACCTTGAGCATTTGCTCCCTCTTCACCGCGCCCCACCTCTACAATACTTCACAAAATATTACTAGCGCCGTCTGGCGGACGAAGTACTTACAAATACAAGTTAAATTCATAGACCACAGAAGTAACAGACATGGCACTTTTATTTTTGTTTATTGGTGCGCCCAAATACTTTTGGTTAATATAGACTGAAACAAATGTTGACGATAGTTCATAATAAAAATTTTGCGTATTTTATTTTTTAACCGACTTCCCAAAAGTGTGGTTCTCAATTCGATTTATGTGTGCTCGCTGATAACTTTATCGTTAATGAACCGATTTTGACCATTCTTTTTTATATGAAAGAGTATGCTGCCTATGTAATCTCATTGTTACCACGTCAGTGTCAATAATGGAAATGCTAAGAAATTTAGGCCAATTATCGAAAATTGTAGGCGCGCTTCGGGTGAAAACTTGATACTCGTATTTATATCGGATGATACTATAAAACCGTGAAGATTTGGGCCTGACCTGATGATGGAGATGACAGAGAATCAAGGGAATCCACATCGGAAGCAACTGTCATGTGTTTGGGCTTACTTAATTTGTATTGATTAGACCTTTACAACTAAATATGTTATGAGTTATGACTGTAACTTCAGGGTTGGAAGTTAGTTTTGTAGATTGAAAGTTAGCTAAGTCAGATGGTCAAAGGGATAGTAAAATAATGTAATAAAGGTTAATTTATCATTATTTATTATTTTAAGGGAAAACGTAATCAGGGTCAAATAAATTTCTGCAGACAGGAAACCTACATAAAAAAAAAGATTTGCCCCCTTATTCATAAACTTTGCTTAAAGTTAACTAGTGATTAGCGATTCTTTAACCATACATTTTTGACCTTTTAATGTCACTTAACTTTAATCATCGTTTATGAATAAATACCACAGTGTTTAAGTGGTTTATTCATAAATGATGATTAAAGTTAAGAGACGTGCAAAGGTCTAAAATGTATGGTTAAACAACCGCTAATCACTAGTTAACTTTAAGCAACGTTTATGAATAAGGGGGTTTATGTTTATTTTTGGGCTCAGGCAAGACTGAAATTATATTATTATTCTCGTTTAATAAAACAAATACGTAAATTGTAAAAATAAAACTATCGTATAAAAGAAAAAACAAATACATATACTATAATATTATTTACACAAAGCTTCCTTTTGCAGAAAAATAATAAACATCTGACTAATACAATATCCGGTCAGACTGGACACTGACGGCAGCATATTTGGAAAAGGCCTGCAAGCAAACGTCGTATTTCGTTTGCTTTAATTCCTATAAGACCACAATGAAAGTATGAGCATTTCTAGAAATAACGCAATGAAATAACACAACTTAAATTCAGTCTTTTTTTTATTAGTTGTAAACTAGTGCTGACTGCAGTCCCGCCCGATGAATTGATTTTTGCATAAGCATGACGAGTAGGTAGTGTTTGTACTATGTTAAAGTACAGTGTTGTAAATTGTTGAGGAATTCCCTCGACTGTCTATGGTCTTCATCATCAGATCTATTGCAGACCTTCATTTAAACCTATATGGGTGTAAAGTTTTCATCAATTTAAATGAATTAAGTCCAAACACAAGGTAACTATTGTAAACCTTTGAGAAGTTCCCTTAACTAGCCTTTGTCTTCATCATCAGAGCTTTAATGACAATCAGAACTCATTTAGGTGTAAAATTCTTATCAATATAAATTTATTAAGCACAAACACGAGGCAGCTGATGTGAATCGTTAAGGAGATCCCTCGGCTGTCTCCCGGCTCCATCAACTCCGAACTTTACTAAATTGTAGTGCGTTAAAACACTTAATGAAAAAAACATAGAAATGCCCTAGGCGCCCCTATGATTTTTTAAATTTCTCCTAGGTTTCCTTAGTCTTCCATCATCAGACCCTAATTTCCTTAACATGATACTACCTTGAAGATATAATCTTTCTTATTAAAAAAAAAAAACATGTGGCACTCGGGAACTGCCGCGGTAAAGCTAGCATAGCATTTTTTATCAACTTATGCAATAGGGTATTTGACTAAAAAAACCTAATTAGTCCGTCAGTCAGATTTCCAACAAATACTCATCATCATCATTTCAGCCGAAAGACGTTCACTGCTGGATATATGCCTCCCCATAGGTTCTCCACGACGACCATTCCTGCTCCCGCATCCAGCGGTTTCCCGCGACCTTCACCAGGTCGTCGGTCTACCTTGTCGGGAGCCTACCCAAAAAATACTAGACACATATTTTTTTCTTTTTTCACATAAACAAAAAACGAAGACGACACAGTGCTTTGAAAACTCGTGTGACGTCACTGCACGCTACACTTTTTAGCGGCCCGTGACGTCACCAGCCATCACTCCTGATCTTTGATGCCTATTATATTTGTCAATTTTTATTGATTTGATAAAACAAAATATACGAAATGTAAAACGTATATAATAAAACTATCCAATATTTTTCTATAATCTGAATGACGGACTAATTAGTTTCTTAGTCAAATACATATAATACATAATGTATAAATATAATATAGTAAAGTTATCCGCAAACAAACATAAAAAAAACATATAACCTCCTCCCTTTTGAAATCGGTTAAAAAACGAACACCAAAATGAACATCAATAACAGAGACACTTTATGATAGTATTATACTCTATGCGACATGCGGTGCGTGAGCGAGCAAGCAGATGCTTTCTCGCTCACGCGCCGCCCGCTATGCTAGCGGACCGCGCGATGACAAACGACACGGGTTCTCCCTTCGAGAGCTTGTGGCATACTGAATCTCAATAGCTCGGGCAAGAGAAATGATGGGGAATACGCTCAGATTGTTGACTAAAATTTTTGTTTTGGTCGTTTTAAAAAAATATTTCTACAATAATGTTCGTCATGAAATTGCCTATCTATTAGTGTAAGAACGCAATCTAAATAATGCTTACTTTTCGAGGAGATGCACGTTTTTGATAATTATTTCTCTTGTCAGAGGTTTCGTTGTGAAGGAATTATTTAAACATTATGCTTAGTAAAAAAAAAATCTACAATTTTGGAGCCAAGATTATGGAGAAAATTTATGTATTTTTAATAAGTTGATATTTCTTTTGGATAAAGAGTTGATAGCTCCGAAAAACTACATAAAAACTGCCTGCGGTGTGTTTTTCCTCTGGAACCGCCTTAAGTTGAGCACTCACATTTCTTTGGCTGTGTCCGGCCTGAATAAGTGCCACAGCTTGGGCGGCGACTTCAGGTGAAGTATCCATAGATTATTGATAGAACCTCACCTTAATGTTAAGAATAAGTAATGTTTGTGGCAAAACCAAAGATATCAATCACTTTTTCAAGAATTAAATCCAAGTAAACCAATAAAATCAAGTTTTCTTAGTATTCGATTGTTTGATATCAACAAACGGGCTCCAAATTGTCTTTTGTTTATTTAAATTCTGTGTTCGAAATTCAAAAAAAGACTATTGAATGAAATTGTGAATGTGCCAGGTTCAAAACTGCATAAAAACTTTTTGCTCGACCTAATATAAAATTTTAGCTAGGACCAAACGAAACTGAAAATGCAAGGTGGGCCAATAGATGTGTCCAGAAGTGTATATCTCTCACGTCTATCAATACCAATGGTTTCTTGAGTCTAAAACAATAATAAACGGAAACGTCAACAAGGATATATTTTGTCATATTTCTTTCATCATCCTCATCATAAACGTACACACAGGGTCGCGCGCGCTACTGAGCTGAACGTCTGTACCTGGCGAGTGCACACCCGCTACTGCTGCTCATAGCCACTCATTCAATCAATGTTCAACTAATCAATTTTACATTTGTGAGAAAGGTTTTCAAATGGATAAAGCTATTCCAAGGTCGACTGTACAACGAAAAACCAGAAATAAACGTCATAGAATTTGTTAGAAATTGAAATGTGTAAAATGTATGAAAAGTAGATAATTTTAAATGTTCATAAATAATAGTAAGCTAGTATGTTGATAAGTAATTGTGATACATCGATGGGACGCCCACCGATGGGTTGCTTCAATGTGATTGAAAGTAAACACAAATAAATATATTGTACTGACTTGCGACTGTGCGGTGGGCGGTCTATACAATATATTGTACTGACTTGCAACTGTGCGGTGGGCGGTCTATACAATATATTGTACTGACTTGCAACTGTGCGGTGGGCGGTCTATACAATATATTGTATAAATATATTGTACTGACTTGCGACTGTGCGGTGGGCGGTCTATACAATATATTGTACTGACTTGCAACTGTGCGGTGGGCGGTCTATACAATATATTGTACTGACTTGCAACTGTGCGGTGGGCGGTCTATACAATATATTGTATAAATATATTGTACTGACTTGCGACTGTGCGGTGGGCGGTCTATACAATATATTGTACTGACTTGCAACTGTGCGGTGGGCGGTCTATACAATATATTGTACTGACTTGCAACTGTGCGGTGGGCGGTCTATACAATATATTGTACTGACTTGCGACTGTGCGGTGGGCGGTCTATACAATATATTGTACTGACTTGCAACTGTGCGGTGGGCGGTCTATAGAATGACTGTCATTTGTTAAATCAAATCATAAGTCGGAATAGGTAGAGTGAATTCGGGTCATTGATCAGAAACGTATATATTAATATGGACATACCTCCGGATTTATGGAATTGGTTGATTATTAAACAAAATATTATAAATTATATTAAGTCGTAAAACCATTTGATTTGGCCATAACCTCTAAAGGTTGAAAATAAAATATTGAAATGTATTAATGCTTAGATCGAAATTTGATTATTTTTATTTTTCAACAAGTAAATAATAAATTAGTTAAGTTTTGATACTTTCCTTTAAATGAATTGAGTAGTAATAATGTCACTACCAACACACAATATTTACTTGGATCCGGAATTACATTCCGGGAAAATGGCTTATCCACGTTCTTCTTTCTGTGAACATTTATGATACAAGTACCAAAAGTCACTCTACCTATTCCGACCTATAGTTAAATATTGTAATTGGACCATTATTACAACAGAATAACATCGTGTTACTAATTCAATTGTGAAATCATATTCCGAAACTGGATATTGCAGTTTATAGTGGAGCGTGCTCCAAGTTAATTACCCAATGTTCGAGCACGCGGCATTACAACTAAACAAATCGCCGCGCGCCGTCTTACTAACACCAACTTAACGGACATTATCATTTCAAATTGTAGTTTGAAATGTTTCAACTACATTTCCAACTAACATTGTACAGTTTATTGATGAATACCTCCCACCACCACCACCGCCACCAATTACCATTTATACCTGTTGTGTGTTGTTGTGTATTATACCTGTTTTTTGTAAAACCGTTTTTTATAATTCTGTGGATTTTACTATACAGGATGTCCCAGAATTCAACGTCAAGCCGAAACGGGGTGACAGGGTTGTTCGTATTCATAATGAGAAAAATCTGAAAAAGAAAATCTATCTCGTGCAGTGTGAAAATTTAAAAAAGCGTTTAAGAAAAACCTAGAAATTTTGTCAAACTGTAACCATTTTTCGGTTACTGTGATAATTTTTTGTTCATTCAATGAAACTTTGGAACTGTAACCCCAAGTAACGTTTCTAGAACTACAGTCAAAGAAAATGATACAATTACCTCAACTTTTCTAGAATTAAGACCATTTGTTAAACTAGGATTTATAATTATCAAAATTTGTCTAGCATGAAAATCCTGCCTTAAAACAAATAAATAAATCGCCTTGACAAGTGCGATTAAAACAAATAAAGCGCCTTGACAAGTGCGATTAAAACAAATAAAGCGCCTTGACAAGTGCGATTAAAACAAATAAATAAAGCGCCTTGACAAGTGCGATTAAAAAGCGAGGAAAGAATTAAAAACCTCAAGAAACCCGAGTTTTGATAACCCATTTTATTTTACCCTGTTGAAATGTTTTTCTCTTGGTACGAAATGAAATCGTTTATTAAGCAAGTAGGATCACTGATCACTTTTACACGTCATATTTTTTTAAACTAGATGAAGCCGGCATTTCCTAACTGACTACCTCTGAGAAGAAATAGCCGAAACAAACTCATGGATTGTCTTTTTTCAAGTCCAGACATTAAAAATGAAAACGTTTACAATAATTTACGTGATTTTTTTTTAAAAAAAACAGTGTTTAAAATGTCATCATAATTGTAGCATAATTACGCATATTGCTTATGTGTCGCGAAACATCTGCGGAACGTACGGCGCCGAAAGCTCAGCGGCACTAATAACATGCTTAGCAGAGCGAGCTCAGTCCCAAGCTTTATTGTCTTCTAAATATGTAATATGTTCTTAAATTTGCGGTAAAATGATGAAAGAGATAGATAGTGCATGTTTGCCATGAGTGAGCGAAACAGAGTAAAGTCAATAAATGTAAGTAAAATTAATAAAATAATGAAAAATCTTGACCTAGTTTAGTTTATTGGAATAAAAGTCAGATAGGGAAATATTTTTTTATCATACATTTAAAAAAATGGTAACAGTTTTACCAAATTTCTAGGTTTTTCTTAAATGCTCATAATATTCAAAGTGCATGTGATAGATATATTTTCATTCATTCATTAATTTCGATTTGTCGTTGAGTTCTGGGACGTCTGTATATACAGGGTTGTGATAGTATTATTTATACTAAAATATAAATACATATTTTAAAAATTAGATGGCCTATAGCTTGTTCCCTGAAGTTAAGTATTTGTCAGAATCAGAATAAAGTAATTCTGGATAAATAATGGCTTCGAGGCTAACGAAAGTTATGTGTAAACATGAAAAACTAAAAATAATCATATTATGTAAAAATATTGAATTGAAATCGGCCTTGAGCGTGTTCGACAACCGAGTGAGTGGAAGACTTGTAAATTATTTATTATTAGGAGCCCGACGAACAACAACAACCTATTTAGAACTCTTCCTCTCCCTCATCATTTTATAGGAAACTGGAAATTTAAATGTGCCATTACAACTGAAGTGAAGAAATGACAAGTAACTTTCAGGGCACCGTAAGTATAGGCGTTATAAGGACCGAGTTTATTAAGAACCTTAATAATTTCATTAAGTTTGTCTTTCTGTCTGTCTGTCCGTCCGTCCGCGTATAATCTTAGTGTCTGTTACCAATATGTGTATCAATAACTCCGACAAAGTGGTATGATAAAGATGTTTTATGAGGGTAAAGTAGGCAGGGAATCTTTTTTTTAACTTTCACCCTAATATGTAATATATTGTTTGATAAGTATTTAAAAATAAGTAGGGGATTAATTACATAATTTTTTTGATATTGTTAATATTTTCGAAAATAATCGCTCCGAAAGTAAAATAAAAACATCTTAAAAAATAGAACTTTATGAAGGCTTTCTAGGAAAATTGGACTTGACTTGAGGTTTAATAGTTTTTAAATAAATTTTATTACAAAAAAAAAGAAACAACTGATTTCCAAAAAAACACTACAAATAACGAATTTCGGAAGTCGGCTGCAAAAACCATCGACACCATAACCATGAACATGTACCTATATTCGTTTTTGTCACCGTATTTTTTTTTGTACAAAAGTTTTTATTTTACAATTTTTTGTTGTAGGTATAAAGTACTGTTCAGCTGCATCCGGTCAGACTGGACGCAGCCGCCAACATAGTTGGGAATAGGCTAGCAAGCAAACGCAATTTTGTTTACTTGAATTTTTAGCCGTAATTTTGGTTTAGATACCAAACTACTGAACGGATTTTTATAAAATTCCTGGGACTTGACTGAATGTATGAGCATTGCGATTACGTAACTTAAATTCAGTCTCTTGATTTTTTTTTTATTGTCGCATAAGTATAACGAGCAGGTAGGTAGTGGTTGTCTTAAGTTAAATTTCAATGTAAATTCTTGAGGAATTAGCTCGTCTGTCATCATCATAATCACAGCGTTAAACCAAATCGCATCCAAAGCTTTTCAGCTTTGGAGTCTGGGGTCCGATTTACCAGGTTAACTGCTGATTTTGGCAAAACTTCGATATTTTCCAAATTTGCTCGACTGTCTATGGTCTTTATTATCAGATCTACTGCAGACTTTCATTATAATCCATATGGGTGCAAAGTTCTTATCAATAAAAATGAATTAAGTTAAAATACAAGGTAATAGACACCCAATGACAATAAAAATCCATCTAGGTGTAAAGCCCATATTAGGTAATGCAAATTAATCAAGCACAAACACAAGGTAGCTGCTGTGAATCTTTGAGGAGTTCCATCGCCTGTCTCCCGGCTCCATCGTCAGATCTACTGTAGACATTCATTATACTCTATATGGATGGAAAGCTCTCATCAATATAGATGAATTAATCCAAACACAATGTAGCTACTGTAAACCGTTGAGAAGTTCTTTGAACTGTCCATCGTCTTCATCATAAGACTCCTAATAAACAGTAAGAATCCATCTAGGTCTAAGGTTCTTATCAATACAAATTAAACAAGCACAAACAATGTAGCTACTGTGAATCGTTAAAAGTTCCCTCGACTGTCTCTCCACTTCATCATCAAACTGCAGACCTTTGGAATAAACCATATGGGTACAAAGTTCTCATCAATATAAATGAATTAAGTCCACAAGGTAGCTATTGTAAATCGTCGTAAGGTTTCTTGAACTGACTTTTGTCTTTATCATCAGCTCCCTAATGACAGTCACAACCCATATAGATGTAAGGTTCTTATTAATACAAATTAATCAAGCACAAACACAAGGTAGCTGCTGTGAATCATTGACGAGTTCTCTTGCCTGTCTCCCGGCTCCATCATCAGATCTACTCTAGACCTTTATCAAATTGTAATGCTGTAAATGAAAATAAATTACAAATGCACTAGTCGCCCCTACAATTTATGAAAGTACGTTTTTAGGATTTCGTACTAAGTATGTCATTTCAGTGTACCTAGTAGCTTATTTATAAGTGGGGTCACTAACTGTGACGGACGGCAAACTACGGAACCCTACACTGAGCGTGGTTCGACACGCTCTTGGCCGGTCTTTTTGTAGTCATCTCAGCCAATTTTTTAAAATAGTAACAAATGCTTAAATATTGGCAAAATCTGTTTTTTATACTTACAATTATTATTAGATTATCTTATGATCAATTAATTAGACAGCCCTACTTTTAGGGCTGTAATCTTGTGTATTCGATGTTTGTGATCCGCCAGCCACCGGGCCCGATGTTTCTGGCACTATATCAGTATAACTTGTGTGTATTATCGAACAGTCTGAACAACAAACACATGTGTTGCCGTTTGAAACCACCGCAAGACCACTGTGTGGATGATGTAGTGACTACAACTTCCAGCTTCATCATAAAGAGCTATAATTTATTTTGTGATTGTCTGGTCTACTACTGGTAGGCAACAACATCAGCCGCCGGCATAAGTTACCACCCACCAGACAAAGTCTTGCCGCCAAGCGATTCGTCGTGTTCCGGCATGATGTCTGGTGAAGCCGTACAGAGGACGGGTCTGAGCAGTTGTGTTGCGATGTGTACCGGGTACGATGTGCCTAATGTTGTTGTGTCGGGGGTTTGGTCGTGGAGGGTCTCCAGATCATCCTCAGGCGCAGCATCGTTGGTCGTGTTGTTGGGTTAAACATTGCATCACCTCGCTCAACTGCCGTCTTCCTTCCTATTCACTCAGTCTTTTTTGAGTGAATAGGCTTAATAAGCTAGTGCGTTTTACCATCAACGATTGCATCACTGCTTACCATCAGGCGGGATTGCAGTCAAGCACTAGTTTATAAATAATAAAAATATATATATATATATATAATACTTATAACCCTCGCCCTCGCCCCCGCCTAGTGTACGGCCTTAGGAGCAGGCAATGTCGTAGAGTGGAGAGCAGTGACAGAACTGCGATATGATTAAAAATTTATATTAAAGTGATTTAATTTTATAAATTGCATTTAAATAAATTTTAATAAAATTTTAGTCGTAAATGGTGTATTATTAGTGCTTCGTTGTCCTTGCCGGTACCTACTTACCATAGCTGTATATAAGTTTATTATTTCATAAATAGTGGTTTACTGAAACCCCGCCACATAAGTTGCGCCGTAAGTTTCTCCACATGTTTCGGCCGCATAAGTTACTATCCCGTGGGATATCCGAATAAAATCTTATAATATACTAGCGGCCGCCCGCGACTTCGTTCGCGTGGAGTTAGTTATGCTCCACTCCTATTAGTCGCAGCGTAATGTTATATAGCCTAAAGGCTTCCTGGTGTAATGGGCTACCCAACGCAAAAAGAACTTTTCAAATTGGACCAATGGTTCCCGAGATTAGCGCGTTCATACAAACAAACTCTTCAGCTTTATATATTAGTGTAGAAGTGTAGATTATCCTGCTAACTTATAAGTTAATCTCGTGTGGTACCCTTAGCAGGCTTAGAATAGTACCAACCCATATCCTCCCGTGGGTGTCGTAAGAGACGATTAAGGGAACTCACCAGGAAAGCGGGCAGCAGCGCTTCTCCTGTGTAATATCAAATCACTGCGATCCCCAACCCGCCTGCCAAGCGTGGGGATTATGGCAAACCCCCCCAATGATGCACACGACACAGCCCAGGGCCCTAGTCCCCGGCAGCTCCGCTATTCCAGTCTACGGTAGCGGACTCTGTTACGGCGGAGCAAGGGGTGCTAAGAATCTCCGCAAGAGATCCGGCTACCATCACCAACGACGACCTTTGGCCCTGGCAACATATAACACGCGCACACTACGGACCGATGAGAAGATTGTCGAACTGGAGGAAGAACTGAGCCGGTTGCGCTGGGAAATTTTGGGGTTATCTGAAGTCCGAAGAGAGGGAGAGGACTCGATAATCCTGAAGTCTGGAAACCTGCTCTTTTGTACGGGAAGGCGACCAGCTGTCCCAGGGTGGCGTCGGGTTTATGTTTACAAGGGACCTGTGGACAGGTCCCTTGTAAACAGCGTTGTTAAAGTCGGGAGCTTTTCGACTCGGGTGGCGTACTTTGTACTCAGAATAACAAAACGATATTCGTTAAAGGTTACAGGTCTACGCTCCGACACCTAAGACTCTGACGATGAGGTGGAGGCTATGTATGAGGACGTCAGTAGAGCCATACATTCCTCCAAAACCCACTACACTGTTGTCATGGGAGACTTTAACGCAAGCCCAGTTTTGCGTTGATGCGAGAGGCGGACGAGACGAAAGTGGGGCAATCTGGAGTTGGAAATCGGAATCCCAGAGGTCAGATGCTAATGCATTTCATGGAAAAGGAAGGACTCTTTGCGATAATTTTTTTTTTCAAGAAACCATTACACCGCAAGTGGATCTGGATTAGCCCCGATGGTCAGACCAAAAACGAGTTAGACTTCATAATGTCAACGAGAAGGCAAGTGTTCAACGATGTCTCCGTGATCCATGCGGTTAAAACCGGGAGTGATCACCATATTTATTTATTTATCCATTTTTTTTTTCGAATAAACTGGGTCCAGAGAAGGACACGTGCGATAAGGATGGTTTCATCAAGGTAGAAAAGAAGGAGAAGAAGCCTCCTTGTCGGAACCAGTGCGGTACTGCGCTGGCAGGACCAAATATGGTGCTGCGTCCAGCAGTATCGACGACTATGTTATACGTGTCCAGACTGCATCACTCCACGAAGGCTGAGGAGATAGTGGAGTATCTGCGCGTCAAGTCTAAATGCACTGTGACGGTCGAGGTGTTGGAGCCGCGCCACAGCACGTACCTACTTCAAGTCGTTCGTGGTACGTGTTCCAACGCATGATCTCGACAAGTTCCTGAAAGAAGAGCTATAGCCGAAGGGTGTTGTGTACCGCCGGTGTCGTGGCCGGCTGCGTGACACCAGTCAGCCAAACACGACGCCGATGATCCGTGTGCAGTAGTTTTTAGTTAATGTTATATTATTTATAGTATTTTAAGTTATTATGTTAATATAGTATTTTATATGTTTATATTTTTTTTTTTTTATGTTATAATCTAGCGCTTGACCGCAATCCTGCCTGATGGTAAGCAGTGACGCAATCGTTGATGGTAAAGCGCACTAGTTTATTAAGAGCCTATTCACTCTAGCTTGAAGACACTCAAATTGTAGTCCGACGGAAACACCGCCGCTGGCAAATTATTCCAGTCCCTCGATGTACGCGGTATAAAGGAGGAGGCGAAACGCTTCGTCCGGATCGTAGAGGTGTTAACAACGTAAGGGTGGAAACCAGCCGTACGACGGGTCGTCCGCTGGTGGAACGGAGATGGGGGAATTAAATCATGCAATTCCATCGCACACTCCCCGAAATGCATCCTATAGAACACCGAAAGGCTGGCTACTTTATGCCTCTGCTCTAGGCTAGTTAAATCTGGGTCGCCAATCAGCCTCTTCGCATACCTCTCCACCGAATCCAAAGTGACCAGAAAACTGCCATCACAGAAAAACACCGTATTAACGGACCATTTCTAGAAAATGGCCTACGGTAATATGACCATCTAACATGCGTGACTGGGCCCCACATATAAATTCATCATTTTCTTGAAAGCTAGGCCTGCGTTTTTTTGGTGAGCGCTTAGAGACAGCGTCTTTTTTAAATGCCGCGATCAGAACAAGCAGGTTCCTGTTAAACTTTTTTATAGAGTGGTGTGGAAACTTTCCACAAAATTATTGGTCCGGTGCCTTTCTCCAAAAACCGTTCATAGCTTGACATTTTCAGTGCTCAGCCAGATTTTTTGAAAATATCGCAAAAATGGTTTTAGTTGTGATTGTTGAACTGTTGCTCTATGTATATCCAACCTGCGGGGATTTTTTCTTCTGGTAATAAAGCCAAACTTCGACACAAAAAAACGCAAGACGGGCATTCTTATATTTAATTATTTAGATTTTGCTTTCCTTACTAAAGATTCTTGAAAATGATAATAACAGCCGTTTATGGTTATTTCGGGAAAAATACTCCGAAGAGCTTTTATGGTACTTTTTTCAAAATCACATGTGTATTTAACTGGCTTCCAGTAGTTTATTTCTGATTTCAGCATTTCAAATAAAATCCGATAAGCATCGGTGTCTCTATGGGACATTAAAGCATACACGAGTGGTCTTGGCTACCACAATCACCGTGAATAGCTTATATCTGGCAAAAAGATGATACACAACATTTAAAGGTACCATCCCCAAAAAAATCATGAATATTTTCCATTAATTCAATGGCCTCTTTTGTAGAAAATAATAAGACTCTTCTACCGTCTCCAGGGTTGAAATCAGCTAGCAAAAAGTCCTTGAACTTTTGTGGTATAATAACATTTGCTATGTTATCGTCACTGTAAAACGAAACCTTAGGTAATCCAAGGGCTTTATTCCGCAATTTATACAGTCCTACTTTCATTTGTTCAAAAGACGGCACTTCATGAACAATATCATAACCAGTTTTTTCAAAGTTTTCCTTTGCTTCTTCATATAATTTAGGAACCGGATCATCTGTCGTCATTGTTTGTTGCTTACATACTTCCATATTTTCTGCCCATTCGTTCTTTGCTACATCCATGACACAGTCCGAAACATCGGTATTTTCTTTTAAGATAGCATCATCCTGTTTAGAAAATAACAATAGAAATAAAAAACGAATATACATTTAAGGGATACCTAGGCATGCCAAAAATTAAGCAAAATATAAACTTACATTTTGTATAGTTACAGAGCCAGTGCATTTAATAGTTGATAAGTTTTTGCAACATCTCCACCAACAAGCACCATTTTTGTAGGTTTTCTTTTTAAAATATTGCCGTCCGTTATGCAATAGTACCACACTTCTTCCTCTATATATATATTTAAAGTTTGGCATTACTATTTTCGAAATTAAAATAAGTGTATGATCTTAATTATAATATTATAACTACACAGAGTAAAGCCAACCACACAGGAAAATTGTGTGTCAATATGACAATTATGAATCCTAAGCTGCCATGTACTAAAGAGTATCATTGCTTAAAAGACCTCCGTGGCGTAGCGGTAGTGAACTCGGCCGGCGCAAGGAGGCACATGGGATCCCCGCGCAGTACAAATATTTGTATGCATGTATATGAATATTTGCACTGATACCTTGATATCGCCTTCGGGTTATAGAGGTCAGACGGTAGTCGCATCACGGAAAATATCGAAGTTTAGCCAAAATCAGCAGTTAAACTGGTAAAGCGGACCCCAGACTTCAAAGCTGAAAAAGCTTCAGGATGCGACTGGGATTAACGCTGAGATGATGATGATGACTTAAAAGTAAATTTAATGCACCCAGGTGAACAAAGTTTTTGTAAAATAATTTTAATGCACCCAGGTGAATAAAGTTTTTGTAAAATAATTTTAATGCACCCAGGTGAATAAAGTTTTTGTAAAATAATTTTAATGCACCCAGGTGAATAAAGTTTTTGTAAAATAATTTTAATGCACCCAGGTGAATAAAGTTTTTGTAAAATAATTTTAATGCACCCAGGTGAATAAAGTTTTGTAAAATAATTTTAATGCACCCAGGTGAATAAACTTTTTGTAAAATAATTTTAATGCACCCAGGAATAAAGTTTTTGTAAAATAATTTTAATGCACCCAGGTGTTTAAAGTTTACTAAAAGTGTGTTTAGTTCACCTAGGTGAATTAAGTTAACGTCGCCACATTCTCAAATATTTTTTACAAAAAAAGCTCAAATGCAGACTCGGTTACTGAGTAATGCTAATGATATCTGTTTATACAGCAGACCGCGGACCAACAGCTATGGTACTAGAAACATTAAGTATGAAGGCGCCAAAATGTATAACGAACTGCCAAAAGACATTAAAGAAATACAATCTTTTACCATTATTTAAAAAGAAGTTAAGTTTTCACATTATGAAAACTTTCTAATTATCATAGTCGTATCTTAGCACGGAATGCCTACATAGTTATAAACTACTAGCTGCGCCTAGCGGTTTTGCCCGCATATGTTTCGATCCCTTGGGGAGATCGGGATAAAAAGTGCCATTCCTGGTTATAGACTATTTGTGTTCCGAGTTTTTATTCGGATCCGTTGGTTGATTTAGTGTGAAGAATCATCGCAAAATTTCGCATTAACAATATAACTAGCAAAACGTAAATTAAACTGTAAGTCCAAGCAAATATTAACATCGAAAGTAATAGATGCCTTCAACAGTAACTTTGATAGAAATTGCGTTTCGATACGTAATAAGGAGTCATAATCTTACTTTTACAGGTTACCCACAACCATTAAAAAATATATATATTTATATGTAAATCTTATACACTCGCTCGACTTTAATCTTTTTTGTTATTTTACTAACTTAATAATAAGTCAATAACTAACAATACTGTAATGAACTTGTCTAACTTTAAAAATATGCCGTTCCGATTCTTATTACAAGGAACGTTTACTTTTGTAACTAGTGTTTCTCATTGTGAGTGAATCATTGTATTCTGTTTTTTGAGAAATAAATGTCTTAAACCATAAAATGGATGGTAAGTGACTGTTTTACGCAGATGTTACAGACCTTTTTTTTTTTTTTAAGTAATGGTGTCGCAAAATACTTGCGATGATTTTCCTTGTCTGTTGAAACTAATAGAAAATGGAAGTAAGTACATTCCTGAAACGGAAGTTGACGACTTAACGGAATGTCAAGACGACGAACTATTTCAAAATTCTGATTCAGACTCCACACCTTGTAAAACTCGCAATTATTCGTCATATTCACCGTCACTATTTTTTTTGTAAGAACACGTGTGCCAACTCAAGATGTAAAAACATTGCACTACACTAAAATGCACAAAGTCACTACGACCTTGAAACCCGTCCGCTTATGACGTCACAGATTTACTTCTATACAAGTTCGTGGCGTTGTGCGCACTGACAAATAACTACATAACTTTGTAGGGATGGGGTTTCAAACGGAGTTTCATTATCGACAATAATTAGAAAACCTATTTATTCATGATTAAGGTGAATAAAACGTAGTTTATAGTTTACAATATTTATAAAATATTATTTATTCACGTAATTTTCTTGCAATAATAATATTTATGATCATTTCGACGAGATGAAATATAGTGAGGTTTTAATCGTGTCCTATAACATAGAACAAAAAAGAACTTATGTATTATGTGTGAAAAATTTAAAAATATGGCTGATAACAGCGCAAATTTCCATAAAAACAAAATAAAAGGTCCAGTAAAAGTCGTCAATTTATTTTATACTATTATTACTTCTAATCAAGTACCTAGTGGTGCTGAGGACACGAACATCTCGAACTAGTATAAAAGTGATGGGCGTTCAAAAGGTTAAGGGAATGACTCCAACGTTGTCATTTTAAGTTAAAATATCGCAACAAAGGCAGACTGGGTGAACATAAACAAATGTCATAATAATAAAATAAGGGAATGTAAGTCCATCGATTTATTTTGAAAAAATTAGATCCTCAAAAAGCACATCATACTTATTAGGACACCAACATGATTATGTTATGGCTTAACACAACAACACTATCGCCCTACGTTACATAGCGCGGCACTGTACAAACGTGACGTCACTGCGACCACCTCACGGAGTACGGAGCAGCTCCTCGCCGGAGCTCACCGCTCGCGAGTCGTAAGGCGGGCAGTGTCATCCAATACATTCAAAAATTAACAATAACTACATAAATAATTAATTGTACGGAAGACTCGTGTTATAGACAGCGGACGATCGTTGAATATGTCGGAACAAATGTTTCACTTTCATTACTTATTTATATTGATTAGCTTTCCACTCTGGTAACAAAGTAACACCGGGCCGGACACTGGCGCGACTGATAGCAGATTGTACTGAACTATCATTTCTATGGCTGTAATGATTATAGTTGATGGCAAACGAACTAGAAATATACGATCGACAATTCGTCAAATAACAATATATTGAAGGCGAACAATAGTCACTTCCAAAAGGGTATCGGTTTAATTACAAATGTTTCAAAATATTTTGAGTATAAAATATTGTGTACACTTTGTGTGTCGTAGAGATGGCGGTAGCGGCTCAACTATATCTCTAATTACAATATATGATATGCGCTACATGTGAGGGTTGTACGTCACACGACGCGAGTCGTACGTCACATGTGACGAGTCAAGCACATTTTGTGGAGAGTCATACGTTGTTTGTTAAGTAAATGGGGAGGGCACACTGATATAGTTCGCTCTCTCACCCGACACAAATGACACAGACTAGGTAAAGTGGTGTAAAAAATCTCAAAAAACTTGTTATAAAAATGATCTTCAGAAGTTTGTGTACAAAATAGAAGCTTCTGTGACCGACGATTCATCATCCCACCGGGGATCGGGTGCGCTACACACACTAATACAATACTGACAGAGTTACGCACACATACACATTGTCACGACATAAAACGTGCGCTCATCATGTGAGTACACTATATTAACCTTACCGATAAACATTCCCACGTAATAAAACTTACATCAAAACTAAGTAGGAGGTTCGCGGCGGGCGGCGGCGGCCGCCGGACGGCCGCTAGGTAATACTAACGGAATACAATATACACTGCACTCAACGCGACGGAGGCGTCCGCGAGCGGCTCCGGCGAGCTGCGCCGGGGAACAGTTCAACAAGCCGACGGTTGAGTGTTAGAATTAGTCACAAACGACAACGTAAAGAGTCGCACAAAACGTGGTTCCGATCGTGGTCGCGGCGGCCGCTACAGGTCGCGGTCCCGCTCGGGCGCGGCGGGCGGCTCCCGCTCGCTGCACGCGCCCGAGTCGCGCGCGCGGCCGGTGGCGCGCGAGATGAGCGCGTGCGTGTGGTCCCGCAGACGCATGAGCTCCTCCTGAATACGATCGGTGATGGCTTTGCGCGTCTCCTCCTCGCTCGCATTCGCACTCCGCAATCTGTGGACACGATCGAGGTGAGTTGACAAAAAAAAAAAAAACATTTATTGCAACTACATATATTTTAATATTAATAATCTATTGACATTATATTTAAAACTGGCACAAAGTTTACATCTCACTTGGGAGGATAAATGAATAATTCTTATTTTTTGTATTTGTGTACAAATCTCATGTGCAGATATTCAACACAAAATAAATTGTTTTATGATGGTAATTCAAGGGGAAATCATAAAAATTAATTAAAAATTTAAAAAATCCCATACCTAAAAAGTTTACGCATTTATTATGACAAAAGGTTAAAAATGCTAAAAAAAAAAGCAAAAAATTACTTTTAACACTACGTTAGCACCAACTAAAGCATGCCAGACTATCTACTTGGGACTTTGTTCCACCTTTATGTCGGAGGCACAACCGCTAATTTTGAACTGCAAATGGTTATTTAGGCCTGCTGTTGAGTGTACGTATGAAATTATTGATTAAATTTTGTCGCGTCCGGAGACCGCTTTGTACCTTCAAAAATACTTACCAAATTCCAATGAATAAGTAAAAAATATATATAATAATAATAATAAACAAACAATTCCTACCTAATCACAACATTCGTATAAAAAAATCACCATCTTAGAAACAAAATTATATTTATAATAACTGGTATATCGGCGCAATCACAATAGTTCATCACTTAAATAATTAACATTCATAATTTGATGGTTCTAAAATCAGTAGATTAATTACTTTACAGTTTATTACGAGGTCTAATTAACGTTAAACAGCAAATCACTATCCTTGTTATAGTAATATTTGCACGAGAGTGGGGGCAACGACTATAAATACGACCGCGCCACCGGCGCTTGGACATCCCACTTAGACTCTATTCCCGCTGTTTTGGACTCAATCGCGAGCACGACGACCGCAATCGATTCGTTCACGGAACACGTACAGTCAGTCATGAACGACTGTTCAAGGGAGATCTCAGCGACGGGTGACCGCCGTGGGAAGCTCCCTGACGACATACGTGAACTACTGAAAGAGAAGAATGCAGCCGTCCGGGCCTACAGCAACTTCCCCTGCGACGCAAACAAAGCCCATATGCGCTATTTGTAGCGAACTGCAAAGAAACGCATATCGGAGTGGCGTGAAGCCAGCTGGGACAAGTTGCTGAGCAAACTAGAGCCAAACCACCAAGCCTTCTGGGACCTTCAAAGGAAACTCAAATTCAGAGAAGTCACCATACCCCCCCCATTCCGACCGGATAAAACCATCGCCTTTGACGATTATGACAAGGCTGAATGTCTAGCCATCAGCCTTGAAGCCCAATGCTCCCCCAGCGCTCAACCAGTAGACCCAGCTCACCTCCTGAAGGTTGACGCGGAGATCGAACGCAGAGCTTCCCTCCCACCCGTTGAAGACCCTGAAGATCCTCTGCCTCCCGTCACTCCAGACGAAGTGCAAGATATTATCAGAGGTCTCAAACATAAAAAAGCTCCCGTTCTGACGGCATCACCAATAAAGTGATCCGACTTCTCCCTGCCCACCTGATTATCCTACTGGCCACCATCTTCAATGGAGCCATGGGCAACAATATCTTGAAAAATATTATATTTTATTTTTTAATTTATTTAGGAAACAAACAGTCTCTTACAAATCAATGATTACAATTCAATTAGATACATGTGGACTTAGAGTTCCATAACATTAATATTATAACAGGATGCAGGCACCAATTTTAAGTAGCCTATTCTGTAGTTGCAAGTAAAGTTAAAAATATTAATAGTAACAAAAGAAAAAGAAACAACAGAAGACCTTTACAACAACATGGCAATGCACAAATGAGGGTTCAAAATGTATCCGATATGGGTATTTTACTGCTAAAGTTTACAATATTTGATATTTGTTCTTAATTTTAGATTTATAGACACATAACTTAGTGTTAAAAATGTCCAACTCATTAAATTCCTCATTATAAGTGCTAACACTGCGCTTAAAAAAATTGTTACTAGTGTATATGGTTCTATAAGAGGGCACGGAAAACAATGTTCGTAAGCGAGAATTACATCGGGGTGCTCTTAGACATATTTTTTCTAATAGCGAGGGTGAATCAATGTGACTATTGATGATTTTGAAAAGAAACGTTTGATCAAAAAATTTTCTTCGGTCGGAGAGCAAAGATAATCCATAACGTTTCAACGAGGTCTCGTAAGATATATGAGGGTGGTTGCAACGATAGTCTAGACTTCTGACAAATTTCTTTTGAATTTTTTCAATTCAAGAAGAATGACATGCATAGAATGGGTTCCAGATAATACATGCAAAATCCAAGATAGAACGCACGAAACTAAAGTAAAGCAGTTTTAAGGTACAAGCTCGTTTAAACGGCTTGGAGATCCTTGTAATGAAGCCAAGCTGTCGATACGATTTGTTAATTATATTATCAATATGTAAGTTAAACGAAAGTTGCGAGTCAATTAAAACACCCAAATCGCGAATCGAATAGACTCGATTAAGGCGATTGTTATTTATATGATAATTATAGTCTACAGGTTTACGATTTCGTGTATACGTGATAACAGAGCACTTCTCAAAATTTAGGTAAAGTTGGTTCTTAGAGCAATAACTAAATAGTCTGTTAAAGTCAGATTGTAATTGCAAGCAGCAGTCAACCCCAGAAACAATTTTAAAAATTTTTGCGTCATCCGCATATAAGAGAAAGTCAGAATTTTGAAGGATATTTCCGATATCATTGATATATAAAATAAATAATAATGGTCCTAAGTGTGATCCCTGGGGAATGCCAGATAGAATTTCCAAGAAATGTGATGTGTAACCCTTCAAAGATACCGCTTGAGAGCGACTTTTTATATATGAACTTATCCAGCGAAGCAGATCACCATGTATTCCGTTTCTCCAAAGCTTCTCAATAAGTAAATCGTGGTTGATTTTGTCAAACGCCTTCGAGAAATCGGTATATACTACGTCCACCTGATGGCGCTTGTCCATAGCATTGACAAGGTAATCAGTAAAATTGAGCAAATTTGACTCTACAGATCGACCCTTACAAAAACCATGCTGGTTAGGGCAGATGTGATGTTGTAACACACGAGAGAGCTCGCAAGTAACATTTTTTTCTAGTATTTTACCAAATATATTAAGTTCGCTAATAGGGCGATATTGGGTCACGTCATCCCTTTTTTCATTTTTTGGGACTGGGGTAACTAAAGCCTGTTTCCATAAAATTGGAAAAACACCATCACTTAACGATTTGGAATAAATAATGCTCAGTGGTATAGTTAGTTGAGCGGCACATCTGCTAATAAATAGTGGATGAATGCCATCATGGCCAGCTCCTTTTTTAATGTCAATACCTCTAAGCTCTTTATGTATACGGTTGTCATTTATGATTAATTTTCCTATTTCTACAGGACAGTTTAACGGGGGGTTATTTTGATCAAAATTTATGGGAAAGGTTGATGAATGCACGTACACTGAATAAAAATACTTATTCTTTAATTTCCCACAAACGTGGAAGGAAGCGACCGTTATAGGCATTCCTAAGCCCGGCAAGCCAAAATCTGAACCTTCGAGCTATCGTCCTATTAGCTTGCTAACAGTTCTCGGCAAAGTCTATGAAAGGCTTATTTATAAGTCTCAGAGCCTTTGCCGAGAACAAGGGCCTCATCCCCGACGAACAATTCGGGTTCCGTTCTCGGCACTCCAGTGTCCAACAAGGCCTCCGTATCACCGAGCATATTCACGCAGGATTCCTATGTGGTATGATGACAGGTGTTATCTACTTCGACATAGCGAAAGTCTTTGACAAGGTCTGGGACAATGGCTTAATATACAAGCTGTACCGACTCGGCGTGCCTGACCGACTCGTGCTCATCTTGCGAGACTTCCTGGCAAACCGCACTTTCCGCTACAAGACCGAAGGAGCTCTCTCCCCCTCCCACTTCATCCAGGCCGGAGTCCCCCAGGGCTCCGTACTGGCCCCTCTGATCTTCACGCTATTCACCAGCGACATCCCCAAAAGTAAAAAGGCCCACCTCGCTCTCTTCGCAGACGACACAGCCATTCAGCTGTTCAGGAACCAGCCCCAATCAAATAAAACTAAATCTCCAAACCGCTGTCAACGCACTTGCTGACTGGTTTTAAAAACGGAGAATAGAAGTCAATCCCGAAAAGAGCCAAGCGGTACTCCACTCGAGACCGCGACGCAATGTCATTGCAAGACAAGTAGTGGCTTAGATAGTATTATTTAGATGCTCGTTAATTGTGGCTGACCTAATAATTTTGAAGGCAACATACATTTTTGGGGGCGAATAATGATATTAAAAAGAAGCCTGTTCAGTTAGCACCCTAAAAAACTAACTTAAACCTAACAACCTAACCACCTTAATACCTATACATGTGAACAACTAACTTGAACCTAACCACCGTAATACCTATAGACGTGAACAACTAACTTGAACCTAACCACCTTAATACCTATACACGTGAACAACTAACTTGAACCTAACCACCTTAATACCTATACACGTGAACAAATAACTTGAACCTACCCACCTTAATACCTATACACGTGAACAACTAACTTGAACCTAACCACCTTAACACAGACACGTGAACAACTCAACTCGTCGTCACATAAATCGAATGGCGCTCTCTGATTGGTGCAAATAACCGGTCGCTGTCGTCTCGCGTACTCGCGCCAAATAATGCAGCGGCAATTTTCACGATAAAAGAATATGATGTATTATTTTACATGCTAAGTTATAATAAATGATGCTTTCTGTAGAAGCTTGAATTACATTTTTTAAAGGACATTGCGTTGAAGCTGTAAAACGTAAAATGGTGACGAGATGTAAAATCCGTGGTCGGGTTAGTAAATTTGGTGGCAATGCATGAATAAGAAGGACAAGGCACAATAATTGTTGATCTTTACTTGACGCTTTCTATAGAATATTTAGTGGGCGTTGTAAAAAAGACGAATTAGTTTATTAGAGGTTATGTCATTTTCCCGTTGCTTAGTTATAAAATTAGAAGTTTAATCACGTGTCCAATAAATAATTTTGTGGCTAGACTTATAATACCCCGTTTTTATATATATATATAATTATAAACTAGTGCTTGACTGCAATCCGCCTGATGGTAAGCAGTGATGCAATCGTTGATGGTAAAGAGCGCTAGTTTATTAAGAGCCTATTCATTTCCAATGCGTCGGTGTAGGCGGTATAAAAGAGGAGGCGAAACGCTTCGTCCCGCTCATAGTGGTTTCAACAACGTAAGGGTGGAAACACGCTGCACGCATCCTAATAGAACACCGACAGGCTGGCTACCCTACGCCTGTGCTCCAGGCTTTGGACACCGTTTTGAGCTAAATCTGGGTCGCCAATTGCCTCTTCGCACGCCTCTCTACTGAATCCAAAGTAGCCAGGTGGCACTTTGCAGCACCAGCCCAAATGTGTCTACACTTCTGCACCACTCCACACACGAAAGTATCTGTGCTTTGTGTAAAATTAGAAGCTGTCCTGGTGTGAATTACCGCCGAACCTTTGCAATAACGCCAAGTTTGCTGGCAGCCACCTGTGCCACCACCACAGCTGGCTGTAGACTCAATGAACCGCCCAAAGTTTAGGTTCAAGGAAATCTCAACTTCCAAAAGCTGAAGGTGATTGGTGCACTTCAAGGATACATTCTAAAAAGTAGGACCCAAGGTGAACGGGCTTATTTTGGCGTTTGTGTTTTGGCGGCATTGAATGCTACAAGATTGGCTTTGCCCCATTCGGAGACGGCCGGTAGTGCAACATTCGTACGCTCTACCATAGCCTCTCTTTCGGACCGGATTGATTCCTTACTAGCCCGAGAACCCGGCACACAACTATGAAATAGGTTGCCAAGCCGCTGTGATCCAGTTAAAAAGTTCTTTTCAGAACTATGTACTTGCAAACGGCAACTATTACCTTAAATAATAATTAGCGTAGTTAAAGTAAATTGTCTTCTTCTGCAGGATCTGTGGTCACCATGGGCGTTCCGCAGGGCTCAATTCTAGGTCCATTCTTGTTTTTAATTTATATTAATGACTTACCTCATCACGTGAGGGATAATCACAACATAGTATTGTTCGCGGATGACACTTCTTTTATTTTTAAAGTCAAGCGTCAGCTAACAAATTTTGACGAAGTTAACAATGCACTCTCTAAAGTTGTCCATTGGTTTAATGTAAATAACCTCCTTTTAAATGAAAAAAAAACTAAAGTCATTAAATTTTCTACGCCAAATGTCAGGCAGCTAAGTACCAATGTTCAACTGAATGGAGTAGAGTTGATCCCTGTCGAGTCGACAGTTTTTCTTGGATTAACTATTGACGCCAAGTTACAATGGGGTCCTCACATTGAGAAGCTGTCGGGTAGACTCAGTTCTGCCGCCTTTGCTGTTAAGAAAATTAGACAGATAACTGATGTGGATACAGCCAGAATTGTTTATTTTAGTTATTTTCATAGTCTTATGACTTATGGGATTCTTCTCTGGGGAACTTGTGCGGACATCAATACCATCTTTGTTTTACAGAAGAGGGCTGTTCGAGCCATTTATAACCTTGGTCCTAGAGAATCTCTTAGAGAAAATTTCAAAGAGGTGTGAACATTCTGACTGTAGCTTCACAATATATATTTGAAAATCTTATGTATGTTCATAAAAATATCTCGAATTTTAAGAAGATAAGCGATATTCATAATGTAAATACCAGGAACAAACACAATCTTGCTTTACATCACACTCGTCTCCACAGAGTAGGCAACTCGTTCATGGGTCAATGTATACACTTTTACAACAAGCTTCCCATGGACGTTCGAAACTTACCCATTAAACGATTTAAGAACCATATAAAGGCCAAACTTTGCAAAAAGGGGTATTATAAAATCACAGATTATTTAGAAGACAAAAAGCTTGGGACTGAGCTGCTCGCTCTGTTAAGCATTGTTAATTGTTATTAAGCAATATGCGTAATTATAAGGTAAATTATTGTAAACATTTTCATTTTTAATGTCTGGACTTGAAAAAGACGATGATCCCTGAGTTTGTTTCGGCTATTTCTTCTCAGAGGTAGTCAGTTAGGAAATGCCGGCTTCATCTAGTTAAAAAAATAAAATAAAAAATAAACATGACGTGTAAAAGTGATCAGTGATCCTACTTGCTTAATAAACGATTTCATTTCATTTATTTATCCCAAAATGTAAAAAATGTCCACCCGTGCCAAGTCGAGGCGGTCCGTTACAAGTCACATTTTTGTAATCGTATCTTCGAATGCTTTATTTGGTTCTCAACTTTATTTTCAGCATACAGTTTTTTTTTTCTAGAGCACTTATATTTTTTACTGATCATCAATCTCGGATCTGAAATAGCTATTGCCACGATTATATTTAAACGTGTAATATAGTAGTTGTATAGTCGTAAGATAGGATATTTAATTTTTTTCTGGGACATCTACAGATCCCGTGAAGGCGGCAATCGCTCAGCACGGGGCGAACGCTATCGTTCACGTTGAGAACATAATTATTATATATGTCGCAGACAGCGACGGCGGAGCGGCAGGCTCGTCAGCATCTTGGTGTGGTGGTACAGGTTCCATTTCGTAGCTGAGTTTTGAATTGAACCCTCCAATCTTGACAATCACAATTTAAATAGGCAAACCGACAGCTTCGGTTCGGAGAAGTGCCTTAGTCGCGTCTCGATGCAAAGTGACCGACCCCTATCCAACGAACCCCACTTTCCAAAGCGACTCTGTCCATGTGCCGCCATCACAAAATATCGTGACAAGCGAGTAGTGGAGGGGTTTGCCCCTCCACCACGAAAATCAAATGAGCAACTTTTCTTTAAATAATTTCGACGATCCACGATATATAGATATACCAAAATATTTTTTCACAACAAAGTGTTCAAAGTTCGGCACATTGATTTTTGTGAATCCCTCGCGAATCATTTGAAAAATTTTAAATGAATTTTCATTCAAAATCTATTGTTCTTATTTCCTTGCACAAAATGTAACGACGAAATAAATTAATAAAGGCTATGGAACTCTATTAAAGTTTTATAATAGATTTTATGTCCATTTCTCGCTCAAGCTTGTATAGGACTGTTTCAGTTTCGGAGATAAAGCAGTCGAGACAGACCAAGTCAAACCGTAAGTGCTGTTGTGCTCTTTACCACTTTCATACGGACCGCTAAAAATAATTAAGCGAACGTCACAGGCAGTACTCACTTGTCGAGCAGATGGTGTATCTGTATGGGCTCGCCCACGTTGAGCACGACGTGCTTGCGGAACTTGAGCAGGTAGGGCTCGGTGTTGGGCAGCACCTTGTCCAGACCCTCGTGCCACACGGGCACGATGAGCGGCGCGGCGCCGCAGTCGGCCACCAGCCGGCCCACGCCCCACTTGAAGCGCAGCGGCTCCTTGTGCACGTTGACGCGACCCTCCGGGAAGATGTGGACCCACTCGCCGCGCGCCAGGCGCTCCACGCAGAAGTCCATCGCGGGCTGCACACAACACTCGAGTCACGACTAGTTCACTTCTTGATGAGGTTAAATAGGGAGCAACAGTTTGTAGAAAGTTTGTCATTTTTGAAGTTAGAAATGTCAAAGACATCTATCTGTAACTACAAGCAGCTGCAGATGGTATCCGTGCATATCCCATCAGGCACACTGCTTTTAATTAATGGTAGCCGTTAAATAACTGCGTTTAATATTGGACGTAGTGGCAGAGAGCAGTACGCGCTACAGTTACCTGGTAGACGCCGGCGCCGCGTACTACAGGCACACACTTGCCGAGCGCGAAGAAGTATGAGTGCAGCGCGTTCGTGAAGCAGATGTCGTGCGCCGCCAGCGACCAGCGCATGCGCGCTCGCGACGCCAGCACGCCTATGTTTAACACGCCTGGTACGAAACAATATCAATATTACATTATGTCTCTGTGTTTACGAACAAGTACGTTCGTGAAGCAGATGTCGTGCGCCGCCAGCGACCAGCGCATGCGCGCTCGCGACGCCAGCACGCCTATGTTTAACACGCCTGGTACGAAACAATATCAATATTACATTATGTCTCTGTGTTTACGAACAAGTACGTTCGTGAAGCAGATGTCGTGCGCCGCCAGCGACCAGCGCATGCGCGCTCGCGACGCCAGCACGCCTATGTTTAACACGCCTGGTACGAAACAATATCAATATTACATTATGTCTGTGTGTTTACGAACAAGTACGTTCGGGAAGCAGATGTCGTGCGCCGCCAGCGACCAGCGCATGCGCGCTCGCGACGCCAGCACGCCTATGTTTAACACGCCTGGTACGAAACAATATCAATATTACATTAACAATATCAATATTACATTATGTCTGTGTTTACGAACAAGTACGTTCGTGAAGCAGATGTCGTGCGCCGCCAGCGACCAGCGCATGCGCGCTCGCGACGCCAGCACGCCTATGTTTAACACGCCTGGTACGAAACAATATCAATATTACATTATGTCTCTGTGTTTACGAACAAGTACGTTCGTGAAGCAGATGTCGTGCGCCGCCAGCGACCAGCGCATGCGCGCTCGCGACGCCAGCACGCCTATGTTTAACACGCCTGGTACGAAACAATATCAATATTACATTATGTCTGTGTGTTTACGAACAAGTACGTTCGTGAAGCAGATGTCGTGCGCCGCCAGCGACCAGCGCATGCGCGCTCGCGACGCCAGCACGCCTATGTTTAACACGCCTGGTACGAAACAATATCAATATTACATTACTAGCTTTCCGCCCGCGGCTTCGCCCGCGTGGAGTTCGGTTATATCGCGCTTTTTAGATTTCCCTCGGGAACATCAATTTTTTCCGGGATAAAAGGTAGCCTATGTTCTTTCTCAGTGTCTAAGGATTGTCTGTGCCAAATTTCATCAAAATCGGTTGAGAGGTTTAAGCGGGAAAGCGTAACAGACAGACAGACAGACAGACAGACAGAGACAGACAGACCGACAGACAGACAGACAGAGTTACTTTCGCATTTATAATATTAGTATGGATGTCTCTGTGTTTACGAACAAGTACGTTCGTGAAGCAGATGTCGTGCGCCGCCAGCGACCAGCGCATGCGCGCTCGCGACGCCAGCACGCCTATGTTTAACACGCCTGGTACGAAACAATATCAATATTACATTATGTCTGTGTGTTTACGAACAAGTACGTTCGGGAAGCAGATGTCGTGCGCCGCCAGCGACCAGCGCATGCGCGCTCGCGACGCCAGCACGCCTATGTTTAACACGCCTGGTACGAAACAATATCAATATTACATTATGTCTGTGTGTTTACGAATAAGTACGTTCGTGAAGCAGATGTCGTGAAAATAGAGGAAATAACACGACAGTAAAGATATTTCGAGCCCGTGCCTATCTGGATGTTACGATGACACTAAATATGACGATACGGTTGGTGCAGTGACTGAGCGATCGTCTGCTGCGCTGCCTGTCACGGGTTCGAACTTCGATCCCCGCAAGGAACAATTATTTGTATGGTCTACAAGTAGTTGTTCCGGGTCGGTCTGTTTGTGTATGTGAGTTCTGCATCCACGATACTAAAATAACTCCTAGTGTGGGGCAGAGTTTCAAAATAAAAACCCTCGACACTCGCTATAAACACAATGCACTAGCACTCGACCAAATAACGCAGTCTCAGTCTCGAAGTAGACTTCCCGCAGTAGGACAAATCCTTTTCTTATACCTACACATGAGTGATTTTTATAACTTTGAAAAAGGCAACGACTATTGAATATCGCTACCAGCAGGGCCGTCGTATGTGCCGTATCCATTGTACGGGGCCCACATGGGGCAGTGGCAAGAGAAGGCAAAACAAACGGGAACAAAAAGGAGGGTTCTCTAATCTCTTTCTCTCTCAAATAACTCCGCTGCCGCGAGAAATCGCGGTACGGCGGGCAGAGCTCCGGTGGGATCTCATGGCGACAGGCGACATGCTCATGGCGAAGGGTGGGCGTTTTGGGGGGAATGTCTTATGTAATATTGACGTTCAAAAGGTGCTGAATTTCAGCCTAATATGAATAAAAGACTTTTAATTTGACATGGAGACTGTGATTATCGCAATCTATTCACTCTATCTAGTCACCTCTTGGGTGAGTGGCTAGAGGCACCACGGCGTCCTCAACTTCCGCCTGACGCAGGTCCTCACCTGACATTTGACATGGAGACTGTGATTATCGCAATCTATTCACTCTATCTAGTCACCTCTTGGGTGGGTGGCTAGAGGCACCACGGCGTCCTCAACTTCCGCCTGACGCAGGTCCTCACCTGACATTTGACATGGAGACTGTGATTATCGCAATCTATTCACTCTATCTAGTCACCTCTTGGGTGAGTGGCTAGAGGCACCACGGCGTCCTCAACTTCCGCCTGACGCAGGTCCTCACCTGACATTTGACATGGAGACTGTGATTATCGCAATCTATTCACTCTATCTAGTCACCTCTTGGGTGAGTGGCTAGAGGCACCACGGCGTCCTCAACTTCCGCCTGACGCAGGTCCTCACCTGACATTTGACATGGAGACTGTGATTATCGCAATCTATTCACTCTATCTAGTCACCTCTTTGGTGAGTGGCTAGAGGCACCACGGCGTCCTCAACTTCCGCCTGACGCAGGTCCTCACCTGACATTTCTGTTTCGGGAGGTTCCTGTTCCAGATAAGGCAGGAGGAAACGTCAGGGTGTAACCACTATGAGGATCGCACTGAGGACACCGTGGAGCATACGGTAGCGTTTTTGCCCGGCTTGGGCGGAGTACCGCCGTGTCCTCTTTGCGTCGATAGGCGGTGATCTCTCGCGTCCGGCCCTGGTCCAGGCCATGGTCCCGAACGGGAGTGCATGGCAGGCCTTCTTCTGCGAAGCAGTGGAGGAGGCGGAGCGCGTGAGGGAACGGGAATCTCTGCGCCCTCACGCCTCTAGCTGCCGCAGGAGAAGCCCTGGTCGGAACACAACATCGACCTCCCGGCCACCGTAGGCGCTTGCCGCTCGGTAAGGACCAGGCCCGGGTCGACGGCGCGTTGTGTTTCATGCACGCCGCAGAGATGTCATCACACCGTGCACCGTGACGAGGATGGACAATAAAAAGCATCACTTTTTGTTCTTGAACCTTCCAATTACAATCGCAACTGCTGAAGTTTTTCAAAATTACAACTGATTAAAAATTGCCTAAAAACTTCTATGGGACAGGAACGCCTGTCAGACCCGTGACTATTGTCCATAGAGGCAGAAAAATTACAAAAACTAAAGTCAGCAAAACACAGAAAACACACAAATGTCAGAAAACTAAAATCAGCGAAATGATTTAATAAATCGGTTTGTGGAAAAAAGGCCCAAACGAGTACCATGGATCCAGTACATGATTCTGAACCCCCAGGTGTGAAATTTTTCGTCGGCCTTTTTCCTAATTAAAAAAAATATAAATATATACAGTTTTTTTTTTCACTTTTGACCGCTCATAATTGCTATACTTTTATAACCCATCCAGCTTTCCGCCCGCGTGGTATTCGATTATATCGCGCTTTTTAGATTTCCCGCGGGAATATTAAATTTCAAAGCAATCGGTTCAGTAGTCACGGCGTGAAAGCGGAACAAACAAACAAACTCACTTTCCCATTTATAATAGTAAGGATATGATTTTAAAGAAAACATTTATTAATTCGCTAATTACACAAAAAGTGCAATCTGAACGAAACTAAGAAAACTATCCTATCAGCTGATTTAATAGAGTTTACATCAGGGGTCAACGTCATACCTACAAAAACGCGAAGCGGCACGCTTGCGACGTTCAAAGGCCGAGCCGACACTTTTTTAAACACTGTGGTTTCTGTAACCGCTCATTAACGACATAAATGACTATCATAATTTTATTAGTGACATGCGGTCTAGCCTTTTCGCGATTTTGCTACGATGTCAGATACACCCATTATACATTTAATTGAATAGATTGTAATTTTCCAAAAAAAAAACATCTTTTTTATTTTTGTGAGAAATTTACCTCAATGTACCCCCCAAACAATTTTTACAGACGAACTCCGTTCGATTGCGGAGTTTGTAAATAAACTACCTCCGATATTATTAACTATTAACTAAAATAACCGTTACGATCTGGACTGTCGGTGTCACAATAACGAGTGTGCTCAGTTCGGAGGCGGGGTAGTTAATAACACAGTTACACACTGTGTTATTCCTCAAATTAGTCGATGATTAGGTAAGTATATTGGTATCTTAGGCCCGTATTCCAGAAGGAAACTCAAGCATTGATCTCTGCTTAAGCATTACTTAAAACTAGTTTCAACCAATCAAATGGCTTGAAACAAGATTTAAGTAATGCTTGAGTTTTGAATTACGTTCTGTAATACGGACCTTAGAATCACAGAAAGGATGGTTTGTTATTTTTTACTGTAGTTGATAGCTACGCAGCAGTCGTGTGTAGAGAGAATCCGGCCAGTAATGTAGGTACATACATTAGTTACGTTCATTTGTTTCGTCCGTAATAAGGAGTAGGAGCTAGTTAGCAGTTACGGAATAGAAATACCGAGTTAGACTTGTTACAGTTTCAGTGGGACTCTGTAAGTAGGACCCGTCGACAACAACAATAGGTCACATTCGACAGCGTGTTGCTAAATAGAAATACCGAGTTAGACTTATTACAGTTTCAGTGGGACTCTGTAAGTAGGACCCGTCGACAACAACAATAGGTCACATTCGACAGCGTGTTGCTAAATAGAAATACCGAGTTAGACTTGTTACAGTTTCAGTAGGAGTCTGTAAGTAGGACCCGTCGACAACAACAATAGGTCACATTCGACAGCGTGTTGCTAAATAGAAATACCGAGTTAGACTTATTACAGTTTCAGTGGGACTCTGTAAGTAGGACCCGTCGACAACAACAATAGGTCACATTCGACAGCGTGTTGCTAAATAGAAATACCGAGTTAGACTTGTTACAGTTTCAGTGGGACTCTGTAAGTAGGACCCGTCGACAACAACAATAGGTCACATTCGACAGCGTGTTGCTAAATAGAAATACCGAGTTAGACTTGTTACAGTTTCAGTAGGAGTCTGTAAGTAGGACCCGTCGACAACAACAATAGGTCACATTCGACAGCGTGTTGCTAAATAGAAATACCGAGTTAGACTTGTTACAGTTTCAGTAGGAGTCTGTAAGTAGGACCCGTCGACAACAACAATAGGTCACATTCGACAGCGTGTTGCTAAATAGAAATACCGAGTTAGACTTATTACAGTTTCAGTGGGACTCTGTAAGTAGGACCCGTCGACAACAACAATAGGTCACATTCGACAGCGTGTTGCTAAATAGAAATACCGAGTTAGACTTGTTACAGTTTCAGTGGGACTCTGTAAGTAGGACCCGTCGACAACAACAATAGGTCACATTCGACAGCGTGTTGCTAAATAGAAATACCGAGTTAGACTTATTACAGTTTCAGTGGGACTCTGTAAGTAGGACCCGTCGACAACAACAATAGGTCACATTCGACAGCGTGTTGCTAAATAGAAATACCGAGTTAGACTTGTTACAGTTTCAGTGGGACTCTGTAAGTAGGACCCGTCGACAACAACAATAGGTCACATTCGACAGCGTGTTGCTAAATAGAAATACCGAGTTAGACTTGTTACAGTTTCAGTAGGAGTCTGTAAGTAGGACCCGTCGACAACAACAATAGGTCACATTCGACAGCGTGTTGCTAAATAGAAATACCGAGTTAGACTTATTACAGTTTCAGTGGGACTCTGTAAGTAGGACCCGTCGACAACAACAATAGGTCACATTCGACAGCGTGTTGCTAAATAGAAATACCGAGTTAGACTTGTTACAGTTTCAGTGGGACTCTGTAAGTAGGACCCGTCGACAACAACAATAGGTCACATTCGACAGCGTGTTGCTAAATAGAAATACCGAGTTAGACTTGTTACAGTTTCAGTGGGACTCTGTAAGTAGGACCCGTCGACAACAACAATAGGTCACATTCGACAGCGTGTTGCTAAATAGAAATACCGAGTTAGACTTATTACAGTTTCAGTGGGACTCTGTAAGTAGGACCCGTCGACAACAACAATAGGTCACATTCGACAGCGTGTTGCTAAATAGAAATACCGAGTTAGACTTGTTACAGTTTCAGTGGGACTCTGTAAGTAGGACCCGTCGACAACAACAATAGGTCACATTCGACAGCGTGTTGCTAAATAGAAATACCGAGTTAGACTTGTTACAGTTTCAGTAGGAGTCTGTAAGTAGGACCCGTCGACAACAACAATAGGTCACATTCGACAGCGTGTTGCTAAATAGAAATACCGAGTTAGACTTGTTACAGTTTCAGTAGGAGTCTGTAAGTAGGACCCGTCGACAACAACAATAGGTCACATTCGACAGCGTGTTGCTAAATAGAAATACCGAGTTAGACTTATTACAGTTTCAGTGGGACTCTGTAAGTAGGACCTGTCGACAACAACAATAGGTCACATTCGACAGCGTGTTGCTAAATAGAAATACCGAGTTAGATTTATTAGTTTCAGTGGGACTCTGTAAGTAGGACCCGTCGACAACAACAATAGGTCACATTCGACAGCGTGTTGCTAAATAGAAATACCGAGTTAGACTTATTACAGTTTCAGTGGGACTCTGTAAGTAGGACCTGTCGACAACAACAATAGGTCACATTCGACAGCGTGTTGCTAAATAGAAATACCGAGTTAGATTTATTAGTTTCAGTGGGACTCTGTAAGTAGGACCCGTCGACAACAACAATAGGTCACATTCGACAATGTGTTGTGTCACGTAGCAAAAATATAGCAGCAGGCGACATCTCTTGGACACGGGCTAAACTCGTGTCACATATGTTGCATCGAGCCGAGAGATGGCCTTGCGCGAAAGTACGGTCGTTAATATAATAAATAAATTCAAATAAAGAACGACCGGGTTAAATAAAATAAAAAAGGAATTAGGATAAATAAATATTAAAAATAAGAACCAACTCATGAGTCTGAAATTAAAATACAAGTCGCGGAATGCACTTGTCAATGGTTCAGGAAAAGACAATTGGGAGGGGTCGATCGCTAGGCTACAGAAGTTTCGAGAAGAACGATCGAAGTCTTGCTCGGATGGTGGCTGCTTTGCTGGCGTTGCTGGTACGCAAGGTTGGCGTGTTTGCGCCATAACCCATGGGGTTAAACGTTTAGCGATTTGGTTGATAATTCTATTTGGCTCTTTTTGGCGGGCCTAGGGCGGAAACCCGTGTGGAGGCGTCGCGTCCTGACTTGCTTCAGGTAGCCTTGATTCCGATTGGATCTTGCTTGTTTGTAGTAGAAGTGTGCTGAATCCTGGTGGTACGGCACATCCAATTTTCTTTCGACGACGACTAGACAGGTATAAGCTGTCATAATTTCTTTGCTCCGGGTGTTCCCGAAATACCTAATCCCGCAGGCCGCGTTCAACCGTGCATTAATCTGACACCCGTCAGTTAGTGAAGCCAAGGGTCCTTGTACCGTAAACCAGAAGTGTTAGTCAGGAGAGCTAATCCGAAACGTAGACTCCCTGTCCTTATTTATTTGTTTGGATGTATCTAGTGAGTGAGAGTGAGTTTACAACAGGTTGCATGTAAATAGGCTATACTTATCAAGTCTTGTTGATATTGTTGTGCATAACCTGAGATACTTTTGTAACGACTGAGCCGTGGTCACAACGGTTCACCTCACGAATCCTTCATCAAGCGACCCTGAGCTTGCTGAATTGTCTCATGTGGATTCCCTGTCCCACTCCGACCCGAGACGGAGTGAGTCAGGAAATCGACTAGGTAAGTTAGGAGATTGTTTTGTCATATATTTATGACACAGGGTAATTATAAAATAAATTTCTAATTGTATCCATTTATTGTATTATTTAATGCTCCTAGCTACCAAGTATTTACATAATTAAATTTACTGTAACTGCCGGGTAAGGGTGAAATTAGCCACCCTGCGCGTTTTATAATGATACATAACGTTACAGTTGCTAAATAGAAATACCGAGTTAGACTTATTACAGTTTCAGTGGGACTCTGTAAGTAGGACCTATCGACAACAACAATAGGTCACATTCGACAGTAAGTAGGACCTGTCGACAACAACAATAGGTCACATTCGACAGCGTGTTGCAAGTGTCGGCGAGCTTTGTTCGCACTAAGAAAAGCAGTGACTTCAGCTACAACATGAGGTCCCATCTCGTACAACAGACTCTCAGTTCTTATCAAAAGATAATAGATAAAACTTAGCAACGATTTTAAACCTCTTACGTGCAGTTTATAGCTTTTTAATATTTTTAAGAATTTGAATTTACTTATTTCATGCTACTCCGTATATTTATACGTATAAATAACGTAATTAAACAAAACGGTAAAATGGGCTCAGTAGTGACAATCTTTTTATTTTAGGCTCGGGACAATAGATGGCAGTGTACTCAATTAATCCTGTCGTAACATATTTTTTTTAGGTTAAGATAAGATGTCTTCTAACCATTATATTGCTGTTATCTTCTTTTAGAATGCGTATTTCTCGATGCACAACGCATGGATGTATATATGACAATGTAGGCAAGACATAGATGGCGGTAGTGGATAGATAAGTCCAAGAACAAAACACAGCGGACAACAAATGGAACTAGAGTCCCTAGACATTTTGTCATTGACTTGACTCATCGACTGTTATTTTTCTGATAAACATTTGATTAATCAACAGCGGGCGTATCTCATGATACTCATTTCCCCAATAGAAAGGAAAAAACAAAATATCACAATAAATTTGTAAGTACATACACGAATTATTTTCTAAATAAAATTATAGTTTTAATAATGCTTTCGGAGTTCAGGCGTGCTATTAAAATAGGTGTAGTAGGCAGAAGACAGGTGTGGCCGCGCACTGGCGTAATTATTGTTTATATCGCTATACATTATGATAAAAGGTAAGGTCAAAGGGGAAGCTTCGTCCTTTACAATTTGTGAATGTGACAAAATGAAGTAAGTTTCTTGCTTCACATCAGCACGACTAGTATGTATAGGATGTGGTTGATGGTAATGTATCGACTAGATTTCCGTGACTAGACAATTTAATTGATTTGTCATTGTACTTGCAAGTGGTACGGTGTCATTTGGTCAATTATGTAAGTGTGGCAGTATTGAGAACAAGTGACGTGTCACTCGGAAACCTGGTATATGCAGCCGATTGAAAAATTATACCATTTATTAACCCCTATAATTATCAAGTGTATAACAATTCCTAACTATCGGATTAGTACATTGCCACATTATTAAACAGCCGCAAATATTTTAAATACGAAATTGATATAATCGTGCACATTAACAATGTTATAATAGATTGTTAATGTGCTAGAGATACTAGAGATACTAGCTAAGAGAAGGAGTGGAGGTCACTGCACGAAGAGTGCTCAAGACTCAGACTCAGGATCGTGGGAAACTGAATGCCGCCTAATTACAGGTTAGAAAATGTCTGACTTTTAAGTAATTAGAGTTGAGGAGGCTTCTAACGAGCTAGCGTGTATGGCTAGGTCGGGTACTGACCCCAGAATTCAGGGTCGTCGAAGCACGAGTGGTGGTTGGACACGGTAAGCAGCGGCTGGCCGCGTGGCCGCCGCACGGCCGTCGTCAGTGTCTCGAGCTAGCGTGTATAGGTTGGTCGGGTACTGACCCCAGAGTCCAGGGTCGTCGAAGCACGAGTGGTGGTTGGACACGGTAAGCAGCGGCTGGCCGCGTGGCCGCCGCACGGCCGTCGTCAGTGTCTCGAGCTAGCGTGTATAGGTAGGTCGGGTACTGACCCCAGAGTCCAGGGTCGTCGAAGCACGAGTGGTGGTTGGACACGGTAAGCAGCGGCTGGCCGCGTGGCCGCCGCACGGCCGTCGTCAGTGTCTCGAGCTAGCGTGTATAGGTTGGTCGGGTACTGACCCCAGAGTCCAGGGTCGTCGAAGCACGAGTGGTGGTTGGACACGGTAAGCAGCGGCTGGCCGCGTGGCCGCCGCACGGCCGTCGTCAGTGTCTCGAGCTAGCGTGTATAGGTTGGTCGGGTACTGACCCCAGAGTCCAGGGTCGTCGAAGCACGAGTGGTGGTTGGACACGGTAAGCAGCGGCTGGCCGCGTGGCCGCCGCACGGCCGTCGTCAGTGTCTCGAGCTAGCGTGTATAGGTAGGTCGGGTACTGACCCCAGAGTCCAGGGTCGTCGAAGCACGAGTGGTGGTTGGACACGGTAAGCAGCGGCTGGCCGCGTGGCCGCCGCACGGCCGTCGTCAGTGTCTCGAGCTAGCGTGTATAGGTTGGTCGGGTACTGACCCCAGAGTCCAGGGTCGTCGAAGCACGAGTGGTGGTTGGACACGGTAAGCAGCGGCTGGCCGCGTGGCCGCCGCACGGCCGCCGCCAGTGTCTCGCGGTTGTAAACCGTCGTCTTGTTCAAGAACTCTGCAACACACATCACACATTCCAATTATTTTCTGTGACATAGTTAATAAAGCATACAATTTCTAAGCTTCTCAATTATTTGATCTTCGACTACTTAAGAGCAGCATACGGGCGTGGAGCGCGTTCAATTTTCTCTGAGTGTCAGGTATTTAATGGATATGGAACTTCAAGAAGGTAAAACTTTTGCAAATTACATAAATATTGGCCCCCATTGCTTTGTATTGAAAATTACAGAAGATTGTATTCCATAGACAGTTTAGATGTGATTAAGAACATGGCGTCTAAATTCTAAAGATAGATCAATTTCAGGCGTCGAGTTGACTAATCCGGCTGGACTAAACTAATATTAAATTATCTTCAGTTCTTTTCTTAATTAAATACAAAGTGAAGGATGCACCCCACTTTAATTTAGTTTAGTTTTTGAACACGGCAATCAGCGCCAACTTGTTAGTGCCACAGATATTGAACGGATCATTTGATCAGCACGACACCGGTAGGCAAGGCAATCATTCAAGCTCATGGATCTCCAAGGGGGTAAAACTTAGATTAATTAATATTACCATATAAATAGTGTACTAGTCAAAACAAAATAAGGAACACCGTGTAATTTTTGAATTCTACTAAATGTTCATTTTTATTGTAAAAACCTTAATATTAAATTTATTGAGACATAAAAGAACATCTTATTAGGATATTTATAAAAAATGTAATTATTACATTGTAAGTATAATTGATTAAGTTGGAATGGATTGATACAATGCTATTATTACATGTTTCCAGAAGATGCGGATATTATTAGTTATGCAACGTTATTTTTTATGCAAATGACGAAATACGTGTCCAGTATTTTTAAGTTAAGAATCTTGTACAAAATTTCAAAAAGATATCATGAAAAACCACAAGGTTGAGCTTGTTATCTTACTTAGGTGTCAAAATAAAAATATGGACATGGGCACATGGCACCGTTCGGCCGCCCGCGGCTGCAGCGGCGCGGTGCGGGGGGCCTGTCTCATGCTCCTGTAGGCATTGCTGCAATGCCGGTTAGTTGACATAGGCTGAGCATGCGTCGACAACAACTCGGAGGGACCGTTCAGTCAGGAAGTCTTTTACCCAGCCAGTCAGACCAGGGGAAATGCCGTACGCTGGAAATTTACTCAAAAGATCAGTGCGTTTTACCCGTTCGAAAGCCTTCGAGACGTTTAAGTAGACGGCAATCGCTTCATCGTTTTTCTCGAGGGCCTCGCCCCCCTCCCGTGACCTCGGTGACCGAGGTCACGGTGGTGTCCTTATTGTTAACATTTCGGTGTACGTGTCCCTCTATTAGGAACACATTCTTAAAGCCTCTCCACCAGACGACGCAGTCTCTTTTGAAATGTGTTCCAAGTTTGAACCACATTGGGCCGCAAAAATAACGGGTCACCCTGAAATACCGCGATATCTCCCAAACTTATGTACATCCATTAATACATGTATAAATAATATGATATGGGCAGATAAGTGGCGCTCATTTTAAAAAAGGTTTCATTTGAACAACAAACATAAAAAAGTAATCCTCAATTTTGAAAAATAACAAATTTTGATTTTTTTATAAAGGAATATTTTTAGCTTTTGTTTCAAATCGACCTGTCATTGCTGCAATACTTTAAACAGGTTTTTGGTCTGGTCACAGTATCTTGTGCACGTTGGTGCATTATGTCATTATCTCCTGAAGAATGTACACGAATTATCACCATGGTACAAGAAGGAAGGGGTCAGCTGAGTACTGCTAGAACAGTAGGTGAGTGATTTCAAGAGACCAGCATGAATATCAGAAGATCAGGGAATGGCAGGCCGAGGTGCACAACTGTACGAGAAGATCGATTCATCGTGAGACATTGACATCTCACGGTTCGAAATAGCCTTGAAGAAGTTCATCACAGCAATGTGAGTTCTGACACGATTCTGCAGCCAAGTTCGTGAAGCTGATATAAAGCCTTATAGGCCAGCAAATGGCCCTAAACTGCTCAGAGAACATCGAGTTGCCAGGTTGCGATTTGTTCGAGAACACATCCGATGGACAGATGAAGATTGGTCCAAGGGTTGTTTTCCGATGAGTCTAGATTTTGTTTATTCACACACGATGGGAGACAAAGAGTATATAGACGACTAGGTGAAAGTTATCGTCAAGCGTGTTTTGAAGAAAAGTTACCATTCGGTGGAGGGTCAATAATGGTATGGGCCTGGGATATCTTCAGAGAGTTATACAGAGTTAGTGATTTTAGAAAACTGTTCTTTGACGGTTCCCAGATACGTAGAGGAGATTTCAAATGCGCATGTTGGTCCTTTCCTGAGCGCAACTTCCATTTTTATACACGATGATACGCGACCACATAGTGCACATTTGGTCAACGCGTATATCGTCGGTGCGCTTGCCAAAAGCCGTATGTGGTTTTTATCAACTTTTCAGGAAGCAGAAAAAACTGTTTTTTAAGATAACTAACAAATTTAAGAAAAATGTAAAAACGCAGAATGTTAGAAAATCAGGTTATTGTTATACTGAGAAAAAAATATTTTTATAGTATTACTTTATTTGGGCCCAAAATATCTTTTTTTGTTTTTTACGTGCACATATCAGATTTTGTTTGGTCGTGCAAAATAAGGTATGTTTTAAAATGCACATAAAGGTTTTTGTTTTGAAAACTTTGTAGAATATTTTTGTGGCTATGGGTCTTATCATTTACATTTTTTTATCTAGCAGCCTGCAAAGTAAGTAAAACAACTCTATGTTATCAATGAAATGCTATTATTTTTAGAAAATTTAAGTTGGTAATACGTACCTACTCAGAAAAACGTTAGTATGTACTACAAAAATGTAAGCCACCTGAGATAAATATAAATATTAACAATAATTACCTACTTTACAATAATAATTCTACTACGTTTTGAATATTTCAATAAGTAGACAGTTAACAATGACATAAATTGGAACCCTTTATGAAATCAATCTATATTTTTTGAGTATCACACATTCTAAACCAAGTTTCTTAGTTAATTAAAGGCCATAATGTCATAAGGCATAAGTCTTTACTTCAAATTTACAAAGTAAGAGAATTATGAGATCAGCGATTTAGTTGAGGTAAAAATATAATTTTAAAATGAATATCTATACTTTAGTACCTTACCTAAATATCTTTTAAAAAATAGAAACAACAAAACATTTATACAATTACACCATTAATCACGCTGAAGATTGACATAAAACCAATGGTTATCCCTATGCATTTATATTGTTTTAAAGACTGCAAGCTATTATATTTAGATTTCTGAATATTTCTTAATGCACTGTAAAGGCTGGAAAGGCTTAAGTTACCAGCCCGTAATCTTTGTGGAAGTGGTTGTCACTCATCTGGATGTCGCAATTTTTATAATACACTAGCGGCCGCCAGCGACTTTGTTCGCGTGGAGTTCTATTGGTCGCAGCGTGATGTTATATAGCCTAAAACCTTCCTGGATTGATGGGCTATCCAATGCAAAAAAATTGTTTCAAATCGGACCAGTAGTTTCTCAGATTAGCGCGTTCAAACAAACAAACTCTTCAGCTTTATATATTAGTATAGATTCTGCCGTTTTTGTATAGAAGACCTCTGATATCGGGGACCACAGGCTCTTCGGCCTTTTTGCCAGATCTAGATTGGATGCCCTTTCAACATTTTTAAAAACTTGTAGTCTACATTGTGAATAACATAAGGCTTACTGCGAGCTCACCCCATTAAGCTAATATAGTCACTAGGACTGTAAATTGGAGGTTTAAAGGACCTTTCTAGTGTGGAATGGACACTGTTCACCTGCATCATCGTATGATCATTCTCCAGTCTTTATTTTTGTTCTATCTCAATGTCTTTTTTTAGTGACTCCATGTCACTAAAGAAAAAGACATTGAGATATAAAGCTGAGGCTAACCTTCGTCTACCTACCTACCAGGTTTGAAAAATTCAAAAGCCAAGTAGTAAACTCACTTGCTGACACTCCAGCATCTCCTTTGTGCCTACTAGACATACAACTATACTTCCTTATTATTGTTAATGTAGTACAGTGTATAATTATGTACCTGCAGTTTTTGTTTATAGTATTGTACGGATACTTGTAGCTTTGGTGATAGTAATACCTACGCTTTAAACGTCCACAGTTACAACTAATATTTCTGGAGAACACAATGATTCTGCTTTCTGTTTAGCATCATAGGCTTCCTATTTCCTTTTTCTATGTAACTCAAACTCTTCTAGTGTGTATGCCACTCACTTGGGGGGCGAGGCCCTCGAGAAAAATGTCTCTCTTGATGTCTCGAAAGCCTTCGACCGGGTATGGCACGCTGGCCTTTTGAGTAAGCTTCCAGTGTACGGCATTTTCCCTGGCCTAACTGGCTGTTTAAAAGACTTCCTGACTGAACGGTCCCTCCGAGTTGTTGTCGACGGATGCTCATCGGAGCCCATGTCGACTAATGCCTGTGTTCCTCAGAAGTCTGTTCTCTCTGCAACTCTGTTTCTGCTGTATACCGATAACGATCTGTTGATGCTCGGTATCTATGGGTATGCAGATGACAGCACAGTTGTGGAGACATGCCGAACGGGTGCTCGGGCTACTAAGGAAACAATCCGGTCCGAAAGAGAGGCTAAGGTAGAGCGTACGTTCTACCTTAGCCTCTCTTTCTGAATAGAATGTTGAACCACAGGCAGTCTCCAAATGGGCTAAAGCCAATTTTGTAGTATTCTATGCCACCAAAACACAGACGTGTCTATTCACCGCGAAAAGAACCCAGTTCACTTTAGCCCTAGTTTTCGGAATGTAACCTTGGAGTGCATCGACCGCCTTCGGCTTATGGGAGTTGAGATTTCCTTGAACCTGAACTTTGGGCGGTTCATTGGGTCCAAGGCCAAGCTGCCAAGAAACTTGGCGTTATCGCAAAGGTCTGGTGATACTTCACACCAGGACAGCTTCTAATGTTATACAAAGCCCAGGTACGTTCGTGTGTGGAGTACTGCAGCTATATTTGGGCTGTTGCTATAAAATGCCACCTGGCTACTTTGGATTCAGTGGAGAGGCGTGCAAAGAGGCTAATTGGCGACCCAGATTAAGCTCAAAACGGTCTCCAAAGCCTGGAGCAAACGCATAGAGTAGTCAGCCTGTCGGTGTTCTACAAAATGCATTTTGAAGAGTGTGCGAGGGAAATGCATGATTTATTTCCAGCAGAACACCTGTTTGGTCATTTAAAAAAAAGTTCGTAGTAGATTTTTAATTCTAAATAGGAAGGGTTCTCTGCCGTTTGGTCAGTGGGGTTTCAAACATGTGTCAGCAAAATCTGCTATGTGTTTTTCAGTCTTTGAAAATCTCTTTATGTGCACGTATTCGTCACATAACCGTTTTTTCATTGAAAACAAATACATAAATGATTTGGCAAATCGAGATTCAGTGAGAATTTTTACATGAGGGTCTCGGCAATAGATGTAGCGTGCAAAATTGATGAATTTTATGAAATAAAAAAAAAATCAAAAAAATCCACATACGGGTTTTGGCAAGCGCACCGACGATATTCAAGACGCCGTCGGTATCACCAGCATGGAATGGCCAGCTCGTAGCTCGGACTTAAGACTTATTCCATAGAACATTTATGGTACGAGCTCGAGAGATGCGTTAACCCGGCGTCATTGTGGTGAAAAAAAGTAACACTGACGTTGAGGTGGGTCATTATGACCCTGTTACAATTGCCACTATTTTTCCTAGTATAACATAATTTATAATTTTTTAAATTTAAGGCGGTTCCAGGGGAAAAACACACCGCAGGCCGTTTTTATGTAGTTTTTCGGAGCTATCCACTCTTTATCCAAAAGAAACATCAACTTATTAAAAATACATAAATTTTCTCCATAATCTTGGCTCCAAAATTGTAGATTTTTTTTTTACTAAGCATAATGTTTAAATAATTCCTTCACAACGAAACCTCTGACAAGAGAAATAATTATCAAAAACGTTCATCTCCTCGAAAAGTAAGCATTATTTAGATTGCGTTCTTACACTAATGGATAGGCTATTTCATGACGAACATTATTGTAGAAATATTTTTTTAAAACGACCAAAACAAAAATTTTATTCAACAATCTGAGCGTATTCCCCATCATTTCTCTTGCCTGAGCTATTGAGATTCAGTATGCCACAAGCTCTCGAAGGGGGAACCCGTGTCGTTCGTCATCGCGCGGTCCGCTAGCATAGCGGGCGGCGCGTGAGCGAGAAAGCATCTGCTTGCTCGCTCACGCACCGCATATCGCATAGAGTATAATACTATCATAAAGTGTCTCTGTTATTGATGTTCATTTTGGTGTTCGTTTTTTTAACCGATTTCAAAAGGGAGGAGGTTATATGTTTTTTTATGTTTGTTTGCGAATAACTTTACTATAATATAAATAATAGGGTATTTGACTAAAAAAAACTAATTAGTCCGTCATTTAGATTATAGAAAAATATTGGATAGGTTTATTATATACGTTTTACATTTCATTGTATATTTTGTTTTATCAAATCAATAAAAATTTACAAATATAATAGGCATCAAAGATCAGGAGTGATGGCTGGTGACGTCACTGGCCGCTAAAAAGTGTAGCGTGCAGTGACGTCACACGAGTTTTCAAAGCACTGTGTCGTCTTCATTTTTTGTTTATATGAAAAAAGAAAAAAATATGTGTCTAGTATTTTTTGGGTAGGCCCCCGACAAGGTGGACCGACGACCTGGTGAAGGTCGCGGGAAACCGCTGGATGCGGGAGGCGCAGGACCGGTCGTCGTGGAGAACCTTGGGGGAGGCTATATCCAGCAGTGGACGTCTTTCGGCTGAAATGATGATGATGATGATGAGTATTTTTTGGAAATCTGACTGACGGACTAATTAGGTTTTTTTAGTCAAATACCGTATTGCGTAAGTTAATAAAAAATGCTATGCAATAGCTTTACCGCGGCAGTTCCCGAGTGCCATGTTTTTTTTTTTTAATTAGAAAGATTATATCTTGAAGGTAGTCTCATGTTAAGGAAATTAGGGTCTGATGATGGAAGACTCAGGAAACCTAGGACAAATTTAAAAAATCATAGGGGCGCCTAGGGCACTTCTAGGTTTTTTTCATTAAGTGTTTTTAACGCACTACAATTTAGTAAAGTTTGGAGTTGATGATGGAGCCGGGAGACAGCCGAGGGGTCTCCTTAACGATTCACATCAGCTGCCTCGTGTTTGTGCTTAATAAATTTATATTGATAAGAACTTTACACCTAAATGAGTTGTGATTGTCATTAAAGCACTGATGATGAAGACAAAGGCCAGTTAAGGGAACTCCTCAAAGGTTTACAATAGTTACCTTGTGTTTGGACATAATTCATTTATATTGATGAAAACTTTACACTCAAATAGGTTTAAATGAAGGTCTGCAATAGATCTGATGATGAAGACCATAGACAGTCGAGGGAATTCCTCAACAATTTCGAACACTGTACTTTAACCTATTACACTACCTACTCGTCATGCTTATGCAAAAATCAATTAAAATCAAGAGACTGAATTTAAGTTGTGTTATTTCATTGCGTTATTTCTAGAAATGCTCATACTTTCATTGTGGTCTTGTAGGAATTAAAGCAAACGAAATACGTCGTTTGCTTGCAGGCCTTTTCCAAATATGCTGCCGTCAGCGTCCAGTCTGACCGGATATTGTATTAGGCAGATGTTTATTATTTTTCTGCAAAAGGAAGCTTTGTGTAAATAATATTATAGTATATGTATTTGTTTTTTTTTTATACGATAGTTTTATTTTTTACAATTTATGTAGGTATTTGTTTTATTAAACGAGAATAATAATTTAATTTCAGTCTTGCCTGAGCCCAAACAAAAACATCAAATCTTTTTTTTATGTAGGTTTCCTGTCTGCAGAAATTTATTTGACCCTGATTACGTTTTCCCTTAAAATAATAAATAATGATAAATTAACCTTTATTATATTATTTTTCTATCCCTTTGACCATCTGACTTAGCTAACTTTCAATCTACAAAACTAACTTCCAACCCTGAGGTTACAGTCAAGACATATTTCGTTGTAAAGGTCTAATCAATACAAATTAAGTCAGCCCTAACACATGACAGTTGCTTCCGATGTGGATTCCCTTGATTCTCTGTCATCTCCATCACGCTTCGGATGAACCGAAGCGTGCCTACAATTTTCGATAATTGGCCTAAATTTCTTAGAATTTCCATTATCGACACTGACGTGGTAACAATGAGATTACATAGGCAGCATACTCTTTCATATAAAAAAAGAATGGTCAAAATCGGTTCATTAACGATAAAGTTATCAGCGAGCACACATAAATCGAATTGAGAACCAAACTTTTGGGAAGTCGGTTAAAAAATAAAATACGCAAAATTTTATTATGAAGTATCGTCAACATTTGTTTCAGTCTTTACTAACCAAAAGTATTTGGGCGCACAAAAAACAAAAATAAAAGTGCCATGTCTGTTACTTCTGTGGTCTATGAATTTAACTTGTATTTGTAAGCACTTCGTCCGCCAGACGGCGCTAATATTTTGCGAAGTATTGTAGAGGCGGGGCGCGGTGAAGAGGGAGCAAATGCTCAAGGTCATTTGGTGAGGGTAAGACCTTAATATTTTTATTATACATATACAGTATACATATAATATGTTAAGAAAACCCTGTCCGACCCGAAAGGATAATAAAGGTTAGGTAAACACATGCCCAAATAAAATATGCATCATAGTAACAATACTAGTGAATTTTGGAATAATCTTTTTTTCCTGAGAGTTAATTCCAACTTCCCCAAAATTTGCTAGTTTTTAAAAAGTGACAACATTATTTTTGACGGTATAGTTCTGAGCGAATAGTGATGCGGCCGCGTGCCGCGTGCCCTGCCCCTCTTCGCCCGCGCCTGTATGGCCTACCGCACATGTTTTAAGTTAATTCTTTTTTGCTAAATAATATTTATTTTTTTAAGGGGAATTTTATTTTAAGTTTAGCCCGACTTTGTAGGCATTAGTAGAATCAGTTATCGATACCTAACAATACCTTCACGGGTCGGACAGGGTTTTCGTTACATATGTACATAATTAGTTGCAGCAATTAAACACATTGGTAATAAGTGAAATAATTTTTATTTTTAACATTCTTTAAGTCTGTCTATTTTTTTTTTTTTTTTTTTTGTAGTGATAATCTTGACACCTTCGAACACTAGTGAGTTTTGGTTCTCCATGTTTCTCCAGTAAATTCTTTCATAAGGTTCATTTTCGTCTTTATCTAAAGATTCCTCAAACTAGACCTCGCTAAAGATCCTCCGGGCCTATATTAGACAGTTACTAATAATAAAATAGCGTAAATAAGTAGAACTAAATAACACATGAAAAAAAAATATATTACACAAAACACCTATGTCGCCGTTGATCTGGGTCATAATGACCCGGTCACAGGTTTACACACGTGTTACTCCATGCATGGGCGATAGACGTTTGAAGCGAGGTATATGAAGAGGAGGAATGACACAGACAGACGATTGTGTGCGGTAATTGCTTCTAAGAAATTTTTCGTAAACAAAAAGTGCAGGGTCATAATGACCCTGCCTCAATGACGCCGGGTTAAACAACGCTCTTCAGCAGCTACCTTACGTGAGTTAAGAAGTGCGCTAGTGGAAGAATAATCTAACATAGACCAAAACTGTATTATAGATAGGGTTTACAACATGATCCGGGTTCGGTTCGTGGAGGAAATACGACCTATAGAAAAGCTTTCTCTTTTTTTTTAACTGTGTTGATTTATTTTTGTTGTCAAAAGTTAGAAGATAAAGAAGAAGAAGAAGATTCATTTATTGCATAACTGTGTACATATTGATGTTATTTAAATTGTAAATACAATGCTTGGCTCAACAGTTTATCCAAGTCGGACATGCAATATCAAATAAATAAAAGATTATAAACGAATACGATAAGTCTAAATTACATTAAATTACTTTATTAATTTTTACCAAAATATTCACTTAAATTATAAAACACATTATCAATTAAAAATTTCTTTAACATTGTTTTATATATATTTCCATTTAATTGCCTAATTGCTATTGGCAGTTGGTTGTACACACGAATGGCAGTAATATACGTACTTTTATAATAAATCATATTATTTACACAAGGCAAATTAATATCATATTTATATTGTCTACGAACATTTCTGTTTGAGTCACATTTAAAATTAAAAAATTGCATATTATTTTTGACAAAGAAACATAACTCCAGTATATAAATTCCAGTCAGCGTTAGGAAACCTTTAGTTTTAAATACATCTCTCAACGATTCAGTACTATGCATGTTATATATTGTCTTGATACATTTTTTCTGGAGAATGAAAGTGGATTGTACGTTAGTCGAGTTCCCCCAGTAAATAACACCATAAGTTAAAAAGGGATAAACATTTCCATAATAGGCACTTCTAGTGATATCAACATTTGTGGTTTCTGCCAAGATAGATAATGCATAACAAGCACTAGATATTTTTTTATTTATTTTTGCAATATGCTCTTTCCAATTCAAATGTTGATCTATCGTCACACCCAGAAAATTAACATCATTTACTTCTTCAATGGTTATGTTAGACACGTTTATATTTAATTTCATGGGTTTACTCCTATAATTTCTTAATTGGACTAATTTGGTTTTAGAAAGGTTCACTTTTAAATTTAGTGACTGCAGCCAATCTATTATTGCAGTTAATGTTTTATTTATTTCATTTTCATAGTGAAGAACATTTGCATCATTTGAAATAAATATAGTTGCATCGTCGGCATACATTACACAAAGGTGGTCGATTATATTTGGTAGCTCATTTATGTAAATGAGAAATAATTGGGGACCTAATATACTGCCCTGGGGTACACCTAGTAATACATTTTCAAATTCAGATTTGACTACCTCAACCATTTTAGTACTTTCATTATATACTTCGATAATTGTTGCCTGCATTCTGTTACTCAAATAATTTTCTATCAGCTTCAGAGCTAAACCTCGAATTCCTATGCCTTCTAGTTTATTTAGTAGGATGTTATATTTTACGCAGTCAAATGCTTTTGACATATCAATAAAAAGGGCAGCACATTGCTTTTTATCATTTATTTTTTCCCAGACACTGTTGAAAAATTTATATATTGCCAAAGATGTTTTACTCTTTTGAAATCCGAATTGATTTGCGCTTAGGATATTATTTTGTTCCATAAAAATTGTAATTCTGTTATATATTACTTTTTCAAATATTTTAGAAAAACTTGGTAATAGTGCAATTGGTCTAAAGTTATTCATATCATGCCGTGATCCCTTCTTGTATAGAGGCTTTATAAGGGCTTTTTTTAAAGTTTCGGGAAATTCTCCTGTTTCTAACATTAAGTTTATTATATATACAAGTGGGTCGGCAATAAATGAAATACTTTCTTTAATAATTTTTATAGATATACCATCATGTCCAAAACTAGATTTATTCTTTAATTTTTTTACTATGTTTATTATTTCGTATCTATCTGCTGGGTAAAGAAAAATACTATTTGGATTTGCGCTACTTGTATGTTGTGAGTTATAGTTACCATCAGTTGACGTTTTGTTATTTTGGTTAATATAGAAATGATTGAAAGTACTAGCTAATTTGGTAGGTGATTTTATAATAGTATTATTCTGTACTATGTAGTCTATTGTAGATTGAAGAACGTTTGTAGTTTGGGTTTGTCTTTTAATTAATGTCCATGTCGCTTAAGTTTTGTTGGCACTAGATGATATGAATTTTGCATTTGATAGTTTTTTAGCCTCTTTTGTTACACGTTTCAAAATTTTGCAACATCGTAGGTATTTTATTTTATGTTCATTTGATTTATTGCTTTTAGTTTGAAGGTACATTTTACGTTTATTTTTACTAGAGACAATGATGCCTCTTGTTTTCCACGAATTATCTTTTTTATACTGAAATTTTATTTTCTCAATAGGAATACAAAGGTCAAAGATTAATTTAAATATGTGTATAAATTCATTATAAGCTGAATTCGAATTTGAATGGCGGTACACTTCATTGAAAGTTATTTGGGATATATATTTTAGAGATATTTCTATGTAATAATCTGTTTTTCGGCGCATTCTATACCAGTATTTTTCTCTAAAACTTATACTACACGGTATCTTTATTATTTGGCATGTATGGTCTGACATACCCAAGTCCCATATTTCTGCTTTGTAATTACGATTGTTTGTAATGATATTATCAATGCACGTGTGAAGTGTTCTTAGCCTTCTTTTTTTGTCTTCAAATAAAATTATTGAGTTTACAAACGTACCTATTTTATATATGTATAAGTCGGTCATCTATAACATACTACTTTTCACGAATTAGTGTACCTAGTGTATATAAGAAACTATAACACCTTTTATAAGTGACCCAGATTTTTCGCGGCCCAGTGTAGAATGACAATTGGACGGACGACACGGATGGTGCAGTGGCTGAGAAATCGACTGCTGCGCTGGGTGTCGCGAGTTCGATTCTCGCACGGAACAAATATTTGTATGGCCTAGAAGTAGTTGTTCCGAGTCTGGCTGTTTGTGTGTGCAAGTTTAAATGTATGTAAATACACCCACGATACAGGACCCATTCCTAGTGTGGGGCAATTACTTCGTCTACCAACGCCTCTATAGCATCGATGGTTCCTAATGATGTTTGGTAACCAAACTGTTGGTCATTTATGATACCGTACATCACCAAATGTTTAATAAGCCTATCCTTCATTACCTTTTCGAATATTTTAGATACTATAGGCAATAGAGAAATTGTATAGTTAGTAGTTAGTAGTTGTTAGTAGAATAGTTGCCAGGGTCCGTCTTTGATCCTTTTTTGAAAACCGGAAGCACACGTGCGATTTTAAACTGATCTGGGAACAGATTTTCCTCGATGCATTGATTAAAAAGGGATGCCAGTGGAGTCGCTAATAAGTCTATGTTATCTTTGATTATGGTTGAGGGAATTTCGTCATAACCTGAAGAGGGTTTGTTGGTCATTTTATTTACTATATTAAAAATTTCTCTAGGTGTGACTGCGTCAAAATTCATCTTAGACTCTACCCGACTTATACCCTCAGTTAAGAATGTCATTGCCAGATCTTTGTTACAACCCTCTATGCGGATTGTGTTGTCAAACCTTTTGGAAAATATATTAGCCACTTCTAAAGTATTATTAGTTGCTGAGTTGTCTATAATTAGTGTAATTGGATCATTATTTTTGTCTTTCGTGGCTTTGCGCTGTCGATTTACTATTTGCCATATCATTTTACTAGAATTTGTTGCCATGTTTATTTGTTTTCTGACATCATTCTTTTTTGCACAGCGCACCACTTTTCTAAACGTTCGAATGTAGTTATCCCGATACTTCAGAATTGAATTGTCACATTGTGTCTTATCTAAAGTGTTAAGGAAACGTTTCACTTTACTAGCTATCCTTATTCCGCGTGTTATCCATTTCAGACACCTATTCCTTTTGACATTAACTTTTACTTTGAATTTCTTGAAGACGGAAGAATGGATCTCTTTGAATTTTGAGATGAATGTATTTATGCCTGTGCTCCAGTCAGTCTCACACAACTTTTGTCTGTAGTTATCTCTGTTTTCATCATTATATTTTCTTTTGGAAATACGTATATAACTTGATCGTCCCTTACATGTAACTTTTTCTAAACGCAAAGTACAGAATATACCAGCGTGTCCATCTGCTAAGCCATTGTGATCGATACACGTGTGTTCAATAAGACAGTCTGGCAAGTTGGTTACAAAGTTATCTATACACGATTCAGACTGATTTCTTCGAAAGGTGGGATCATTTATCAAGTATCTAAAATTATAGCAAGTTAACAAAGATAAAAAGGAGTTATGCTTCAGATCATCTTTTAATATATCGATGTTGAAATCACCACAAATTATACACAGTTTATTGAGGAAATGCTGTAACAGTTTTTCAAGCTTATTCATAAAGTTATCAAAATTATTATTTGTGGGCGTTCGGTAACAACAAATAACACACAAATTTGTTTCAATTTCTCTAACTCCACATACTTCAAAACAATCAATTTTATATAATTGTTTACAAATTTGCAGTTCGTCTACGTTACTATTGCCATGACTTAATATCATCGAACCTCCCCTTTTCTTATTTAGTCTGGCATTGTAAGACCCCATATTATAATTAGTAAAATTAAATTGTTTAGCTACAATATCGCTCAGAAAGTGTTCTGTTATACATAAGATGTTCAGTTCCTTCGAAATTTCGCTTACATATATTTCCAGTTCATCCTTTTTATTGGTAATGCCACATAGATTTTGGTGAAAAATATTAATTACTGAATATTGATTGATTTCCCTATTTTCAAGCCTCCCATCAAGTTCTCTCTCAGTTACTATGTTAGGAACGAAAAAGCTGTTCTTTTATTAACACTGGTTCCTCAGTGTTTGTAAGGCGAGGATCTGTATTATTGTCAAGGTAGCACTTCAGATTTTCAAAAATATTCCTCATACCATAGTTGTTGAGTATTCCTCGTCGTTTGTAAAACATTTTGTCATCATATGTCAAATTTAAATTAGAATCAAATATTATTGCATAATTGTAAGAACAAATATCTTGATGAAGTAAATTATTAAAAGTCTCTATTCTGGAATTGAATATGGAACTGAATCCATTAAATTTATAGGTTGGTAAACAGAGTAAAATATTCGTATGTTGTATAGACATTAATGTAGTCCTAATACTATTTATTAATTCCAAATAATTATTGGTTATCCTAAAATCCTCTTCCCCTATCAAAATCAAACAGTAATCTTCCATTGTATAGTTTTTCAATTTCAGATCCAGATTATTTATCAACTGAAGAACTCCACAATTTGTATAGATGAAATGACATATATTACGATTCATAAATATGGCCTGTGCTATAGGTATTATTTTATTAGTTTTGTTACTGCTAATTATACAAATTTTGCGCTGTTGTCGTTTCGATGTAAATAAACCACTGTCAACAACTTGTTGGGACATATTTTCTGCAGATGTGTCATTATTCGATATATCTGATATCTTGTATAGTATGAATGCATCGCTAGTGGCGCCATTTTGGCACCTCGATGTCACGTGTGCAGAAGGTGTAGGATCTATTCTCATATTTTCTACAGTTTGTGTCTCTTTCGAAATACAATCTGTTCTTTTGTATTCTACAGTTTGTGTCTCTTTTGAAACACAATCTGTTCTCACGTTTTCTAAAGTTTGTGTATGTTTTGTTTTTGTCAGATTATTTATATTTTTCTTTGGTGTTTGTTTTTTCTGTTTTGCTGGACTGTAGGTAATTTTCTTAAATATTGAATTTTTCCTTGTTAAATCTTCGTTAGCTTGCGTTAATTTTTTATTTTCTAACGATAAAAGTTCAATTTCGGTGTGAGCACTATTTAATTGAGCCGTTAGTTTTTCTATCTCAATTTTTAATATTGATAATTGATCGTCTTCATCCTCGGACATGTCCGGCATACTATTAGAGGTGGTACAATTCAATGATTGTGATATTATATCACTGTCATCGTTGCTTGGCTCTGTTCTAGTGCGGGTACGCCGGAAGGTAATGTTCTCCAAGAAATTCATTGTTTGATATTTGAAATTTAAAATTTAATAAAATTACAAAAACAAGACTTTGAGTCTGGTCAGGAACGAACTTGATTCATGTGGTTCACGTTCATCTGCAGGCGAGCGTGGCACCGCTACGCCAACCGCACGGCATTAGAGGTACCAAAAATTTCGATTGTATTAGTGTCACGTCGTTAGTGTACTCCAAAGTCAATAGAGGTCGTTATTCGCAATTATTTATTTGAATTGCTTACACTTATTATTAATTATGGATGATGCAGTACTTTATTCAATTTAGTTCTTATGATTTACGCTGGATGGTGTTGTAATCACATTAATATTGTTACTTCGTGATTCAAATAAAAAACGGCCCTTGAAATAACTAAGATTAAAAAGTTTCTATTAAATACCAAATGTACAACGGTTATCCAGCTGTTTTAGCACTTTTGCACTTAAAATTCTCTAAACGAGCAGATCACTGGTCTTTATTTGTTATGTATTGTAAATAATATTAGGTACACTTCGATCTGGCAGTTCTTAATTTTAAGTTGTTTGTTTTGTTTATAATGGGAATCAGAAACTGTTTATAACACTATCACAGCGTGTCCGGCTTCACTTTTATCCACTTTATATGGTTCAACTATAATTTAAACTATTTTTCGTAAATACTTAAACGGGAGCACAACACAATATATAATTTACTCAGCAGCGCCACCTACCCTCACAATGGTTCTTCTTTACTACAATTGAATCCATACTAATATTATAAATGCGAAAGTAACTCTGTCTGTCTGTCTGTCTGTTACGCTTTCCCGCCTCAACGTCTCAACCGATTTTTGAAATTGAAATTTGGCACAGACAATCTTTAGACCCTGAGAAAGAACATAGGCTACCTTTTATCCCGGAAAAAACTGATGTTCCCGAGGGAAATCTAAAAAGCGCGATATAACCGAGCTCCACGCGGGCGAAGCCGCGGGCGGAAAGCTAGTAAAAAATAAATGTGACTTGCACCAGTTCTTATGATCACTCACCTTGTCGTCACCACGCCCTAATGCGATCGTCACGGTCAGTCGTGAACCGTACTGTGCTCCATCCCTGATGTCGTCAATCGGTTTGTATTATATACGAGGTGTGTTCAAAAAGTAAGGTGACTTTGTATTTTTAAGAAAAAATATTTATTTATTCATCAATATTTAAGTTGTCCCCTTCAAAGTAATCCCCCTCAGATACAATACACTTATGCCAACGCTTTTTCCAATCCTCAAAGCACTTCTCATAAGCACTTTTCGGTATAGCCTTGAGCTCTTCCTGCGATGCAGTCTTTATCTCTTCAATCGTTGCAAATCTCCGTCCTTTCATAGGTCTCTTTAGTTTTGGGAACAAGAAAAAGTCACATGGGGCCAAATCCGACCCTTTTGAGTAAATCTGGGTCGTCATTAACATCATTCAACAGCTCTTGAGCGATGCTCATGCGACGGTTCTTTTGGTCAAAATTTAGCAATTTCGGAACAAACTTCGCTGACACACGTCTCATGCCCAAAACATTAGAAAAAATTTCATGGCACGAGCCAAGCGATATACCGACATCTTCAGCAACTTCTCTGATAGTGATTCGACGATTTTTCAAAACCATTTTCTTCACTGCTTCAACGTTTTCATCAGTTGTTGACGTGCTTGGGCGTCCAGAGCGAGGCTCGTCATTGGCATCTTCCCGGCCATCTTGGAAGAGTTTGTACCACTTGTAAATATTTTTTTTACTGAGAACACTTTCACCGTATGCCACTCTCAACATTTCAAGCGTTTCGGAGCACTTAATTTTATTTTTTACACAAAATTTGATACAAATCCTTTGATCCATATTTTTCGATAGCAAAAAATCGCCGAGCACGCAAAACACTAATAACCTTTACGCTTCTCACAACCAAACAAAAATGGTATGCACTTGAAACGTGGTACAGATGTTCAAGAAGAGTGTACCAACATAACAAAACAAAAAAATCGATAATCGAAAATACGTTTCCCACGAAATTTGAAAAGTCACCTTACTTTTTGAACACACCTCGTACAGCAGCAAATGGAATCCACACTGCGCGTCTTCTAGAAAACGGCTGGTTTTAATGTAACCGATATCTAATCGTATTTTCACTCACACGGGTGCCGGTCGCAAACGATTTTGAGTAGAGATTTTGTACAGCGCGGGCGGTGACGATGCGCGCCTATCGTATGTATGTATGTAGTTGTCCGGTGACGTGGTTGCTCGATTCCTGCCTGATCTCCGTCTTTTCGTTACAATAGCAATCTCTTGAAATCAATTCCAAGCATTGGAATGCATCAAAAGATGCACTGAACTTGAAATTAGTTTACTTAGTTTGTGAACGAAAGAATCACGACTAGGGAATGCAATCCCGATCTCGTGATAATATTTGTCATTTTTCGGGATCAATCCTGAAGCATAATATGACGAGATCACAGTCGAGATTGACGGGATTGGCCGGCAATGGTCAGCGACGGACATCCGCTCGGGACATCGACCCATAGCTCTGGACTTGAGATAAAAAAGAAATGCTCCTCCACAGTCACTTAAATACATTTCTTTTTTACAAGGAGGAGATTTTTAGTTTGTAGATAATAGCTTAGTCAAGCTGTTACCAACCAGTGTTGAGTGGGAGGACATTCTCTGCAAATGAGTGCATTCCAGGGACATAGATGCCGGTTAGCAGATAGCACTATTGATATACTTTTCTAAGTTACTTTCAGAATCATCCATACCTACTTTTTAATCTCCTTGTGATCTCCTTCCTTTTTAACCTACTTTTGTTAGGTTAAAAAAATAGTATTATAAAATAGTGCTTGACTGCAATCCCGCCTGATGGTAAGCAGTGATGCAATCGTTGATGGTAAAGCGCACTAGTTTATTAGGAGACATTTCTAATCCCCAGGTATCTCAAAATTACGATCTCGAGACGGGATTGTATTCCATAATCGGCATGAATATTATATGTATTAAAAACTTCATGTGATTGCTTAATCTAGTGGGTTGAAGTGAGATATGATAAGAAAGTGTGCACCAGTAGATACAGTGAGAATCCAAGTGTAACCTAATGACTAAGTAGGTCAAGGGGTGCTCGCTGCATGATAACATTCCGATCAAAACACCATCCAAATGATTCATGAACAAATCCTCTTTGAGAAGCAACCATTTATTTCATTTGAATGTTGGATTACTAAAGTTTTTATTATTCTTTGGGATTGAGAAGTGTGAACATTGAAGTGTATATTAGTCCTTGTGTATATATTTAGAGCACCACATTGAGGCACACATTGTGTGGAGTTTGATCTTGACTTACTTAACCTCTAAATTTATTTAAATAGTGTTGTTGTATAACTAATTCAAGGCTAACTGAAATAACATACTTTATTATCTAATGTGATATTATTTTTTAGGGTTCAGTTGGACAACTTATGTCAGTTTTGAAGAAATTTAAATAATACAATGAACAGTCATATCATAAGATAATGTTTGAGAGTAAAATTAAACAATTATGCATTTAAAGTAGGAGTAAATAAAGAGTAATGAGTATGTGCAGCAAGGTCAGTGACCTGTGCGGCACTGTGGCCAGTAAGTGCCACATGTTAGAAGACCCAGACCAGTTAGCCTCTAGTGAGTGTTGCTTCCTTCAATACAGTTCTCTACAATTAGTAAGTTATGCTAATAACTAGTTATTTCAATAATTACTATACTTTATTTGAATAAGCTGTACAGTATGTATTATAAATTATTCAAATGTGATTTCTGTCACAGGTCTTAGGCCTACGCTTTTAATTGAACATTTGATAGGAGAGAGATTAATACTGTCAATACACTGGGTATTATGCAAAGCAAAATAATAAATACACTAACATAAAAATGCAGGATGCTATGGTTCCTTATTTACAAAGAGACGTGAGTCCTGTATATTGTTTTTGTAATTTAACATTCTCTTATACTTTAACTAAGGTAAAGCAATAAACATTAAACCATGCAATGTTTCCTATTCAGTTGAACTAGGTAATCAGGTGCATTGTTCAATGTAACAGTAAGACTGGCGTCGCGTGTACCGTGTGCGTCGTATGCAACAAGTTACAAATGCGCTGATGTAAGGGAATCTGTCTCTACTACAATTTAAAATACTAATTACGCATTAAATACCCGCGCGATAATAAGTTTTAACAAAAATTTGTAAATCGGATACATCATCTACCACAAAGATAGTTTTAAGAATGATTATTTCTCTCACCGATGATAATTTTGCTAAATAAACCGACGACGGCGACTGTGATAGAGCTCGCGCAGGACCACAGCCTCCCTGGATTCCGCAGACGTGGGATTATCCACCCGATGTCGTAGCCCATGGTCGCGGTGGGAGCGTACCAACACGACAACACACTATAATAACATCATTACTGTGATTATCTTTATATAAAAACGATTTTATTTTCGAAATCCAACACTCGTGCAGCTTATTGTGTGAAATGTATGACAATGACACATTGTAGATTGTACATGACAATTGACATTCATACGATGACTGTTGACAGAGTTGACAGCCATGTAGCTGACGTTTTATAGCTGGTGTTTAGTGTTGTTCAAAACGGCTATAAAAAAAAAATAGCACGCTATAGACTATAAACTATTAATTTATAGCGCGCTATTAAATGCGCTATGTTATAGCGCGCTATAAATAAGAAAGCACGTGGACGTCCAGCAGGCGCGATAATTCTTGCAACACGCTACATTTCATAGCGTGTAACTTTACATAGCGTTCTTCGATACATAGACCGCATGCTATAACGGAACGCTAAAAAAAGCAATATAGAAAGATATCAATGAACTCTCTTTCATACTTTTCAGGCCTAAGACTGTCTATAATTGGTAAAGGTTATTCTAACATTAATTTTAATAAATCGTAAATCAAATATAGGCGTATTTAAAAGTTCATTGATTGTATATATACAAAAAAACAACTATTTACATTATACACAGATATATACAGTAGTTCTTCTTTAATTTATATTTTATTTACATTTAAAAACATTAGTTGAACTACTTTTGTAGTAGACAACCGTGTTCCTCGATTACTGATAATATATCCTGATTTCGAAAAAATAAATTTAAAGGACAACTGTCAGTGACAATAATTACAAATAGCAGTCTTGCTGCCGTCTGCAGATTTTTCAAAAAAGTTCCAGATTGGCAAACCACCACCTTTGCGATTAGACATTTTTACATAGAGTACACACTAAATAATATCCACTAGTTCGTTTTGCAACAGAATTATATATTAATATTTACACACACTAATAATACCTTTGCAGCCACTAAATAATCGTCACTAGTTCGTTTTTCAACAGAACTTTATACTAATATTTACACTAACAATTAAGATCGCGCGCGATGAAAATAGCGTGCTCCGACAACAAACATACATTTATAGTCCACAGCGCTCACGCGATTACTGACTGCCCGTATAGCGCATAGCGCCATTCTATAGCACGCTATTTTTTCATAGCGCATAGCGCAGATAGCGGCCAGCGCCCGCGGAGAGCAGGCGCGCGCTGTGCGAGTCGTTAGATCAATTTCATTCATAGCGTAAATAGCGTTATAGCGTCATAGCGTCTTAACGTCCACCTACATAGCGTGCGCTATGCGCTATGAAAAAATAGCGTGCTATAGAATGGCGCTATGCGCTATATTAACCACCTCTACTGGTGTTGCTTTATTTTTTTTTTTTGGTTCATTTCTTTCCGTTCGGGCGAATGGAAAAGGCAAAGGCATAGTACGCCATACAGCCAAGTCTTCAGTAATTTTTTTTCTTCATTAAATATCTATCCTAACATTCCTAACTTATCCTAATTTATCCTAACTTATCCTAGCATAACTTAACCTAAACTAACTCCTTTCGTTTTACGCGTTTGGACGATAAGGAGCGGTTTAGCGTAAAGACATGATGAGGCCACTATGCTACAATATTTCACTGTTCTTTTTGAATTATTCACTGAATGCACTTTTTACTACATAAATCACGCGTTTTTATTTAGTAAACGACACTATAAATAATTTTAAAAGTCCAATGAAAAATGAGCGTGACGCTCATCTTGACATTCCCGCCAAACCCCTCAGCTGGTGTTGCTTTATCGGGAATAATATAGACAATTCGTTTAAAAATAAATTTTATATGAGACAACGAGCGCAACATGATTTGAACACTGTGTCTATAAAGTCACAAAATTAATGTTTGAGGAACTAACATGTTTGAAATTAAAAATATGTATACTCTGTTTTTTAATCTCGTAGACTAAACTGACATTACGAGTGTTGGCAATTTATTGCAATTCTTAAATAGTGCCGAAATTTAGCGTTCATAAAATCAAGTATCGTTTTTTTTACAATAAGTTATCCTGAAAAAATGTGAAGGTACTTATTAAAAAAGTAATATTACAAAATTAATAATGTAAATTTGACATTTGCATGTGTCAATTTACTTTTATAGTGCTATCAATCTTGTGATAGAAAATACATATGTTTTAATCTTTCAGGAAAAGTGAGAGTAACCCCGTTATCAAGATATACATAAATAATATGAGTTAGTTATTCGCTTAAGCGAAGATAGGAAGCTGATAACAGCGGTAGCGAAGACGTTACTAGTGACGCAGCCGACAATGAATAAATATAGTTATCAAAACTTAAAAAACATGCTTTTAAAAAATATCAAACTAAAAAGTTAAAATAATTTAAAAAAAAAGGGTGGAACGCTTTGTTGCCATAATTTTTGTATATTAAGCGCCTCACGCTTTTTTAAAATTATTTTTAACTTTTTGGTTTGATATTTTTTAAAAGGATGTTGTTTTAGTTGTTTAAACTATATTTATTTTCAACTTTTTAGTTCGATATTCTTAAAAAAAAAAACGAATGAACGAACGTATTGAAAACTGTGGGATATTTTACAGTAATGAGTCACTCACTCGTAGTCCAAAGAGTTAGAGACGGACAAACAAACAAACAAGCAAACAAGTAAGCAATCAAACAAGAAAGAAGCAAACATACAAGTGAAGCTAATAAAAAGCATGTAAAATACTTTTTAAAGAAAAATATTTGGAATCAGAGGATGAAACTATTATTGTTTCTTTTTTTTTTGTTTTTGAATACTTATCATTGGTAAAGAAACGTTAAAACATGTAATAATAAATACGCAAAACATTTTTTTTGTTTTATTCATTTTATATGAACGCTAGAGACCATAGATTTGTGCTATCTGAGCGTTAACGCAAACTAATGAAGTTCGGAAGGAAAACCGCTCAAATAAACCTGACCTTATTATTAATACTAGCTTTCCGCCCGCGGCTTCGCCCGCGTGGAATTCGGTCATATCGCGCTTTTTGATTTCCCTCGGGAATATAATTTTGTTTTCAATTAAAAGTAGCCTATGTTTTTTCTCAGGGTCTAAAGATTGTCTGGTCCAAATTTCATCAAAATCGCCAACCCGTCTTAAACAAGCGTGATGACCATGACCAATGCTCGCCCCTTCTCAGATGAGAACAGGCCTTTGCCCAGCATTAAAAACTACTCAACTTTTATCAGTAATAGGCTGGTATTATTATTTATAACTAAGGCCACATCATTATCTATGCTCTCTATATATTTACTTAACAACATCTACGGACTTTAGACCTATACATATATTTTATATCCAGTAAAAAAGGCGTAGTTTTCATTAAAACCGGATTTGCTTCTAGTACAAAATAATGCGCTAGTATCAAAATGAATTCAGTCACACTAACAGGATTGCTATATACACGACTGCAACGCCCTCACTTATTTTCATGACTCTATAGACAGACTGTAATCATACTTTTCAATTAGAGACTAAAGCTATTTACACAAACTTCTTATTTAATGGTTGAGTGACTACAGGTATTCAAAGAACCGGGAAAAACTTATGAGTTCAATCAATGAAGTCAAAAACACAAGCTTTTAACAATATATTACAACGTATTCTAATATTTAAGTGTGTGTAATGAGCTAACGCTATTTATAAAGGTGTCTTAGTAAAAGTGCACTTTTTCATTTTAAAATAAAAATAACTTTATGTCAGAGTTGTGATATTTTTATTGTATTGTAAAGAAGACATATTCCGATTTAGTTAAGAATAAAATATCCGGCAAATGACCCCTACGGCTCCAAAAACAGGCCATTACTCATTTCATGAAAATTTCCATGACTTTTGCACAAAGATGTGGCTGTATCTCACCGATGACGCGTTGGATTTCCGATTTGAGCTCGGGAATTGTTTCGGGTTTATTAGCATAAACCCGAGATTTCACAAAACCTTGACGGAAAAAACCGCACTGTGACAATAATGTGTTCTGGAAATCGTTGCTGCAATAAGCTAATTGTTTCATTCGGGGTGTAGCAGGTTGCGTCGTCCTGCTGAAGCCACATATTGTACAGATTTATGCCGTCCAGTTGAGACCACAAGAAGTCTGCGTATAAGCGGTTTCAGCGTAACTTTTCTCATTATCATTCTGCTATTAAATTTCAGAGTTGCCACTTGCAAGAAAAAAATATCCAATTTTAAAAAGTGCATTCTTATTGAGACACCCCTTATTAGCAACTGTAATTTCCTCCCGCGCATTCCCTTAGTTTTTTAGCTAAGCGTTCTTCTTGCGTGGATTTTATTTTTGCGTAGCTCCTACGGGCCATAGCATATTGTGATTTGTGATGTTAAGTACGCTATAATTTCGACTGCTACGCGTACATACGTATAAACTTTGTAAAATGGAGGGAGAATAAAGCGCCGGCGCTGTGTAGGAGTAATATATCCCTCTCTTTCTACCACGCGGTGAAAACATAAATTATGCTTGCTCGTGTCATTTCGTTCAAGTGGCGCAAGCCACTTGTTCAAGTCTGTTTGTACAGACGACAGCACGTCGAGCTACTACAAACTGTCTTCCAAATTTATCGCTTAAGCACTAAGGCTGAAGGTTGATTGACAGTTTCGGGAACTTGATCTGCTGTCGTCCTGTAGTACGGACGCCTGCTACGCACATCGTTTTAAAGTGGCCAAGTTAGCGCAATAAATTAATATTTTATTTTAACGCATAAATTTTAATATTTTTATATGTGATTCATGCGAAATTATTCCGTAAATATTCTAAAATGCACAACGTTAATGTTCAAGTTTTCACTTCGTTGTTTCCTTTTCAAATATATTACCTATTGTGATACAGTAATGCTGTTTTAGGTGCGTTGGCCTCACATATACCTACTTAATTATAGAATTAATGTACACAGAAGAGTTGCAGATAATAGCACCATACATGGTGTGGCTATAGGGATTGTACACACTCCTACACCCTTATCCACACCGTATGTACAGACAATAGCACACAGACAAGTTACTAAGCTACAATCTGTCAGATTTTCAAAGGTTAATTAGGAATATTTAATAGTTTCGGGTAGTTTGACCTGCTGTCGTCCGTACATTTAGCAATGTTTCGATCGCGCTAGCAAAAATTTACTTTTTTTGTTTCTATAATTTGTCTATAAAGTCGTGAAAATAAATGAGGGCGCTGCGGTCGTGCATATAGCAACCCCATGAGTGTGACTGAAATCATTTTGATACTAGCACATTATTTTGTATAAGAAGCAAAACTGGTTTTAATGAAAACACAAATCTATGGTCTCTGGCGTTTATATAAAATGAGTAAAACAAAAAAAAAAACATGCATATTTATTATTATATTTTTATCGTGTTTTTACCAATGAAAAGTATTTCAAAACATAATATTTGCTTTCATCATCTGATTCCAAATAGTCTTCGTTAAAGAGTATTTTCATGCGACCCAGGGCCCTCTTCCTTGTGGCGCGCGACTGTTATGTAAAATAAACTAAAAATCTAAAAATGATAAAATGAAAGATATTTTAATACATCTCCAAAATCAGTTCAGTGACAGAATTGACGACTTTGAAAAGGTTTCTGGATTTTTGCAAATCCTTTTTCGTGTGTCATTGAGGATGTACCAAGTCATTTACAAATGAACGGAATTGATCTTCAATCTAATGACATTCTCCAAAGCTCATTTTATGTGATCTATGATCCTGTAATAAGTTCTATGGTTGCTTGCCAACTGATTCTGACGATTTGAAAAAGTTTGTTCAAAAGTTTATTACAATTTTTGGCAGGAAGTACTTACTTATGCCAGCAAACATTTTCTATCCCTTTTTGTGGGAAGGGAAATCATCAAATTACTTCTCCCTCTCTGGGCGGAGTGGAAGGACGTATCAGACTTTTTCTGACTAAGACCCAACCGCGTTCCTTTACTTGCCTGTGCGCCAGGGCCACGGTTTCTTTATTAACCAACCCGCAACTCTGACCCAGGAGGCATTAGTCTTCGTGGACCCGTGAGGCGCGCGTGAAACACAACTCGCCGTCGACTCGGGCCTGGTCCTTAAGGGCGGCAAACTGCCCACTGCTCGCCGCCCGCAAGCCCGCGCCTGCGGTGGCCGGGAGTTCGATGTTGTCTCCCGACCAAGGGCGTCTCCTGCGGCGGCTAGTCGCGTGAGGGCGTTGGGATTCCCGCTTCCTCACGCACTCCGCCTCTTGCTTTGCCAGCATTACTGCTTCGCAGAAGGAGATGACAGCCTGCCATGCACTCTCGTTCCGGAACATGGCCTGGACCAGGGTCGGACGCGAGAGATCGCCGCCGATCGCCGCCACGAGGACACGGTGGTGCTCTATCCAAGCCGGGCAGACCTCCACCGTATGCTCCACCGTATTCTCAGAGCGATCCACGCAATGGTGACACCCTGGAGTTTCCTCCCACAGTCCCACCTTATCTGGAACAGGAACCTCCCGAAACAACCGTGTCCGGTGAGGACCTACGTCAGGCGGAAGGTGTGGGCGCCGCGGCGCCTGTCTAACCACTCCTCAAAGAGGGGACTTAGCGCCGCTATTGTGGCGTGCCCAAACATTTTCTATTGTCAATTATAGAAAAAACAAATGCTTCCCGACTTACAGATGAACACTTGAAAGCCATTCCTACAATTTCAACGACAAATATGAAATCTGATGTACAAAAAATAGCCACTCAAGTACAGCCTCAGACCTCAGACTGAAAGTATAAGTACAAGTTCACATTTATATTTTTTATCTTTTTAATTTCCAATAATTGATTTGTCATTGTTAGAATAAGAAATTGGCTGTATGAATATACAGTATGTTAAATAACAGAGGGCGTTCCCTTAAACTCGTTAATATATATCATTAATAGATTAAAATAAAAATATCAGCATAGAAAAATAAGCATAAAAAATCCGAATAAAAAAAAATTCTAATTGGAAATAAATTTGAAACCTCCTGTTTTAAATCAAAATAGTAGTCGTCATGTATAAATAAATTGCGACGTTGCCGTCTTTCATGTTCACGTGTACAGTGTGTTTCTTTTACATGTCAATTTAAAATTTTTATTGAATATTTTCTTATTGGAAAAAAATTTAAAACATTTTGTTTTCGAATGGAAATATTTTTTTTAGCATGTATGTATGCTATACTACTTCGAGTTAACGGGAACGCCCTCTGTTAGTTAACATACTGTATTCCCATAGTCTAACAAATGTGTCAACTGTCAGATGTAAAACTAGCTAGTGATTATGTTGCCGCCATTAAAAACTGCGTATCATCCCTTCTGCATTTCTGGGTTTTATTCTTGAAATCCTTTAAAACCCGGTTCAGGTTATGGGCTCAGCGCCCCTCTGTCCTATAAAATAAGGAAAGTTAAAAACAAGATCACTTGTAAAAAAGTCGAGTGTGTTCCGCCAACATAGTGCCAGGTCACCGGTATTCATTAACTACCATAAAATCAGTATCAGGAGCACCATGTCGGACGATATCAAAAACATTGAAGTCCTTTGTGACCCCACGTCGTTCCAGTTATGGAAATTCCAGACCAAAATACTGTTTCAAGCAAAAAATCTGTGGCAAATCGTTCACGGTCAAGGCCATGTTAACAATAAGTCATATGAACAAGACGACGCCAAAGCGCAGCGAATAATAATCCAGACAGTCGACAAGAAGTTTTTACCCCAGCTATTTGAATGTGTTAGCTCGCATAAAATGTATGAGAAAATTTGTGAAATCTTTGAAGGCAACGAAGATCGAAAAAAAATGTCACTTCTGCAAGAGTTCTACAACTTCCGATTTAATAAAGATGTGTCCATACAAGAAAACTTTAGTGCTATAGAAAATCTCACATTTCGATTAAAACAACTTAAGGTCGAGCTTGATGATACAATGTTAGAGTCAAAAATACTCACATGTTTGGGTGATGACTATGAGAATTTTACCACAGCGTGGGAGTCGATCAGTAAAGAAGATAGGAACATTAAGAATCTAAAGATTCGCCTGCTCAAGTTAGAAGAGAAAAAAAATCAAGTTGAAAGTAATCAGGTAGCGTTCAAGAGTACACTATCTGTTGACGCTTCCTGGAAGAGTCGCTGCATTCTCCTATCAACCCCAGGGTCTCAAAGCAGGGAAAACAAACATGCAAAGCACTAACCTGGATCCAGTTGGACAGGACAAGGAGTCACCAACGACGGGGCACACGCCGGCCGGTCAGCTATCTCCTTGGTCGTGGACTTGATGCTGCTTGCTCACTGCCTACACTCGTCAAGCACAGACACATCACCAATATGGACACTGAGGGTTCATTTGGCCAGCGAAGCTCTTAGGAAGTCAGATATTCGATATTATTTTGAGTACACGCGGTGTCGGATGAGCTGAGATCGCCATCTTTTTTTTGTACTAGTTCTTTTTCTTCCGTTCGGGCGAATGGAAAAGGCGAAGGCATAGTACGCCATACAGCCAAGTTTATTTTTATTTCTTCTTTTTCTTGGCACTCTTGAGAGAGGCGCCACCAGCACGAGTTAAGCGAAGCCCGCGCTTATTTTTATCGTCGTTGACGCAACAAGGATGGACAATGGAAATGCATGGATAAATTATTAGGATAGTTAATGCTCACACATTTCCCCCCACCTGAAATCCACAAGGGTTTCAAGAAGAATGCGAAAAATTAAGAGTGAAATCAGCAATAGCTGGACCATGAACTACTGCCGAAAAAATGCATAAAATTCTAGTTAATAAGGGTAAATAATTGGTGGTTTATTTTAAATACCCTAAAGACAGTGTGTACTTGTACTCTAGTTAGGTATATAAAAGGAAAATAAACTAATTATTTGGTAAGGGACAAACCTTTACCACCGGCCTACGAAACGTCTTTCTGTTAGCAGTTTGCAGAGTAAATAAATATACAATATGTTAAGAAAACCCTGTCCGACCCGTGAAGGTATTATTAGGTATCGATAACTGATTCTACTAATGCCTACAAAACCTGGCTAAACTTAAAAAAAAATTCCCCCTAAAAAATTAATAACTTAAATAAAATAAATAGGTAATTTCATGGCAACACAGACACAGTTCATAACCTCAGTTGACCTCATGCATGTAGGTAATTTATCCACGTTTATCGAGTCTCGAAACAAATGATGATACTTAGGCAGCTCGTGAAAAGAACTTTTTTTTTAAAGTAGGAAGGTCGCCTGACTCTCCAAATGTATCATTTCATTCGATGAGCATAATCGCTGTGGCGGAGATGTTGTTCCATATTAATTTAAAAAATTAATTTATAAATTTCGTTCACTAATAACGATACAGGTCCAGCTGGTACCGTCGCACGAGATTAGCACGGACATGCAGACAAATAAAAATCAAGTGGTGTCAAATCCGCGCTGACCACAGTTGTCCGCCCTTACCAATCCACTGCTCGCCGAACTGATAATGGAGGTTCTCACGTACAGGACAAAGATATGGTGACGCACCGTCATACTGGAACCACATAGACCACAATCACCTGATCACAACACAGCAGTTGCTGCTACCTTCCATCAGCATATTACATTACACTACATTAGGAAACGACATGATCACACAATACACGAATAGTCTTCACTAGAGCGATGTTTACGCGTAACTGATAATTTAAAGTAAAAATGATTTTTATTTTTAAAATTGTACCTACGCGGCTGGGCCTCGCGGCATCCTTTGAGTAAGGATGTGTAAGTAATCAAAATATTGATTATCGATGGAAACAATTTACTCGTCTATTTTTGTTATCGATTTAGTACCTATTGTAGTTTCTCATTCTCATTCTAGATTCAACATCGCATGGAATTGTTTAGAACTTTTACAAAATTTAAATTAGTTAGATACACTGCTGTAAATGAAAATCATGCCAAATTTTTAATTTCAGTTTCTGTCTCAAAATCGATGATATTGACCGTTAAAATATTTGTAAAATTTTACTAAAATTGTGTTTCATAAGTCCTTCTCGTTTCTGTTTACTAATACTTGTGTTATAATAATGTTATTAGTAATTAATCGATAAACAAACAAAAGTACTTTTACCATTGGGTAATCTGTGTTTTTAACAAATCATTCAACCAGATACAAGTTTCGATTAATAGCGATAAAAAAACGTTATTACGCAAAAATTAGTGCATCACTAGTTATTTCTTTTACGTCGCCGACAAAGCTCACGCGCGACGCCGCCAAAGAAATAAATAATCTAACAAAACAATAAAAGGAAAGCCGACAATTATACCGCCTAAAATGGTGTTGTCATTTTTTTAAAAACACCAAATTTTGGGGAAGTTAGCGTAAATTCGCGGGGAAAAAAGATAGTTTTAAAATTGATTAGTATTGTTACTATGATGATTATGCAAAATTTCAAATTTTATTTGGGCATGTGATTGCCTAACCTTTGTTATCCTTATGGGTCGGACAGGGTTTTCTTTACATATTGTATAATATTTTTAAAATAAGATTCCTTTTTTATCCAGTGTATTTATTAAAAAAAAATAGAAGTCTCATTGTAGACTTTTTTTAGTATAGTATCTATAATCTATATATTTGCTATAGGATTCTATGTCTTCGCTAAATAATAAACAAGTATTATAAAGGAAGCCTAAACGAGTGTTACAACGCAGCGTTTCTCCGCTCGTGTGTAAATCCCTTAAAAATCGAGTCTGCCTATTTTTTTTTTTAATAAATGTTGTTATTTTTAATAAAAAAGAGAAACAATGAAGTGTGTAATGCATTACATATTATGAGTTATTAAAAATAAATGCATGTTTGTAGTTGGGTTTTGACTAGTTTCGTTATGATTATGACTAAATACAGTAATGCATATTTTTTAGTTTACATAAAGATTTTTACGGAAATATCTACCTAAAATCTACATAGTGTAGGTTATGGTTTTAAGCCCCAGCAGAAGGCGTGTTAACAAGGTCAATAACAAGTACAGACGACAGCACATTAAGCTACTACAATCTATCGTATTTCTTTATTAGATTTCAACTTTATTGCCAAGGCATTAAGGCTCAAGATTGATTGGGAATATTTGAGAGTTTAGGACAGGGGTGGCCAACTTGAGTAGACTTAAGGTGTACTGTTTACCAAAGAAACCTTGTGCGATCTACCAAACACACGTACTACTTGAAATCATAAATCAACAGCGTAGTTTTAAGATCGACTGGACTAGCAGTCGCGATCGACTGGACTAGCAGTCGCGATCGACTGGACTAGCAGTCGCGATCGACTGGACTAGCAGTCGCGATCGACTGGACTAGCAGTCGCGATCGACTGGACTAGCAGTCGCGATCGACTGGACTAGCAGTCGCGATCGACTGGACTAGCAGTCGCGATCGACTGGACTAGCAGTCGCGATCGACTGGACTAGCAGTCGCGATCGACTGGACTAGCAGTCGCGATCGACTGGACTAGCAGTCGCGATCGACTGGACTAGCAGTCGCGATCGACTGGACTAGCAGTCGCGATCGACTTCCCTATTAACAAACTGGTCATGGTTACATTGATTATTATTTTATTACTGATAGATCTCGTACTTATAACATGACATAAAACATTAAGTAAATAATTATCTTCCGTCATAAAACTTTTATGAATTTAATTCAATAATTGTATAATAATAATTGTTAAATAATTTTGTACTATTATCACAATTTCAGAATATATAATAAATAAAATGTTATTATCCTCTTAAAATATGCTTTGGTTTTAAAATATTATTTCTCAATAAGTTAAAATTGACCTATTTTGACTAGCAAGTCTTTTTTTCAAATTTAGAAAACGATTAAACGCTTGTTTATATGATTTTCCTAAGGCTGGAGCATCATCTTTAAGCATAATTGGGACAACATAACGCCCATCGGAGGTGCGATGCGTGCCTTCTTTATATTTTTGTTCGCATTTTTCATCCTCGGGGTCGGAAATTTTACATTTCGGCGGCTCCTCGGACTCCCAAAACCGTTGAACGATCTCGTCGAGCGCACTAGAAGACGCGACGAGGAGCGTAACGGGTGTAGCCGGAGTTTTAGCTACCACGTTTTGAAGAAACTGACCACTTATCACCCAGCCGAATACACTAGAGAGTGCGCATGGAAAGCCCGGGCCTGGACTGAAACGTGAGCCAGTATATATCTGGTCAAAACAGTCTACTCCTAACAACAGATCGATCGGACCGGATTTATCAAAGTCCTGGTCGGCGAGATCCAGATGTGTAAACTTATCCTTGACGATTGTCGGCAACGACACTGAAGGAATCAGGGATGTGATTTTAGGTAGAACCACTAATGGAATATCAAACTGAGGAGTGTCACTCAATCGAGGTATTATTGAACCGAAGGTGTGACCTTTAATGCTACACACATAATTTTGACCGATGCCACTTACATTTAGTTTACATTTCTTGATATGTAAACCTAATTGTCGCGCACAGCTACTCGTAATACATGAATCCATCGAGCCACTGTCGATAATTTTACGGACATACTGCCACGAACCATCCGATCGCTTCAAACGAACTACTGCTGTACCAAGAATTTTTGTGCTAATAGGTTGATTTGAAATGTTTGACTGGGTAGCACTAGTTAGAGTAGTGTTCATATCGGGATGCTGGGATGAATCCAGTTCACTAGTATGAGACAGTAAACTCTTATGCTCTTCATGCAACAAAGTATTATGCTTTGCATTACAAATGAAACATGTTGACTTAGATTTACAATCGGTAACAGTGTGACCCGGCCTTAAGCAGTTTTGACATAATTTTAAATCTTTAACTAATTGTTGTCGCTGTGTCATATTCATAGAACGCAATTTACTACAACGGTAGATTGAATGATTTTCATTACAACACACACCAACAAACTGACTAACTTTATTATTATTGTTGGAAGAAATTAGAGATGATTTTGGTTGACGCGATAAATAATCTTTATTTGTATTAGGCCGATTTTGTGTACTTGTAGAATTTGATGATGGAATATTAACTGGTTGGCTAACTTCTAATACTTTAATGTAATTTTGTAAATAAGTAATGAAGTTATTAAATTTCGGAATTTCTTCAGTGTTTTGTAATTCAAACCTTTTTTTTGTTTCTGTATCTAAAGGCCTAGACGCAATGTAGAATAAAATAAATTCGCATAAATCATCAATACACAAACCGCGCAAGGCACTAACGCATTCATAAAGTGTGTTAGATAACTCAGATAAGTTAGACAGAGATGGTTTTTGTATGGGATTAATTTTAATTAATTTTTCTAAATAAGCTGTTGCAAGAATACGCTTGTTGTCATATCTGTCCAGTAAAGTTGCAAAAACCACTGAATAATTTGCCGATGTCACAGGCACGCCCTTCGCTAATGTCAGTGCATAACCAGATAAACATGACAGCAAATAGTGAAATTTCTGTGTCGGACAATGAACTATTATTATGAACAAGTGCTGTATAACTATCTTTAAATGTTTGCCACTTCTCTAGATTACCATCAAACTTTGGAAGTTCCAGTTTAGGCAACCTCACCTGCGAACGCACGTGACCTTGACCTAATTCCGGGCGACAGTCGCTACCTGCGCTCGCATCGAGAGAATCCGCAAACTCAATAACACAGTAATACAATTCATCGAATGACAGTAACACTTTATGATCGATAACAAACGAAGGTTTAAGCTTTAATTGCAATCGGTTAACATCATCGTTGCATTCCAAAAATCTATTACGAATCTCGTCAATCTTTTTGTACCTAGCTCGAAAAGCTGCAAATTTAGTTTTGGTTTCTTTAACTGTTTTGGCTAAATCGTAAAGTATCTGCATACTTGTATACTCATATTCCCGCCTTTTAATAGCGGTTATTAATTCCACTTCGCTCATAGTTTACGTGGTATACGATATCCGCACGCTCAAAAAGATAAAAGTTATAAAAGTAGGTAAAACGGAAAAAACGTCAGCCGGTATGTAGGCAGCAATGCACGCGCGAACGTATTGAATGAAATACACGCACACACGTCTCAAGGTTATTTGTTAGAATATAAGTTTTGACTTTGAGGTAGTTCAAAGCTAATCCGTCTCCCGCCGGAGACAAATACTACGATTGTAGGTACTTCGGTACTAAATTCGAGAAACTTCGAACTCACGTTTTTAAAAGTAATTTATGCAATTTGTTATTGAATACAAATAAATGCAGCTTATTACAAGGGAATGAACGAGGTATGAATGTACGATTGAATAGTCAACCGGTCTCAAATAAGAAACAATAACTAGGTATCATGGAATGACCTAGGTTTTATTTAGACACTTAGAACTTGAAAGGCAAATTGAAATTGCCTTAAGTAGGTAAGTATACGAATAAATTAGAATTGGGATTACGTATTTAACGTAATAACGAGAATGGAAGGATTTAATTTCCGATAGTAGGTATTTTTGAAATAATTACGCGAGGAAGATCCTCACAGGAGGCACCATAATTAATGTTGACGCTTCCTGGAAGAGTCGCTGCATTCTCCTATCAACCCCAGGGTCTCAAAGCAGGGAAAACAAACATGCAAGCACTAACCTGGATCCAGTTGGACAGGACAAGGAGTCACCAACGACGGGGCACACGCCGGCCGGTTAGCTATCTCCTTCTTCGTGGACTTGATGCTGTTTGCTCACTGCCTACACTCGTCAAGCACAGACACATCACCAATATGGACACTGAGGGTTCATTTGGCCAGCGAAGCTCTTAGGAAGTCAGATATTCGATATTATTTTGAGTACACGCGGTGTCGGATGAGCTGAGATTGCCATCTTTTTTTTGTACTAGTTCTTTTTCTTCCGTTCGGGCGAATGGAAAAGGCGAAGGCATAGTACGCCATACAGCCAAGTTTATTTTTATTTCTTCTTTTTCTTGGCACTCTTGAGAGAGGCGCCACCAGCACGAGTTAAGTGAAGCCCGCGCTTATTTTTATCGTCGTTGACGCAACAAGGATGGACAATGGAAATGCATGGATAAATTATTAGGATAGTTAATGCTCACACACTATCAACATCATCTAGAAACAAGCATGGTAACAATAGTCTTAAATGTTTTATCTGTAATAAACGGGGGCATTTTGCTAAGAATTGTAAATCTTGTTGTACACTTTGTAAGAAAACAAATCATAAAGAGCAAAATTGTTATTTTAGAAACAAAAATGATAAAGGAGCATTCATATCATCTCTAAATTATAAAACAGGCTGTAATGTGAATGACAGTTCTTTACACAGCTTTGTAACAGATTCAGGTAGCACAAGTCATATGGTAAACAACCAAAATTGTTTAACAAACTTAAAAATAAATAAAATTGATATTGGACTAGCTAAAAGTAATGAGAAAATGCACTCATTATATCAAGGAAATTTCATAGCCAAAAATTGTATGCTAAAAAATGTTCTATGTGTTCCAGATCTCACACAGAATTTAATTTCAGTTTCGTCTATAACCGAGAATGGTGGTCAGGTTGTCTTTGAGGGTGACAAGGTCAATATTAATGTCTCTGGACACACACTCACAGGTAAGAAGGAGTCTTCTGGATTATTTACACTGACTTTATATCAAGAAAATCAGGAGTCTTTGTTGACTCATAATAACAAGAACTCTGCCATAGAATGGCATAAGAAATTAGGACATCCAGGAAAAGGGGTGCTAAAACTTTTACCTAAAATAGCAGAAGGAATAAAAGTAGAAGGAGAAGAGATTGAAAAATGTGATATTTGTTTAAAAGCAAAACAAACTCGATTACCATTTAGTAGTCAGAGAAGAAGAGCAAATAGAGTGTTAGAAATTTTGCATACAGACATCTGTGGTCCACTTGAGAAAGTTACATGGGATGGAAAAAAATATTTCTTAACCGTATTGGATGATTATAGTCACCTTGTAAAAGTTTACCTAATAAAGAATAAGAGTGAAGTATCATCATGTATCCAGAATTATATCAGTGAAGCAGAACGAGAAAAGGGAGAAAAGGTTGCTATCATCAGATGTGACAACGGTGGTGAGTTCACTTCCAATATTTTTCAAAAATGGTGTAAAGGTAAAGGTATTCAATTGGATTATACCATTCCATACACACCTCAGTTAAACGATAAAGCAGAAAGATTAAACCGTACAATACTTGAAAAAGTAAGAGCGTTATTGTTTAATGCTAACCTCGATAAAGAAATGTGGGGCGAAGCTGCTTATTGTAGTGCTTATATACTTAATCGCCTACCAAGTGAAGCAACAGATAAAATAACACCTTTCGAAATGTGGAATGGGAGAAAACCTAATTTATCTAATATACAAGAGTTTGGTTGCATGGCATATACAAAAATGTTGACAGATACAAAAAAATTGAACTAGAGAACAGAAAAATATATGATGATTGGTTACACTAATACGGGTTATCGACTGTTTGATAAAATAAAAAGAAAAGTGATAATTGCAAGGGATGTTATATTTAAAAATGAGAACATAAGCAATCTAGAACAAGAGCAGAAAGAAAATGTGATTTTATTGGATGAAGAGGTCACTCTCGAAGAACATGAACCTGAAAAAGAAATCGTGAATATTAATAATCAAGACAAAAGAACAGAAGAAGAAGAAGAATACATAGAAAAAGATAGAAATGAAACTGAGAGTGAAGAAGCAGAATTAGGGCGTGGAAAGAGAACTTTAAGAATACCAGAGAAGTTTAAGGACTATGTTCTTCTTACATACAGAGAAGCTATGAATGCTCCTGAAAGAGAGAAGTGGAAAGAGGCAATCAAGAAAGAATTTGAGTCATTAGATAAAAACCAGGTGTGGATAATTGTAGATAAGGATGAAGCTAAAGGACATAACGTTTTATCTAATCGCTGGGTTTTTAAAATAAAAGAAGACGGGTCATATAAAGCTCGGTTAGTAGTCCGAGGAAATGAACAAGACGAGACAGATTTTAATGAAATTTTCAGCCCTGTCGCATCACAGTCAGCCCTAAGAAGTGTGTTTGCATTGGCTGCTTATAAAAACTACAATATAATGACTTTTGATGTTAAGACTGCATTCCTAAATGGGGAACTAAGAGAAGATGAACAGATGTTTATGAAAATCCCAGATGGAATAAAGGAAGAGCAAGGAAAATTATGTAAATTACAAAAATCTCTTTATGGGTTACGACAGTCTCCAAAACGGTGGAATGAAAAATTCTTAAATACCATGAAGGAATTGGATTTTCAACAAACTAAGAATGCGCCATGATTTTCAAGAATAAGGATTGTACAATAATCATAGCAATCTACGTAGATGATGGGTTGATAGTAGGAGAAAAGAAGAAAGAAATTTTTGAAGTTTTAAGGAATATTAACAATAAATTTGAGATCAAAATATGTGAGACACCAACTTTATATTTAGGTATGGAAATAAAACAAAATAAAAATGGCATTTACCTGACTCAAACTCAGTATACAAAAGCAATATTAAAGAAATATAATATGGAAAACAGTAAAAGGGTAGAGACACCTAGCATGTATCAAGAAGAAGACAAACAAGAAGAAGAAAAGAAGATAAAATTTCCATATAGAGAAGCCGTTGGGAATCTATTGTATTTAGCAACAAAGACAAGACCCGATATAGCTTACTCTGTTTCAATGGCAAGTAGAAACATGGAAGAGCCGAATAGCAAGGATATTACTGCTGTAAAAAGAATTTTTAAATATTTAACAGGCACCTTAGGAGAGGGAGTTTTTTATAAAAGAGAAAAAGAAAAAGAAATTGTTCTAAACAGCTACTGTGACTCAGACTATGCTGGAGATCCTAAAACAAGGAAAAGCACAACTGGTTTTGTTATAACGCTGGGAGATGGACCAATTGCATGGAGCTCTAGAAGACAGCCAATAGTGGCTTTATCATCAACAGAAGCAGAGTTTATTGCTGCTGCGGAAAGTAGTAAAGAAACCATGTTTTTAAAGTCACTTTTGCAGGATTTAGGTATGTCCCTTAAAGTGATTTATAAAATTGACAACCAGAGCGCCATTCAGTTGATAAAAACAGGTATATTTAATAAGAGATCAAAGCACATAGATGTGCGTTTTCATTACATACATGATTTGTATTGTAGCAATCAATTTGTTATTGAGTATTGTCCAACAAATGTTCAACTTGCAGATATCATGACTAAACCTTTGAATAAACTAAAATTTGTTAATAATAAAAACAGAATGATTGTAAAACTGTAGTAACCTAAGTGTATATGTTGAAATTGGAATTCCTAAATAACTTTGTTTTTTGTTTGAAGTGGATTTATAAATGTAAAGATTAAAACTAAGTTTGTATTTTTTCAAAAAATTAGTAATATGTAAATTTCTAAAAAAATGGAGAGGGTATTAGAATAAGAAATTGGCTGTATGAATATATTCCCATAGTCTAACAAATGTGTCAACTGTCAGATGTAAAACTAGCTAGTGGTTATGTTGCCGCCATTAAAAACTGCGTATCATCCCTTCTGCATTTCTGGGTTTTATTCTTGAAATCCTATAAAACCCGGTTCAGTCATTTGGGCTGGTGCTGCCAAGTGTCACCTGGCCACTTTGGATTCAGTGGAGAGACGTGCAAAGAGGCTGATTGGCGACCCTGATCTAACTCGAGTTGGTCTCCAAAGCCTAGAGCACAGGCGTAGAGTAGCCAGCCTTTCGGTGTTCTATAGGATGCATTTCGGGGAGTGTGCGAGGGAATTGCATGATTTAATTCCCCCATCTCCGTTCCACCAGCGGACGACCCGTCGTACGGCTGGTTTCCACCCTTACGTTGTTAACACCACTACGATCCGGACGAAGCGCTTCGCCTCCTCCTTTATACCGCGTACATCGGGGGACTGGAACAATTTGCCAGCGGCGGTGTTTCCGTCGGACTACAATTTGAGTGTCTTCAAGGCTAGAGTGAATAGGCTCTTAATAAACTAGTGCGCTTTACCATCAACGATTGCGTCACTGCTTACCATCAGGCAGGATTGAGGTCAAGCGCTGGTTTATAATATGTAAAAAAAAAACCAAAAAAAAAAAGTTTTTTGGGATTTTAATATTACTTAGTAGTTATATAGTGTCAGTACTTTTCACTCATTTGAAAAGTATGTATGTGGGCACAGTATTATTTTGTGTGCAATAAAGAATATTAATTGATAGAGCCGTTATCAAAATTATGTAAAAGCGCGGCCCGCCTCTACCTCATTTTGTCGCCTTGTGGCCCGTAACTGCCAAAAGGTTGCCAACCGCTGACTTAAAGTAGGTATCAAAACTGTGCTAATCGCACTACAATATGGTCTACTTATATTTGAAATCTAACCTATAAACAGGCAATGTAAACAATCTTCATTTTAGGCTTAAAATCGTTTACTTAGAAACATCTACTAGATAAAAACAAACACTTAACATGATTGCATACCTATTCTATCAACTGTTCAAGCACAAATATCATCCATATTTGATCAAATTTGTCCAGCTTCGTTTTCTGGAAAATATCGCAGTCATACTTTAAAAATTATTTTCCGAGCTCCACTTTTATTTGTTTTGCTCATTTTTAATACGTTTCTTCGATGTTTTATCCTTGTAGTTTTAAAAAGCAATAATAAATGCAATAGATATCGAGTTACAAAACAAGTATACGACAGCGGATGACATTCGATGTACTATAATTTAGTGTTACCCTAATTTTAAAATTATTAGTTCCAGAAACATTAATTTCAGGACTTTGTAGACAAATTATGTTGTAATTTTCAATGTAGCTGTTCATAGTAATTGGCTGTATTACACGCTAATAGAATTGGAATAAAATTTCAAAGAACTCTGGATTTTGTAAATAATAAGTAAATAAAACAAATGTATTCCTACTTATTTATTTCAATAGGCAGTTATTTTTCTAAATATGATTTACAAAAATACCTAACTAAAAATACAGTCATAGTCAATAAATTAAAATTTCTACATATTTAAAATAATAACTCATCCTAATAATTCTTCTGACAATTCAAAAGTGCCTGTAACTAGTTTATTTGAAATAAATGCTTTGATTTTGACTTTTTTTTTATTTTTATCCATACTAATATTAGAAATGCGAAAGTAACTCTGTATGTCCGTCTGTCTGTTACGCTTCCCCGCTTAAACCTCTCAACCAATTTTGATGAAATTTGGCACAGACAATCTTTAGACCCTGAGAAAGGACATAGGCTACCTTTTATCCCGGAAAAATTTGATGTTCCCGAGGGAAATCTAAAAAGCGCGGTATAACCGAACTCCACGCGGGCAAAGCCGCGGGCGGAAAGCTAGTATTAAATAATTAAGTAGCTGCACTGACGTTCATGTTCGGTTTCACCAGTTTAGAGGTATGAGGATGTAAATTTCACTCATCCTCCAGAGAAAGGATAGTCCGGGTCCTCCGGCCAGACGGATGTAGTCGACGGTACATGTCGGGAAGTTGTATGCATACCAGTTGCACGGTAAACTGCACCAAGGATGTGCAAGGTTTCCGCAGCGTTAGATAGAAGCAGTCTTATACAATATGTTAAGAAAACCCTGTCCGACCCGTAAGGATAATAAAGGTTAGGTAAACACATAACAAAATAAAATATGAAATTTTATATAATCATCATAGTAACAATACTAGTGAATTTTGAAATAATCTTTTTTCCCGCGAATTAATTCCAACTTCCCCAAAATCTGGCAGTTTTTAAAAAGTGACAACATTATTTTTGACGGTATAATTCTGAGCGAATAGCGAATAGCCATGCGGCCGCGTGCCGCGTGCCCCGCACCTCTTCGCCTGCGCCTGTGTGGCCTACCGCACATGTTTTAAGTTACCTCTTTTTGCTAAATAATATTTATTTTTCTAGGAGGAATATTTTTTTAAGTTTAGCCTGACTTTGTACCCATTAGTAGAATCAGTTATCGATTCCTAATAATACCTTCACGGATCGGACAGGGTTTTCTTTACATATTGTATATTATTATAATATTGTCTACATCGTTATATCTTGTATACTTAATTTTGTGTTAAACTTATGTTTAATTATGTGGTGGAAAAAATAAACGTTTATTATTATTATTATTCCTTTATTTATTATACACATTTATGAATTACATTTTTAAATATTTCTACATAAAAATATATAAAAAACATTTAAAAATATAAAAAATAGTAGCCCAACGGTATCGGGAACAGGGTCCAAGCTACCGGCGGTCGGGGCTCCAGAGAGAGGAACTTCCTGACGATGCGAGCCGTGTCCAGCAGTACCGCTTTCTGAATCAAGCCCTTGATCCAGCTGCCTAACGAGAGCCTCCTGAGGTGTTGGTCGAGGCTCTTGGCTATTAAGCCATTGGCTGTCACGACTATCGGTACAATGATTGCTGAATCCACTTCCCACATGTCGACAACCTCGTGAGCCAAGTCAAGATACTTGATTTGTTTATCTTTCTCAGCTTTCACGAGGTTCTCATCATGTGGGATGGTTATGTCAACAATCATTGCACGCCGCACTGATCGATCCACCAGCACTATATCAGGCTTATTGGCAACAATAGTCCTGTCAGTGATGATGGATCGATCCCAGTACAATGTGATATGGTCATTTTCGAGAACTGGGTCGGGCATATACCTATAGTAGGGCACCTCCGACTCCACAAGGTTGTATTTAAGAGCAAGTTGTTGGTGAATTATTCTGGCTACAAGGTTGTGTCTATGCAAATACTCTCCGTTAGCCAGACGAGAACATCCGGAGATAATATGCCTTATTGATTCCCCCGGCCGGTGACATGCCCGACAGATGTCAACTGTGCCGTCTTTCACAATAAATCTCCGGTAATTGTTCGTCATCATAACTTCGTCCATAATTGCACAGACAAAACCTTCGGTTTCCCCAAAAAGGTCACCGAAACGTAGCCAGGCTACGGACGCTTGAAAATCAACATCGGGCCCGTGTAGGGCTCGGAAAAAGCGTCCGTGAAGCTCCTTGCTCTTCCATACCTCCATGCGATCATTAGTTTCAAGCACTACTGGTTTGCGCCAGTTCTCTTTAGCCAAGGAGAGCGGAGTGAGGCCCTTGTCAACCGCGACCACATCTCGATGCATTCCCACGTCAGTTTTCAGGAAATATTCCCTGAGACTGCATATCTCGCGATTGTGGAGGGTCTTAGCGTTTAAAAAGCCTCGACCTCCACATTTTCGCGGGATATACAGTCTCATAACCGATGACCGTGGGTGATGCAATCGATTTGCGGTCAGCAACGTACGGACCCTCTGATCCAGGGCGTCAAGTTCGGTCTGAGTCCATTTGAGTATGCCGAAAGAGTACATTAAAACCGGCATGACCCAACCGTTGAAGGCGCGCACCTTGTTTCCGCCTGATAGAAGACTATTAAGTACTTTTTTCAGGCGGCCAAAGAAGCGTTCCTTCAACGATTGCTTCATGTCAGTAACATTGATCCCCAACGCTTCCGACATACTCAAATACTTATAGGTATCGGATGCGGAGAGGGCTCTAAGGTTTATGGAACCAGTGGGTTGGGTTCCCACGGATTCCACAATCTCACATTTGTCCACACCGAATTCCATTCTGATGGCGCTACTGAAAGTTTCAGTAATTTTCAGTAGCTCCGTCAGCTGCAAATCGTTGGGGGCAAATAGTTTTAGGTCATCCATGTAGTGGAGGTGCGATATAACCTGACCACCTCTCCTCAGCCTATAGCCGAGACCTGAATCCTCCAGCAATGTGCTTAGAGGATTCAAGGCCAAGCAAAACCAAAGTGGACTCAAACTATCGCCCTGGAATATACCTCGCTCGATCCTTATCGGTTCGCTATTCCTCTGAATATTTCGACATCCTGGATAGTGAAGGACCGTTCTCCATTGTGACATACAACTCTAGCACCCGCATGAGCCATGTATGTGGCATAGTCATAGGCCTTCTTGTAATCTATCCAACATGTTGACAGATCCTTTCGGGAACGACGAACCTGTTGGCTAATGGCCATATCAATAAGGAGTAGCTCCTTAGTACCGCGGGACCCGTTCCCACATCCATTTTGAGAGTCAGACATGATGGAGTTGTTGTCAATATGCGTGTTGATTTTAGCTTTCAAAATGGATGTAAGAACTTTATAGACCGTCGGTAAACACGTGATCGGCCTATAATTTTTGGGTTCCGCGATGCTACCTGATTTATGGAGCAGGTGGGTTATTCCTGTTGTTAGGAAATGGGGTAGCGAACCAGACTCTAAAGCAGTCTGGAACTGAGATGCTAAGCAAGCGTGCGACCTGGAAAACCATTTAATCCAAAAGTTATGCAGCCCATCCGGCCCTGGAGACTTCCAATTAGGCAACGGACGGACTGCACGAGCTACATCTTGGGGGCAGATGGTAATAGCCCCCATTTCTGGTACTGGATCGCAGGCTCGCTCAACATCCCGAGTCCAACCACCTTCGGTGTGACTGACAGGCACCGACCAAATATTGCGCCAGAATGAACACGTGGCATCGTCATCCGGTAGGCACATGTCAGTGACACCTTGGTCTGACCGCTCCCAAGCTCTATAGACCCGCCTTTCATCGCTTTGGAAATTGCGATTCTGAGAATACCGCTCCACTCTTCGCTTGTACCGACGAATACAGTTTGCCCATGCATATAACTTCTGTTTATGAAAGTCGATGCGCTCTGTGACGCGGAACAAATAGTCTCGGGTACTAATATCAGTCCCCGAGAACGCCCGCCTCACAAAGCGCATCACTCTAGGGCGTGTACTGCCGTCCCTGAAACTAATAAGCTTGCCAATGAGTGCTCTAGTCTCTCCGATACGACGCTCAATCCTGCACTGCCAAGCTGGTACAGCTGATTTTGGTCGTATGGCTCTGTCACTGTCTGGGAATTTGACATGAGCCACACGACATATCGCAACAGCTCCACAGTACAAGATTGAGTGTGTATCAGTCAGATCTTTGCTGTCCTTTAAATAATTGGGCAGCTGAGAGTCTAGAGCACACACCAGCGCCTTGTTTTTTTTATGCGTGGGCAAACGAGGTAAGCGTGGTCTAAGTTCAGGCGGAGTAGAGCGGTACTCACGGAAAGCATCCTCCAAAGCGCTCCTTACTTTTTCATTGCACTGAGGAGTCACGGATATAGTCTCATCATCATCCTCTTCATCGACGAGGTTGGGTCGCGATGGAGCACTGTTAAGTTGTACCGCGACCAGTGATGAAGCAGGCGTAACATGGCTATTCCGTGACTCCAGGCGTAGGCGATCAAGCACCACATCATCCAGCATATGGTTACGCTGGATGACCCGCACCTGATCCGACAGTCGTTGCGCCGACACGTTGACAGCTGGCTCAAGCACCTGAAACAGAGAGAGCATCCGACCACGGTACGCAGTCAAGTTACTTCCCCCCTCTGTAGCCCCAAAGTATGCGCGCATGACGTTCTCGTTGATTGATTGAGTCCATTTCATGTGCTGCACATTTCCACCGGTAGCGGGGGCCCTATCAGAGGCCGGTGGGCCTCGAGGTCCCAAGCAGTCCGGCGGCCGGCGTCCTCCCCGTCGGCGAACAGGTGGTGGCGTCGTCGGCGGAGAGAAATACTCGTCGCTAGAGCTCAACGCAACTGCCGCGGCCGGGGTCATCACAGCGTTCACAGTGGGGCTGGAGACCGGCGGCGGCGAGGCGGAGCTGGGCGACGAGTCCGGAGGTGGTGAGCGTGCACGGCGAGCGGCAGATCTTGTCAACATCTTCGATATTATTTTCTATTTTTTCTAATATTTCTCGGTTTGACATAACAGATGTCACAGGTTTTCTTGGCTATTTTTGTTAAAAACATATTCAAAAATTTATTTGCGTTGTATAGGTATAGGTTCTGATTTTTACGTCTTTTTACTTCTTAATTATTATTATTATTCCTCGTTATTTTTTTTTTAAATATCTCACATCTGTGTGTGGGTCGAATTTGGCACGGGCCGAAGCCAAGTGCTCTTAAGTAAAAAATATTGAATTAATTAAGTATTTAAAAATTTTCGGGTTATGTGTTCAGAATAACTGCTTTTTGTAGAAGAAGATAAGTAGACGGGCTAATGTTTAATGTATTAAGGCTATTGTGTAGGGTTTTTGGGATGACTCCTGTGCTGGATATTATGATGGGGATAGTTTTGGTATGGGTGATGTTCCACTGCATTTTAAGCTCTATGGATAAATCTGTGTATTTTGCAATTTTTTCAGTGTGTGTACTAGTAAGATTATGGGTGTTGCATATAGCTATGTCTATTATGTACACTAATTTATTTTCTTTATCTACCATAGTTATGTCTGGTCTGTTGTTGTGTATGGTTTTATCTGTGATTATGGTCCTATCCCAGTATAACTTGAAATTATTGTTTTCTAACACTGCCTGTGGTTTGTATTTGTAGTAGGGAACTTTATCTGTAATTAGTTTTGTTTGAATTGCTAGTGATTGGTGGATTATTGCAGCAACTTGGTCGTGGCGGTGTCTATAGTCGGTTTGGGCTATGGCTCTACATGCACCTGTGATGTGTTGGATGGTCTCGGATGCCCCATGTTGAGGTTGAATTCCATTATTGTCTCTGGCAGCTAACATTTATAAAGAAATTAAATATATTTAAGTTTGGAAGACAGATTCGGGAGACAAGTGAAAAATATGTTGTTGTTTCAGTAGTAGTAAAAATGTTGTGATAAAAGAATGGTTCGTCTAAAAAAAGGAAATTATAAGATATGTTTTTTATAACTGTTTATTTATAGAGTCTTGTTTTAAAATTGAAAAAATATAATGTGTGAATGAATTATATGTGATTTAATTTCGAAGCTTTTACAAAAGGATCCCAAGAGGTACTGCATCCCATTTATTTTTTAACTATAACAGGTTATGGGCCCAGAATGGGTGCAGCAGTAAGCTAGTAATTGAAAATGTAACTATTTGAAGAAAATAATAATTATGAGTTTGAAAGGGGAAGTTTATAAAGAGGAAATGAAAATGAAAATTTTTTTTGATGAAGAAACAAAAGAGGAGCGATTTTTCTAGAAGAACAAAATAATGAAGAAAATGACGTTTTTGAAAATGTGAAGAGCTAAATGAAAAATTTTATGGAAATACTGATGGAATACAATTTTGGTGAAAATAAAATATGTATATTAAAGGAAAAGAAATTTATTTGGCAATATTATGTTGATGATGGAATTCTATAATAAATATTGGAAATAGTGGAAAAGGAAAAGAAATAAGATATCTGAAGGACTGGAAAAAAAAATTTGGAATTAGAAGATTTAAATAATTATTGGAATTGATATAGAGGTTATAGAGAAAATTATTTGAAAATTTATGAGAAGTTTTACACTGAACAATGAATGAAGAATTTTGGATACGGCACCTTGAAAGGAAAAGCTTTTTCGAATATTTGAATTGATGCACATCAAGAGGTGAAGAATATTATAGTGTTGATGTGCATAATTATAGGAAATTGATGTGACGTGGAGGAGGAGTTTTCTGCTTTTGAAGAAGAAGATCAAGAGGGGAAGAATATTATTGATGTGATGTGCTTAGTTATAGGCAATTAGTAGGGTCTTTATTATATTTGATAAATAAAATTAGACCAGATGTATTAGGGGTTTGTTGGTAGGTTTTACAAATAATAGAGATGAGTTGGGATCCTGCAAAATTGAAAGTTGTGTATTTAAGGGTTGTGATATTTAGTAACAGTGCCAATGATGTGCCTGTATTTGGTAACGGTGTAATAAAAGTGTAAAGGTTAGTGATATTTATGAAATTGAAGGTTATGTAAAGGCTGCTTTTTAGACAGGGAGTTTATTTTAGATATGGTGTTTTAGTAGTAGGGTTGGGGTTAGTTAGAGGGTGTGTTTTGTAATAGTTGAAGTTATAGATAGGGTGTTTTGTGATAGAATTGAAGTTATGGATAGGGAGTTTATGGGCAGGAAGACTGTCGGAGTTGTTGAAGTTATAGATAGGGTGTTTTGTGATAGAATTGAAGTTATCGATAGGGAGTTTGAAGTTAAAGATAGGGAGTTTGAAGTTAGAGATAGGGAGTTTGAAGTTATAGATAGGGAGTTTGAAGTTAAAGATAGGGAGTTTGAAGTTTATAGACAGGGAGACTGTCGAAGTTATAGATAGGGAGTTTGTTGAAGCTATAGATAGTGAGAAGCTATAGATAGTGAGTTGAAGTTTATGAGTTTCTTTGTGTATTGAGGGGATTATAGGTTATGTATTGAAGTTGTTTAAAGAGACTGTATTGAAATTGTTTGAAAGTCATGTCTTAGGATGATTTTAAAATTTTATTTTGAGACAATAATAAAATTCAGAGGGGATGTTGAGGTTGAATTCCATTATTGTCTCTGGCAGCTAACATTTATAAAGAAATTTAATATATTTAAGTTTGGAAGACAGATTCGGGAGACAAGTGAAAAATATGTTGTTGTTTCAGTAGTAGTAAAAATGTTGTGATAATAGAATGGTTCGTCTAAAAAAAGGAAATTATAAGATATGTTTTTTATAACTGTTTATTTATAGAGTCTTGTTTTAAAATTGAAAAAATATAATGTGTGAATGAATTATATGTGATTTAATTTCGAAGCTTTTACAAAAGGATCCCAAGAGGTACTGCATCCCATTTATTTTATAACTATAACACCCCATGGCATCGTCTGCAGGAGTCATTGTTGTTGAATGTCTGCGAATGATGAATTTTTGGTAGTTGGCTGTGTCAATGATCTGATCTTGGATGCAATCATAAATCCCTCCGTCTCAGGGAAGAGTTCGCCACGCCGCAGCCACGCGTTCGATGCTTTGATATCGACATGGGGTTGCTGCAAGTCGAGCCGGTGTCTTCCATGGAGAGATTTACGTTCCCAAGCTGCTATTTTTTCTGCTTTAGTGGTAATACGTTCATTGGTTTGTGGGTCAATAGCGTGTAAGTTAAGTGGAGTAATTTTTTTATCTGTTTGTGTGATTACTTTATGTAGGGGTGATTGTTGGGTCTTCTGTATGAAAAACTTTCTTAAGTTAGTTATTTGTTTGTTGTGCAAGTTTTCTATGTCTATAAGACCGCGTCCTCCTTCGTCTCGCGGTAGCGTGAGTCTTTGAACACAGGATCGTGGATGATGCTTTCTATTCTTAGTTAATGTAGTATTTATGCAGCGCTGTAACTTAGTCAGATCAGTTTTGGTCCAGTTTATAATTCCAAAAGAGTAGGTGAGTATGGGAATAGCAAATGAATTAATGGACTTTATTTAATTGCGCGACGTCAGTTGTGATTTTGTGAGCATGTTGAGTCTGTGTTTATATTTAGTGATTATTTTATTTTTTGTTTGTTTTTGATCGATCTGGTGTGATTGTTCAAAACCTAAGTATTTGTAGGTGTCATTTTGTGATAGGGGATCTATTGCTTGGCCAGAGTCTAATACGTATGGGTCACTATCAACTTGCTTTCCATTGCGAAGGGTAAATGTTTTGCACTTATCAATGCCGAAAGACATGTTTATATCATCAGAAAAGGTTTGAGTAAGATCTGCAAGTGAGTGAAGTCCTGATATACTGTTGCTATAGAGTTTTATATCGTCCATAAATAGTAAATGGGTCCGGTGTTTCATTATTTCTAATTGTAAGACCACTGTCAGAAGAGTTTAAAAGATTAGATAAAGGGTTTAGTGCAAGGCAAAACCATAGGGGGCTTAAAGCGTCTCCTTGGTAAATTCCTCGCTTTATAAATATGGGATCTGTTTCTATTGATTTTCCTACTTTAAGTTTAGTATTCCAATGTTTCATGGACTCTGTCAAGAAATTAATTATTTCGGGATGAATTTTGTAGTGTTGTAGTATGTATAGTAGAGTAGCCAACTATGGGGAACAAAATCAAAAGCTTTTTGATAGTCTATGTACATATTGCAGATGTCATTTTTTGAATTAGCATTATGTTTCATGGCTATGGCATCTATGGTTAATTGCTCTTTACATCCTTGGCTGTATTTACGGCACCCTTTTTGTTCCTCTACTAGGATATTGTTCTGTACGGTGTGTTTATAAATAATTTCAGCAATGCAACCGGTAGTTAATTTGTAAATAGTTTGAAGGCAAGTTATGGGTCTGTATTTGGCTGGGTTGATGTAGTCTGTGTCTTTAGGAAGCATGTAGGTTAGGCCTTGTGTGATAAATTCTGGGATATTTTGTGGATATTTAATGAAATTATTGATGTGGTTATAGATGGCGGGGTGAAGGCAGGTTAATTTCTTATAGTAATAGTTGTGAATGTGATCTGTACCAGGAGTTTTCCAGTTGTGTGCTTTATTGATGACGCTAATGAAAACCTCTAATGGAATAGCGGTGTATGACATATCTGTTACATTTTCTAAATTTTGTTTATCGTCCTGTATCCATGTGGCCGTGTGATTGTGTTCTGATGTATTCGACCAAATGTTTGACCAGTAGGTGTGTAGCTGTTCAGGAGTAGGATTGGGTCTATTTGTCGTCTGTTGTCTATCTTGTGTGTTTGTCGTGTCTGTGGTTAAAGTTCTATAAAACTGTCTTTCGTTGTTTGTAAATTGTGTATTCTGATCTTTTCGTTTAGTGCAGTTGAGATATCTATGGCGCCTACTTTTTACGGCGGAAAGTTTCTGTTTTATGGTATCCATAAATTGTTCATTTGTTATATTAGGTTCTTCGTAGCTAGAGTGTGTTCTGTATTTGTGTTTAATTCTTTCAATGTGTGTGATCAGTCTCGAATGCCTATTTCCGTTGATGTATTGTGTCATTCTGCCTATGTCTTTGCGTATTATTTCTATTTTTTTATCTAGTCGTTTCAACCACTTTGGTCTTCGGTCTGCTGCAGTGTTGCGTTGTTGTGTAGATGTTTGTGTAGATATTGTTTGCTCTTTAAGTTTGGTTCCATTACAGATTGCTGCAGTGTATGCAGTGCAATAGATAAGTGTGTGAGTTTTCTGAAAGTTGTCCTCATTGGATGAATATCTTGGTAGAACTGTGTTATTTACATATGTGATTATATGTGCAAATTTTTTTGATGTTTTCTGTTTGGGTATGAATGGTCTATTTGTGGGATCTGTTAATGAATATTTATTGTAGGCTTCTTCGAAAGTCTTTCCTATTTTGGTGTCTAGGGATTCGTCTACAAATGTAGTACTTATTGCTTCATCGACTGATGTCTGTGTATTGCCCATTGTGATTTGAAGGTCCGTTTGGTTAAAGTCACTACTAGAGTGGTGGGTTGGGATGTGTATTTATATTTATAGTACTTTCTATTGTATCATCATGTTGAGTGTTTTGTGTGGGCTGCATGTTGAGGGTGTCCCTAATTTCTCGTTTTATTTCTTCTAATCTTTCGTCTATAATAAGTTTATTATTTATAATTACTCTACGCTGATCGGCGATACGTTGTTCTGAGACATGTGCAATACTAGGAAATTGTTGTGTTACGACCGTGTGCAGTTGTTTTCTGTAAGCAGTTTTATTGGTTTCTAAATGGGTTATTTTAAAATATTCTTTAATAATTGCCTCATTGATATCGTCGGCCCATCTTAAACGGGTTGTTGTATTTATGGGTTGTTGTGATTCAGCTAGTAAAGGTTGTGTGGATGCTATTGTGTTCTGAGTGTGACAAATATTTTGAAGATTAATTCGTACCTCATTTTTTATGGATTCTAGTGTGGTTTCAGGAAGCAATTTGTTTCGTAAAATAGCCCGTTTCTGATCTCCTAATCGTTGCTTTGAAACTTTTATTTCGGGAAATCTTTGTGTGAATTTAGCATATAAAGGATCTAAATAGCCGCGAATTTTAGTTTCTAAATCTGTAATTTGAAGGTAAGTGCGCCAGATGAACTCATTCATCTCTCTTGTCCATCTCAATCGCGCGCGAGGTTGGCCAGTGGTGGGTACAGGATTGTCGGCTGCTGCCTCCTGAACAACATCCACGGTTGCAGAATTTATAGAACTAGGTGGTGAAATAGAAGAATAGTCAGTAATATAGTCCAAATAAGAAGAGGAGAAGAAGGGAGTGAAGGAAATAGAGATATAGAAGAAGATGGTCTGCTGTAACCTTGTTCGGGTGACCCGGTAGGAGCCCGCTGACTCAACTCACTACCACCGATGGCTCGTATGCTGGAGCGCCCAGCATCGGCTCCAGGCGCGCCCCGGCGATCGCCCCCGGGCAGCGATCCTATACGTAACTTTCTTTTTGCTCTAGTCTCCATTTCGTCTATGGGTTACTATTGCCACGTTAGCCGCCCAGTAATATAATGTTTGCGTTGCCCGTCCCCCACGTGATCTGATGTTCGATCGGGACGTGTGGTTAGGTTTCAGGGGGCTTATTATTATTATTATTATTATAGAATTTATTATTTGGCTACAATATTTATATGTGTACAAATACACTGCACGGTTAGTGGCTGCTGTGCTGTGGCTTCGCGGTTTCGATTCCCGCACGGAACAAATATTTGTATGACCTACAAGTAGTTGTTACGTACTTATTATATGTATGTCGGTAACGTACCCATGGTACAGGAGAAATTCCTTCTGTGGGGCAAAGTTTCTTCAAAAAAAAACAAAACAAATAACTTGAAGATTTATGAATTTATGATTAACATTATTATTATTATATTAAAATTACAGTATTTATTTCAGAAGTTTTGCCATATTCACAATGTAGAAACTGGTTTGAAAAGGATGTGCCGTGCACTCAGGCGAGTTTACACAAGAGAGAAAAAATAGAATACAAGATGTAAAGAAACCCCTGTCCGATTCGTGAAGGTATTGTTACGTATCGATAACTGATTCTACTAATGCATACAAAGACGGGCTAAACTTAAAAAAAAATCCCCCTAAAAATAAATATTATTTCGCAAAAAAAGGTAACTTAAAACATGTGCAGTAGGCCATAAAGGCGCGGGCGAAGAGGGGCAGGGCACGCGGCACGCGGTCGCATCGTTATTCGCTCAGAATTATACCGTTAAAAATAATGTTGTCTTTTTAAGAATTATCAAATGTGGGGGAAGTTGGAATTAATTGACGGGAAAAAAAGATTATTTCAAAATTCACTAGTATTGTTACTATCATGATTAAGTAAAATTTCATATGTTATTTGGTCATGTGTTTACCTAACCTTTACTATCTTTACGGGTCGGACAGGGTTTTCTTAACATATTACTCCTCCGAGAGCTCACAGCGATACCTTCCAAGCCGCGAACGATGCGGTAGGCACATAACGGGAAACTCAATAGCAACAGACGTGAATAGCACTTCTTACTCTAATGCACTATAATTGTTCAGCCATCCTATAATAACTACAGTAAGTGACTCAGTAGCACTTATTACTAAATAAACTGGCACCAAGAATACTTTTTCGTTGGTTACAAAGGCTGATGCGTCTCATTCACGTTGTTATTAATGTCCACGGACACGCAGAGAATATGGCAGTTTTGTACAGTCATGTACAGTCGCGCACATGTTCCCCGGGACTGATGTCCGCTCGGTTTACCGCCATCCGACATCGCCGCAAGCCGCGCCTCGCTAACTGAAGTAAGCGCATAATATCCACGGGAACTGGCCGCGTCACTCGTCAGTAATAGATTCCTCTGTCGCTCACGCTCGGCTCCACTCGCATCAAGTCAAATTCGTACACTTGCGTGTGCGCACACTTGTCCTCCGTCCGGCAGAGTAACTTTACAATGAACTGCTTTCTGCTGACATGGTCACTGTCAGTGTGTTCCGCTGGTGCATTCCTTTTGAACTTCCATAGTGATCTGACGAGCAAGTCGTCTGGTCGGTCGTCATAGTCGAACCCGGCGCGGTCAAGTTGCAGCGGTTGAGTGTCGCGCGACTGAGTTGTGGGCGTGGCGAAGGTGTGCGCCGCCAGCAGCAGGAGAGACGCGATGTGTATCATGACGGCCGATGGGTTGATGGCGGGCGCGACACTCGACTGGTGTTTGGTCGACATGTGTCTCGTATATATGTGGGCGAGCCCGTACTTTCCGACTACACTGCCTTGCAGATGAAACAGGAAAGTCTAATCTTTATAGCGATTTGAATTTAATCTAATTGAGATCGTTGTAGATTTGCTTTGGGTTTCGTATAATCGATTTATCATGAAGACACACAGAAGTTTCATCATGCAAACATTGTGTACCTACTCGAAACTAAAGGAGATGTTTCAGAAATGTATGGAGCCTGGGCCAGCACATTGTACACTTAATGCTAGGTATAGTTACGCTAAAGTTAACTGTTTTTAATGTTAATTTCCTATTTTGGCTTAGTTTTTATACAGATTCAATTTAACTCTACCAAGGAGCGCAACACAACTACTAAATATGGCGAAAAAAAAAACAAAACATTAATTCCGAATATACGGCCCATTAAATAAACAAAATCAACACTCGACACGAACACAGCGGGAAAATAGAACTGTCAAAGTCGCCAATCAAACGTCATAACCACTGTCATGGCTATCTTAATAAAGGGTTATCTCCATTGATATATTAAACTAAGGTAGATAAGTCACTACCGCATTGAACTTGAAACGTACAAAAGATTATAATTCTAATCTCTTGCCTTAGACACTCTGATACATTCGTAAAAACAAACGACAAACACTAACAGCGCAAATGACAAACACTAGCCATCTTTTTCTTCTCTATGCTTTAGATTGCGCCCCATCTCACTGACACTGTACCAACGTGTGAAATGTACGCAGAATAAAAAAATTGCATGTGTGTGCTGCTGCTCGATCGGCACATTTAATTTTGTTAATTTGTTAGAGCATATCATATCTGTTTAATATTATATCAATGTTTATCTCACTATAAAACGTTTCAAATAATTAATTAAATATACTTGCATTTTTATTCAAACTAATTTAGTCGTATTTTTATGAAAATCTTTTATTTTTTTTCCTTTTTCTCTATATAGCGTACATAGTGGTGGCCCAAAATGAAACATCTCCTTTTATGTATACTTAATGTTCCTTTGCCCTGGTGAGTGGTGTTTCTGTTGTCCCACGATACATTGTGTATCTACTCGAAACTAAATTTTATGTTTAATGTTCCGTTGCCCTGGTGAGTGGTGTTGCTGTTGCCCCACGAATCGATATATTGTGTATCTACTCGAAACTAAATTTTATGTTTAATGTTCCGTTGCCCTGGTGAGTGGTGTTGCTGTTGCCACACGATATATTGTGTATCTACTCGAAACTAAATTTTATGTTTAATGTTCCGTTGCCCTGGTGAGTGGTGTTGCTGTTGCCCCACGATATATTGTGTATCTACTCGAAACTAAATTTTATGTTTAATGTTCCGTTGCCCTGGTGAGTGATGTTGTTGTTGCCCCACGATACATTGTGTATCTACTCGAAACTAAATTTTATGTTTAATGTTCCTTTGCCCTGGTGAGTGGTGTTTCTGTTGCCCCACGATACATTGTGTATCTACTCGAAACTAAATTTTATGTTTAATGTTCCTTTGCCCTGGTGAGTGGTGTTGCTGTTGCCCCACGATACATTGCATGTCTAGTGTTCCGTTGTCATCAAAATATACTGAGTGGATTAAATACGCATTCAGTCCAAGATTATGTTATCAGAATAAAGGTGTTCAAGTATCGTACAGGTAAGTATAAGAATCAACATTCATTTAGTTGTAGTTGTAGTGATGTCTAGTCAGCTTGCACCTCGGACACCTCACTAGGAATACTGAACAATAAGCATTGGTCAGTATCAACATTCATTTAGTTGTAGTTGTAGTGATGTCTAGTCAGCTTGCACCTCGGACACCTCACTAGGAATACTGAACAATAAGCATTGGTCAGTATCAACATTAATTTAGTTGTAGTTGTAGTGATGTCTAGTCAGCTTGCACCTCGACACCTTCAGTAGGTATACTCGAACAATAAGCATTGGTCAGTATCAACATTCATTTAGTTGTAGTTGTAGTGATGTCTAGTCAGCTTGCACCTCGACACTCATCAGGAATACTGAACAATAAGCATTGGTCAGTATCAACATTCATTTAGTTGTAGTTGTAGTGATGTCTAGTCAGCTTGCACCTCGGACACCACTAGGAATACTGAACAATAAGCATTGGTCAGCATCAACATTCATTTAGTTGTAGTTGTAGTGATGTCTAGTCAGCTTGCACCTTGACACTACTAGGAATACTGAACAACAATAAGCATTGGTCAGTATCAACATTCATTTAGTTGTAGTTGTAGTGATGTCTAGTCAGCTTGCACCTCGGACACCTCAGTAGGTATACTGAACAATAAGCATTGGTCAGTATCAACATTCATTTAGTTGTAGTTGTAGTGATGTCTAGTCAGCTTGCACCTCGGACACCTCAATAGGAATACTGAACAATAAGCATTGGTCAGTATCAACATTCATTTAGTTGTAGTTGTAGTGATGTCTAGTCAGCTTGCACCTCGGACACCTCACTAGGAATACTGAACATTAAGCATTGGTCAGTATCAACATTCATTTAGTTGTAGTTGTAGTGATGTCTAGTCAGCTTGCACCTCGGACACCTCATTAGGTATACTGAAGAATAAGCATTGGTCAGTATCAACATTCATTTAGTTGTAGTTGTAGTGATGTCTAGTCAGCTTGCACCTCGGACACCTCACTAGGAATACTGAACAATAAGTATTGGTCAGTATCAACATTCATTTAGTTGTAGTTGTAGTGATGTCTAGTCAGCTTCCACCTCGGACACCTCACTAGGAATACTGAACAATAAGCATTAGTCAGTATCAACATTCATTTAGTTGTAGTTGTAGTGATGTCTAGTCAGCTTGCACCTCGGACACCTCAGTAGGTATACTGAACAATAAGCATTGGTCAGTATCAACATTCATTTAGTTGTAGTTGTAGTGATGTCTAGTCAGGTTGCAACTCGGACACCTCACTAGGTATACTGAACAATAAGCATTGGTCAGTATCAAAATTCATTTAGTTGTAGTTGTAGTGATCTCTAGTCAGCTTGCACCTCGGACACCTCAGTAGGTATACTGAACAATAAGCATTGGTCAGTATCAACATTCATTTAGTTGTAGTTGTAGTGATGTCTAGTCAGCTTGCACCTCGGACACCTCACTAGGAATACTGAACAATAAGCATTGGTCAGTATCAACATTCATTTAGTTGTAGTTGTAGTGATGTCTAGTCAGCTTGCACCTCGGACACCTCACTAGGAATACTGACCAATAAGCATTGGTCAGTATCAACATTCATTTAGTTGTAGTTGTAGTGATGTCTAGTCAGCTTGCACCTCGGACACCTCAGTAGGTATACTGAACAATAAGCATTGGTCAGTATCAACATTCATTTAGTTGTAGTAGTAGTGATGTCTAGTCAGCTTGCACCTCGGACACCTCACTAGGAATACTGAACATTAAGCATTGGTCAGTATCAACATTCATTTAGTTGTAGTTGTAGTGATGTCTAGTCAGCTTGCACCTCGGACACCTCAGTAGGTATACTGAAGAATAAGCATTGGTCAGTATCAACATTCATTTACTTGTAGTTGTAGTGATGTCTAGTCAGCTTGCACCTCGGACACCTCACTAGGAATACTGAACAATAAGCATTGGTCAGTATCAACATTCATCTAGTTGTAGTTGTAGTGATGTCTAGTCAGCTTGCACCTCGGACACCTCACTAGGAATACTGAACAATAAGCATTGGTCAGTATCAACATTCATTTAGTTGTAGTTGTAGTGATGTCTAGTCAGCTTGCACCTCGGACACCTCACTAGGAATACTGAACAATAAGCATTGGTCAGTATCAACATTCATTTAGTTGTAGTTGTAGTGATGTCTAGTCAGCTTGCACCTCGGACACCTCACTAGGAATACTGAACAATAAGCATTGGTCAGTATCAACATTCATTTAGTTGTAGTTGTAGTGATGTCTAGTCAGCTTGCACCTCGGACACCTCACTAGGAATACTGAACAATAAGCATTGGTCAGTATCAACATTCATTTAGTTGTAGTTGTAGTGATGTCTAGTCAGCTTGCACCTCGGACACCTCAATAGGAATACTGAACAATAAGCATTGGTCAGTATCAACATTCATTTAGTTGTAGTTGTAGTGATGTCTAGTCAGCTTGCACCTCGGACACCTCATTAGGAATACTGAACAATAAGCATTGGTCAGTATCAACATTCATTTAGTTGTAGTTGTAGTGATGTCTAGTCAGCTTGCACCTCGGACACCTCAGTATGTATACTGAACAATAAGCATTGGTCAGTATCAACATTCATTTAGTTGTAGTTGTAGTGATGTCTAGTCAGCTTGCACCTCAGACACCTCAGTAGGTATACTGAACAATAAGCATTGGTCAGTATCAACATTCATTTAGTTGTAGTTGTAGTGATGTCTAGTCAGCTTGCACCTCGGACACCTCAGTAGGTATACTGAACAATAGCATTGGTCATCAACATTCGACTAGTTGTAGTTGTCACTACAACTACAACATCCTATAATCGAATCGGCTTGCACCTCGGACACCTCAGTACATACTGAACAATAAGCATTGGTCGAGTATCAACATTCATTTAGTTGTAGTTGTAGTGATGTCTGGTCAGCTTGCACCTCGGACACCTCGAGCAGGTATACTGAACAATAAGCATTGGTCAGTATCAACATTCATAGTTGTAGTTGTAATGATGTCTAGTCAGCTTGCTCAGACACCTCAGTAGGTATACTGAACGTAACCATTGGTCAGTATCAACATTCGACTAGTTGTAGTTGTAGTGATGTCTAGTCAGCTTGCACCTCGGACACCTCAGTGAACATACTGAACAATAAGCATTGGTCAGTATCAGCATTCATTTAGTTGTAGTTGTAGTGATGTCTAGTCAGCTTGCACCTCGGACACCTCAGTAGGTATACTGAACAATAAGCATTGGTCAGTATCAACATTCATTTAGTTGTAGTTGTAGTGATGTCTAGTCAGCTTGCACCTCGGACACCTCACTAGGAATACTGAACAATAAGCATTAGTCAGTATCAACATTCATTTAGTTGTAGTTGTAGTGATGTCTAGTCAGCTTGCACCTCGGACACCTCACTAGGAATACTGAACAATAAGCATTGGTCAGTGTCAACATTCATTTAGTTGTAGTTGTACTGATGTCTAGTCAGCTTGCACCTCGGACACCTCACTAGGAATACTGAACAATAAGCATTGGTCAGTATCAGCATTCGACTGAGTTGTAGTTGTAGTGATCTGGTCAGTTTGCACCTCGGACACCTCACTAGGAATACTGAACAATAAGCATTGGTCAGTATCAACATTCATTTAGTTGTAGTTGTAGTGATGTCTAGTCAGCTTGCACCTCGGACACCTCAATAGGAATACTGAACAATAAGCATTGGTCAGTATCAACATTCATTTAGTTGTAGTTGTAGTGATGTCTAGTCAGCTTGCACCTCGGACACCTCACTAGGAATACTGAACAATAAGCATTGGTCAGTATCAACATTCATTTAGTTGTAGTTGTAGTGATGTCTAGTCAGCTTGCACCTCGGACACCTCACTAGGAATACTGAACAATAAGCATTGGTCAGTATCAACATTCATTTAGTTGTAGTTGTAGTGATGTCTAGTCAGCTTGCACCTCGGACACCTCAGTAGGTATACTGAACAATAAGCATTGGTCAGTATCAACATTCATTTAGTTGTAGTTGTAGTGATGTCTAGTCAGCTTGCACCTCGGACACCTCACTAGGAATACTGAACAATAAGCATTGGTCAGTATCAACATTCATTTAGTTGTAGTTGCAGTGATGTCTAGTCAGCTTGCACCTCGGACACCTCACTAGGAATACTGAACAATAAGCATTGGTCCGTATCAACATTCATTTAGTTGTAGTTGTAGTGATATCTAGTCAGCTTGCACCTCGGACACCTCACTAGGAATACTGAACAATAAGCATTGGTCAGTATCAACATTCATTTAGCTGTAGTTGTAGTGATGTCTAGTCAGCTTGCACGTCGAACACCTCAGTAGGTATACTGAACAATAAGCATTGGTCAGTATCAACATTCATTTAGTTGTAGTTGTAGTGATATCTAGTCAGCTTGCACCTCGGACACCTCACTAGGAATACTGAACAATAAGCATTGGTCAGCAACATTCATTTAGTTGTAGTTGTAGTGATGTCTAGTCAGCTTGCACCTTGACACTACTAGGAATACTGAACAATAAGCATTGGTCAGTATCAACATTCATTTAGTTGTAGTTCTAGTGATGTCTAGTCAGCTTGCACCTCGGACACCTCACTAGGTATACTTAAAAATCAAACGAACTTACCAAGTGAAGTTCGATGATAATTATGTGAGCAGCTTCTTTCGACGCGATTTGGTTAACAAATTGTAGATGTGTACCACGCATCAGCCTATCACACGGATTTTTTAAATACATTTTTTTTTTTTTTAAACACTGGCAACTTACTTTTACCCCCACTACCCCCACTCTGCTGCTGCTGTCGGTTCGAACGGTCGGCGCGATCTGCTCCTCATTTTAGTTGAAAGTATAATTATATATGTATATTTTGTATTTGTATGTATGTTAGGGTAGGGCATAAGTACTTATAGCAAAATGTAATATAATAGGGTGGGTGTATATAAATCGCGTCGAAAGAAGCTGCTAACATAATTATCATCGAACTTCACTTGGTAAGTTCGTTTGATTTTTAATTATGTTTCGCAGCTTCTTTCTTTGCGATTTGGTTAACAAATTGTAGGATGTTTAGAGGTGACAAATATAAAATATACCTATATAGGTACTTAAGTTTTTATAAAACAAATTATTTCATAATAAGTGAATAGTTTTTACTAATATTATATGAAATTTTCGAACACCTCTTTATAAGCAAATCATAACAGATGTTCATTTAACAGATAAACGTAACAACAGATTTACATGTATTAATCTGTAGAATTTAATATTGAGCTTGCAAATTATCCTCGACTATCGATCTTTTATCAGCAGTATTTCTAATCACATCAATACCGACACCTGAGCTGCTGGCTCTGGATGTGGCTGCATGACGAGTACTATGCGCACTAAATATACAAATATCAATACCACTCTTTTTGTAATATTTTCTTAATCCAACAACCGTTGGGATGACACCTTCTTATAAGGTTTCTTGTAACTGATGAATAAATAATCATTATTAGTCTGTCGAATGGAATTTGTTTTATTTATATAGTCATGTAAACAGGTAGCTGGACATATATTAGGTTTTTCATTACAGAAAAAAAATATAAAAAAGGGTTGAAAAGAATTCGGTTTCGAGGTGTTTATTAAATCTGGATTTTAATGGTAATTAGGTTTTGATTAATGACATTAATATTGCTTATTTTTATTTGTGAAAAATGTTTATACTCTATGAACAGTTACTAGAGCCAACAAGTGAATACTTTGAAAGAGTTTCCACCTGGAAACTCTTTCAAAGTATTCACTTCGTTCAGATAAATAGCCAAGAACAGTATCAGTATCCCAAGTCATATTATACCTTGGTTGACATGGTCTTGATCTGAAAACTCTTTTCATAAACCTTTTTATTCGCGAGCCCTGTAATATATTTGGAAATAATATTGACAGGGCGATTTGTACGAGTTAATTGTGCCATATTTGGCACCTTTATCAAATACTTTTGTAAGGAAATCTAAAATTACGGTAACATTGGTATCCAAATAGTCACAACCGCTTTGTTTACAATATTCTAACCAGGGTCTAATACAAGTGTCATATTGCTTGTACGTGTTATCTGAAAGCGAATTGATCATAATGCTAACCGTCCTCACTGGTATTAATATCTTCAGATATTTTTGCCGGATAACTTTGCGGCAACTAAGCGAAGTGTCTTGTGAAGATTGTTGGGTGTTCCGAAAGGAGCTGACAAAAGATTAACGTCAGGACTGAAATGTATAAAGGATGGGCAGGCTAGTCTTAAACAAAGGAAACGAGGGTTGTTATGACCAATATGGTACAACTACTGCTTCTTCTGCCTTGTCGGTTTTTATTTTTCGTAACACTTTTAAAATTAAAATAAAGGGGGGAAAAGCATAAAAATATAATTATGTCCAGGACACAGTAAAGGCGTCGATAGTCCATGCGTCAGGGTCGATCTTCCAAGTAATATACATTTGGCACTACAGCGACTCTAACTAATCTATTTCAAAAAAGGCCAAACACCTGACAAAACTTTTTCGAAAGCATAGTCTGCCAATTCCCATTCCGTATCCTGAAATGCCTTTCTAGACAAAATATCGGCCTCACAGTTATCTTTGGTATTTATGTAAGATACAAAAATATATATATTTCGGGACACACACCATTGCCAGATTTCTCTGGATACATTGTTTAAATGTGGGTACTGCACGTTTCCCATACGGTGGATGCAACAAATAGCCGTTGTATTGTCGATTCTCAATAAAATGTCTACTTACATTATAAAGATCCTTTGCAAAAACCTTAAGTGCGAGGAAAACAGCTTTTAATTCTAATTCATTTATGTGTGAACAAGATTCGTCATTTTTCCAATAACCGGACGCTTCCTTATTGTTACAAAAAGCGCCCCAGCCAGTTAAACTCGAATCGGAAAATATTTCGAAACTAAATTGATTAAATCTAAAAGGCGAACAAGCACTATCAATGTGATTTAACCACAAACAAAAAACATCTTGCAATTTTTAAAATTACTGGGTAGGTGAATAATTTGTTCTTGTTGAATAACTGTCATTATTTTGTAAACACAGGTACTTGTGACGTTCAAACAATTTAGTGTATAACCCAGAATATTGAACCGCAGGGCAATACAAACCGGCAGACCAATTTATTCTAGCAAAATTGCGAAGTTTGCATTTTCGTTTGTGTGTCCTTTTCTGTTCTTTTTGTCAGGAAGGTATAGTGTCATAAGTTTTGAATCGTAAATAAAACCTAAAAATTTGCATTGTTGTTTTGGGGTAAGTGAACTTTTTCTGTGTTGATTATAAAACCTAGATCTGTCAAAACTTTCATTGTGTAATTAACGTTATCGTTACATTCTTTATATGATTGGCCGAAACAAAGGATATCGTTTAAATATATAGCGAATATGTAATCTTTATTTCGTAAGTATTCTATTACGGGTTTAAGTAATTTAGTAAAAACGTATGGTGCTGTACATAACCTGTACATAACTAGTAACAAGTACATAAACCAAATGGGAGGCAAGTGAATTCGTACAATCACCGGTGAGAGTTTTGATAAGTGCGTGATTTGAAACGCAAGTATTTTCGATGTGATTTAGTAACATTGATTAAAAAATAAGCGTCTTTTAAATCGATAGATGCCATGAAACAGTTTGGTGTTATTAATTTTGAGGCAGTGCGATAATCTTCTGTCTTAAAATGACTTTCCTGTTTAGGTTTTTATTTTTTGTAACTATTAGTTTTAAGTTGATTTTTGTGTCTTTTGCGTAACCTTACGGGCCTCTGCCGATTTTTGCACATTATTGGCATGTTTTACTTTTTCGGACATAACGTCGCCAAAAAAATATTTATCTGTGCATGAATTTACGAGGGTATCTCGAAGACCGGTACTTATGGATGAAATAACAAATTTATTTCCCATTTTGGTTGAAGTTTTCGAAATTAGACTTCAATAACCGGAGCTAACGCTGCGAGTGCAGTACCTATTTATTTCTGCCTATACATAAGCGAGAAATCCCGTTTTTAAGAGTTCCGTCAATGCGGTTTTAGCCTCCGGATTTAATAGAGGCGGTACCAACAATTAGCAATTTTTGGGAAAAAATATTCCTTTGTTAGTTATTCCTTGACCTCCTTGCAGATGTAGTATAAATCTTTTTTCTCCGTTAAGTTTCGATACTAAGAATACACCAGATACAAATTGAGTTTTCGTAAGTACATTTACGAATTGCCCCAATTTTAAGTAATTTAATTAAAGATTTTTGAAAATCTGCGGCCTCTTGGGGTGATTTTGTATATGAAACAATACTGTTACTCTGGACTGGTGGGTTATTGAAAGGAATAGTGTAGCCTTCGGCCCATAATAAGACAATAGGATCATTTGTAATGTTCGCCCACCTTTGTGAGAAAAAACGTAAATGTCCTGCGTACAGTACCTCTTTTTGCGTTAGCGGCGAGCTTGGACGTTTCTGCCACGACGCGGCGGTGAGGCGTGCGGCGGCGGTGAGCGCTCGCGGGCTGCTCTGCGCGGCGGTGGTGGCGGGCCCGGCTGCTCTGCTGCTGGTGCTGGCGGTGAGGCGTGCGGCGGCGGTAAGCGCTCGCGGGCTGCTCTGCGCGGCGGTGGTGGCGGGGCCCGGCTGCTCTGCTGCTGGTGCTGGCCGGGCTGACTCTTCCGTGCATACTGCTTGCCCGCTGCTTTTGATGCAGGGGTTTGAAGTTTAGTCTCCGGTTCTGGCGCTTCACCTAGCAACGCTAGGATGTCAGTGTCCAGGACGGCGTCTTCGACTGCGCCCGTCAAGCCATCAGCGTCAGTATCTTGCATTGGCGGCGGGTCAGGAACAGTCTCCATGCCAGCCACTGCAGCTTCGGTTTCGAGTTGGTATGAGCAGCCAGCAAGAACGAAAAGTTCTTGTAAAAACTTTGAGGGTAAAAGCCCAGAGTAATGGCAGTTACGCATCAGTTTATAATAAAAGTGGATGGATACAACCCAGTTATTCATACTAAATAAGTATAAACGGCAGTTGTTCGCATCTTTGAGGGTAAAAGCCCAGAGTATTGGCAGTTACGCATCAGTTTATAATAAAAGTGGATGGATACAACCCAGTTATTTATACTAAATAAGTATAAACGGTAGTTGTTCGCATCTTTGAGGGTAAAAGCCCAGAGTATTGGCAGTTACGCATCAGTTTATAATAAAAGTGGATGGATACAACCCAGTTATTCATACTAAATAAGGATAAACGGCAGTTGTTCGCATCTTTGAGGGTAAAAGCCCAGAGTATTGGCAGTTACGCATCAGTTTATAATAAAAGTGGATGGATACAACCCAGTTATTCATACTAAATAAGTATAAACGGTAGTTGTTCGCATCTTTGAGGGTAAAAGCCCAGAGTATTGGCAGTTACGCATCAGTTTATAATAAAAGTGGATGGATATAACCCAGTTATTCATACTAAATAAGTATAAACGGCAGTTGTTCGCATCTTGGAATGTTAAGAGCCAAAATTAGGAAATAACGCAATAATTGAATGAATATCAATCACTTACGATCTGTATCTTCATCAGAATAAATAATTCGTTTCTTAAGTTTTTCATTTAACCTCCTAATTTTTCTCCTAATGATTTCTTCAGAGTCCTCGTACTTCCGTTTCTTCCCCATGTTCAAATTCAAATAATGGTGCGGCAGGGTTCTTTCCCAATGACGTGCGTAGGCTTCGGCACGGAAACACATAATGAGGAGCAGATCGCGCCGACCGTTCGAACCGGCAGCAGCAGCAGAGTGGGGGTAGTGGGGGTAAAAGTAAGTTGCCAGTGTTTAAAAAAAAAAAAAAAAAAAAAATGTATTTAAAAAATCCGTGTGATAGGCTGATGCGTGGTACACATCTACAATTTGTTAACCAAATCGCAAAGAAAGAAGCTGCGAAACATAATGAACAATAAGCATTGGTCAGTATCAACATTCATTTAGTTGTAGTTGTAGTGATGTCTAGTCAGCTTGCACCTCGAACACCTCACTAGGAATACTGAACAATAAGCATTGGTCAGTATCAACATTCATTTAGTTGTAGTTGTAGTGATGTCTAGTCAGCTTGCACCTCGGACACCTCACTAAGTATACTGAGCAATAAGCATTGGTCAGTATCAAAATTCATTTAGTTGTAGTTGTAGTGATGTCTAGTCAGCTTGCACCTCGGACACCTCACTAGGTATACTGAACAATAAGCATTGGTCAGTATCAACATTCATTTAGTTGTAGTTGTAGTGATGTCTAGTCAGCTTGCACCTCGGACACCTCAGTAGGTATACTGAACAATAAGCATTGGTCAGTATCAACATTCACTTAGTTGTAGTTGTAATGATGTCTAGTCAGCTTGCACCTCGGACACCTCAGTAGGTATACTGAACAATAAGCATTGGTCAGTATCAACATTCATTTAGTTGTAGTTGTAGTGATGTCTAGTCAGTTTGCACTCGGACACACTCAGTTGGTATACTGAACAATAAGCATTGGTCAGTATCAACATTCATTTAGTTGTAGTTGTAGCTGTCTAGTCAGTTTGTACCTGGACACTTTCATCAGGAATACTGAACAATAAGCATTGGTCATATCAACATTCATTTAGTTGTAGTTGTAGTGATGTCTAGTCAGCTTTGCACCTCGGACAATTCCTTAGTAGGTATAATGAACAATAAGCATTGGTCAGTATCAACATTCATTTAGTTGTAGTTGTAGTGATGTCTAGTCAGCTTGCACTCGGACACTAGTAGGTATACTGAACAATAAGCATTGGTCAGTATCAACATTCATTTAGTTGTAGTTGTAGTGATGTCTAGTCAATCCTGTACCTCGGACACTATACTAGGAATACTGAACAATAAGCATTGGTCAGTATCAACATTCATTTAGTTGTAGCTAGTGATGTCTAATAAGCACCTCGGACACCTCACTAGGAATACTGAACAATAAGCATTGGTCAGTATCAACATTCATTTAGTTGTAGTTCTAGTGATGTCTAGTCAGCTTGCACCTCGGACACCTCACTAGGTATACTGAACAATAAGCATTGGTCAGTATCAACATTCATTTAGTTGTAGTTGTATTGATGTCTAGTCAGCTTGCACCTCGGACACCTCACTAGGAATACTGAACAATAAGCATTGGTCAGTATCAACATTCATTTAGTTGTAGTTGTAGTGATGTCTAGTCAGCTTGCACCTCGGACACCTCACTAGGAATACTGAACAATAAGCATTGGTCCGTATCAACATTCATTTAGTTGTAGTTGTAGTGATGTCTAGTCAGCTTGCACCTCGGACACGTCAGTAGGTATACTGAACAATAAGCATTGGTCAGTATCAACATTCATTTAGTTGTAGTTGTAGTGATGTCTAGTCAGCTTGCACCTCGGACACCTCAGTAGGTATACTGAACAATAAGCATTGGTCAGTATCAACATTCATTTAGTTGTAGTTGTAGTGATGTCTAGTCAGCTTGCACCTCGGACACCTCAGTAGGTATACTGAACAATAAGCATTGGTCAGTATCAACATTCATTTAGTTGTAGTTGTAGTGATATCTAGTCAGCTTGCACCTCGGACACCTCAGTAGGTATACTGAACAATAAGCATTGGTCAGTATCAACATTCATTTAGTTGTAGTTGTAGTGATGTCTAGTCAGCTTGCACCTCGGACACCTCACTAGGAATACTGAACAATAAGTATTGGTCAGTATCAACATTCATTTAGTTGTAGTTGTAGTGATGTCTAGTCAGCTTGCACCTCGGACACCTCACTAGGAATACTGAACAATAAGCATTGGTCAGTATCAACATTCATTTAGTTGTAGTTGTAGTGATGTCTAGTCAGCTTGCACCTCGGACACCTCATTAGGTATACTGAAGAATAAGCATTGGTCAGTATCAACATTCATTTAGTTGTAGTTGTAGTGATGTCTAGTCAGCTTGCACCTCGGACACCTCACTAGGAATACTGAACAATAAGCATTGGTCAGTATCAACATTCATTTAGTTGTAGTTGTAGTGATGTCTAGTCAGCTTGCACTCGACACGTCAGTAGGTATACTGAACAATAAGCATCAGTCATATCAACATTCATTTAGTTGTAGCTGTAGTGATGTCTAGTCAGCTTGCACCTCGGACACTAGTAGGAATACTGAACAATAAGCATTGGTCAGTATCAACATTCATTTAGTTGTAGTTGTAGTGATGTCTAGTCAGCTTGCACCTTGACACTCAGTAGGAATAATACTGAACAATAAGCATTGGTCAGTATCAACATTCATTTAGTTGTAGTAGTGATGTCTAGTCAGCTTGCACCTCGGACACCTCACTAGGAATACTGAACAATAAGCATTGGTCAGTATCAACATTCATTTAGTTGTAGTTGTAGTGATGTCTAGTCAGCTTGTACCTCGGACACCTCAGTAGGTATACTGAACAATAAGCATTGGTCAGTATCAACATTCATTTAGTTGTAGTTGTAGTGATGTCTAGTCAGCTTGCACCTTGGACACCGCACTAGGAATACTGAACAATAAGCATTGGTCAGTATCAACATTCATTTAGTTGTAGTTGTAGTGATGTCTAGTCAGCTTGCACCTCGGACACCTCAGTAGGTATACTGAACAATAAGCATTGGCCAGTATCAACATTCATTTAGTTGTAGTTGTAGTGATGTCTAGTCAGCTTGCACCTCGGACACCTCAGTAGGTATACTGAACAATAAGCATTGGTCAGTATCAACATTCATTTATTGTAGTTGTAGTGATGTCAGCTTGCACCTCGGACACTAGTAGGTATACTTCGGAACAATAAGCATTGGTCAGTATCAACATTCATTTAGTTGTAGTTGTAGTGATGTCTAGTCAGCTTGCACCTCGGACACTCAGTAGTATACTGAACAATAAGCATTGGTCAGTATCAACATTCATTTAGTCGTAGTTGTAGTGATGTCTAGTCAGCTTGCACCTCGGACACTAGTAGGTATACTGAACAATAAGCATTGGGTCAGTATCAACATTCATTTAGTTGTAGTTGTAGTGATGTCTAGTCAGCTTGCACCTCGGACACTCAGTAGGTATACTGAAATAACAAGCATTGGTCAGTATCAACATTCATCAGTTAGAAGTTGTAGTGGATGTTCAGTCAGCTTAAAATCTTCGACACTCACTAGAATACTGAACAATAAGCATTGGTCAGTATCAACATTCATTTAGTTGTAGCTGTAGTGATGTCTAGTCAGCTTGCACCTCGGACACCTCACTAGGAATACTGAACAATAAGCATTGGTCAGTATCAACATTCATTTAGTTGTAGTTGTAGTGATGTCTAGTCAGCTTGCACCTCGGACACCTCATTAGGTATACTGAAGAATAAGCATTGGTCAGTATCAACATTCATTTAGTTGTAGTTGTAGTGATGTCTAGTCAGCTTGCACCTCGGACACCTCACTAGGAATACTGAACAATAAGCATTGGTCAGTATCAACATTCATTTAGTTGTAGTTGTAGTGATGTCTAGTCAGCTTGCACTTTGGACACCTCACTAGGTATACTGAACAATAAGCATTGGTCAGTATCAACATTCATTTAGTTGTAGTTGTAGTGATGTCTAGTCAGTTTGCACCTCGGACACCTCAGTAGGTATACTGAACAATAATCATTGGTCAGTATCAACATTCATTTAGTTGTAGTTGTAGTGATGTCTAGTCAGCTTGCACCTCGGACACCTCACTAGGAGTACTGAACAATAAGCATTGGTAAGTATCAACATTCATTTAGTTGTAGTTGTAGTGATGTCTAGTCAGCTTGCACCTCGGACACCTCACTAGGAATACTGAACAATAAGCATTGGTCAGTATCAACATTCATTTAGTTGAAGTTGTAGTGATGTCTAGTCAGCTTGCACCTCGGACACCTCACTACGAATACTGAACAACAAGCATTGGTCAGTATCAACATTCATTTAGTTGTAGTTGTAGTGATGTCTAGTCAGCTTGCACCTCGGACACCTCAGTAGGTATACTGAACAATAAGCATTGGTCAGTATCAACATTCATTTAGTTGTAGTTGTAGTGATGTCTAGTCAGCTTGCACCTCGGATACCTCAGTAGGTATACTGAACAATAAGCATTGGTCAGTATCAACATTCATTTAGTTGTAGTTGTAGTGATGTCTAGTCAGCTTGCACCTCGGACACCTCACTAGGAATACTGAACAATAAGCATTGGTCAGTATCAACATTCATTTAGTTGTAGTTGTAGTGATGTCTAGTCAGCTTGCACCTCGGACACCTCACTAGGAATACTGAACAATAAGCATTGGTCAGTATCAACATTCATTTAGTTGTAGTTGTAGTGATGTCTAGTCAGCTTGCACCTCGGACACCTCAGTAGGTATACTGAACAATAAGCATTGGTCAGTATCAACATTCATTTAGTTGTAGTTGTAGTGATGTCTAGTCAGCTTGCACCTCGGACACCTCAGTAGGAATACTGAACAATAAGCATTGGTCAGTATCAACATTCATTTAGTTGTAGTTGTAGTGATGTCTAGTCAGCTTGCACCTCGGACACCTCACTAGGAATACTGAACAATAAGCATTGGTCAGTATCAACATTCATTTAGTTGAAGTTGTAGTGATGTCTAGTCAGCTTGCACCTCGGACACCTCACTACGAATACTGAACAACAAGCATTGGTCAGTATCAACATTCATTTAGTTGTAGTTGTAGTGATGTCTAGTCAGCTTGCACCTCGGACACCTCACTAGGAATACTGAACAATAGCATTGGTCAGTATCAACATTCATTTAGTTGTAGTTGTAGTGATGTCTAGTCAGCTTGCACCTCGGACACCTCAGTAGGTATACTGAACAATAAGCATTGGTCAGTATCAACATTCATTTAGTTGTAGTTGTAGTGATGTCTAGTCAGCTTGCACCTCGGACACCTCAGTAGGTATACTGAACAATAAGCATTGGTCAGTATCAACATTCATTTAGTTGTAGTTGTAGTGATGTCTAGTCAGCTTGCACCTCGGACACCTCACTAGGAATACTGAACAATAAGCATTGGTCAGTATCAACATTCATTTAGTTGTAGTTGTAGTGATGTCTAGTCAGCTTGCACCTCGGACACCTCAGTAGGTATACTGAACAATAAGCATTGGTCAGTATCAACATTCATTTAGTTGTAGTTGTAGTGATGTCTAGTCAGCTTGCACCTCGGACACCTCACTAGGAATACTGAACAATAAGCATTGGTCAGTATCAACATTCATTTAGTTGTAGTTGTAGTGATGTCTAGTTAGCTTGCACCTCGGACACCTCAGTAGGTATACTGAACAATAAGCATTGGTCAGTATCAACATTCATTTAGTTGTAGTTGTAGTGATGTCTAGTCAGCTTGCACCTCGGACACCTCAGTAGGTATACTGAACAATAAGCATTGGTCAGTATCAACATTCATTTAGTTGTAGTTGTAGTGATGTCTAGTCAGCTTGCACCTCGGACACCTCAGTAGGTATACTGAACAATAAGCATTGGTCAGTATCAACATTCATTTAGTTGTAGTTGTAGTGATGTCTAGTCAGCTTGCACCTCCGACACCTCAGTAGGTATACTGAACAATATGCATTGGTCAGTGTCAACATTCATTTAGCTGTAGTTGTAGTGATGTCTAGTCAGCTTGCACCTCGGACACCTCACTAGGAATACTGAACAATAAGCATTGGTCACAATTCAAGAGACTGTCGACAAGCGAACATCAAAGTAAAGTGCTCCGTGTATTATTTTTAATAAAAATAGATTATAGTGTTTATTTGTGATTAATTCTACGTAAATCTGGTCATTACAATATTAACTGTTTGGACAAGTGTTATATCCTGTGTAAAAAGTGAACTTTTTGAACAAAAACGATAAATAAAAATATCATCATAACGAAGTGCATTAAACGTCTTATATAAACTAATACATTAAAGTCTTAAATACTTTCTAGTGACAATCGTTACGGTGTTAAATCAATTGTAATTAACTTCAATTGTAGCAAAATAGCACAAAATAAACAAAAACTATATTTACATTAAACTATATTTACATTATTTACTTTAAATATTCACAAACTTTTTTCTATAAACTTGGGTGTTTATTAGTAAGGTGAAAAGTGTGATTTAAAGCATATGAAAATTCTGAACACAATAGTTACAAAAAAACTGATATTGTGGAAAAATAGTGCAAAAATAATTATAGCATGACTCATCTTAACGGCTTTTTTAAATTTTAAAGTGAACATATGTCGAATAAGAATCATTATTTCGTTTAAGAACGTAACTGTGTAGTTGGTCTCGAGGTAGCAATTGCGCCTGCAATATTGCGTAGGCGGCGTGTCGCGAGTTCGATCCCCAGAGCAAGCGATACTTTTTTAGTTTATATCATATTTTAAAGCTATCGCGTAGAAATCAAACATGAATTTTCTGGATAATATCACGTTCCGCCGTACGAGAACCAAGTCTGACTCAATATTAAATGACAGTGAGGTAATAGCCGCCACACCAACATTAAATGAGACTGTTACGAGTGTACCAGAAATGTCCGATGACGAAGACGATGTAATTAAGAAACTACGTGAACAAATTAGTAATCTCACATTAGAACTACAGAGCGCTCACTTAGAAATTGAATCTTTGTCTTTAGAAAACAGTAATCTGAAATCTTTAAACGAAAAATTGAGTAAAAATAATGATCTTTATAAGAAAGTAACTATAACACCCACAAAACTAAAGTCATCCAGCTCAAAAAAGAAAAAAAGCAATAACAATAAAACCAATAAACAAACACAAACAGAAACGATTAAACCGAAGATTAATAAACCAGAAGTACAAACAGTTAATACAACGAAAACATATTCAAAACGTAACAAAATATGTATTATAAGCACAGACAATAAAAATAACTTGCTTGATATAGCAGAAAACGTTTTTGAGAATTGTGAAATCTGTCACTATATCACACCCCATGCAAATATACAAGTTTTGCTAAAAGGTATTAGAGAAAAGTTAGCAAACTTCACTTTATTAGACTTCTGCGTTATTCTACTAGGTGAGGAGGACTTTAAAACTACGAATAGGTATTATGATGGTATATTACAGATTAGACAAACCTTGCAAGAAATCACAAATACTAATATAATTATTTGCACCCCAACGTACAAGTTTTTTACAAACAACTATTTGTACAATTCAAGAGTAGAAACTTTCAACAATTTATCTGAGGGCACGGGAGTGCCCTCGCCAAGTCGAGCGCGAAGCAAACACTGCCGTACCATCTTTACCCGAACCATTTCGCTGCATTTTCAGGCCCCTAATTATGAACCTCTGGATAGTACCAGAACACTGAAATTTTGGTCATCCAGTAAGCTGTATTTATACACTTCAAATCTAAAATTTCAAGTCTGTATCTCATCCAGTTCTGAAGTTAAGCGAATGTAAATTTCCGTGTTTTCGACACTCACTCACTCATGATCATCAAAATAGAAGTAGTACTTCCTATAAACTCAGAGAGCTGAAATTTGGTACAGAGCCAGGGTTTAATGGTCACATAAAGGGAAAAATATAAAAACTAGAATAATCGAAGATCTGAAGTACCTGGTGACCTTGATTAGAAAGCAGAAGAGCCCAACCAAACTAGTAGAGATTCACGTACCACCGTCAATAAAATATTCAACTTGGTGGGCCGCTTCATCAACTGACTTCAAGAAAAAGGGCAGGTTCTCAATACGTCGTAATCATTTTTTTTTATGTAGGTGTGTTCACCGATTACCCTAAGACGCCTGGATCGATTTTCAAATTTCTTTTTGTTTGAAAGGGTATACTTTTCAGGTGGTCCAATAGTTACCAGATTAGGATCTGATGATGGAAGACCAGAGAAATCAAGGGTAACTTTCAAAAATCGTAGGGGTGACTAGTGCATTTCTAAGTATTTTCAATAAGTATTAGAAAACACTACAATTTAATAAAGGTACGGAGTAGATTTGATGACGAAGCTGGAAGACAGTCGTGGGAACTCCTCAACGATTCACAGCAGCTACCTTGTGTTTATGTTTGATTAATTTGTATTGATGAGAACTTTACACCTCGATGGGCTGTGACTGTCATAAAGGCTCTGATGATGAAGACAAAGGTCAGTCCCGCTACTCCTCAACGATTTACAGTAGTTACTTTGTGTTTGGACTTATATCATTTATATTCATGAGGACTTTGCACCCATATGGGTTATAATGAAGATCTGAAGTAGATTTGATGATGGAGTCGAGAGACAAACGAAGGAAGTCCTCAGCGATTCACAGCAGCTACTTTGTGTTTGTGCCTGATTAATTTGTATTGATAAGAGCTTCATACCTAGATAAATTGGGATTGTCATTAGAGATCTTATGACGAAGACGAAGGGCAGTTAGGGGATTCCCAACGGTTTACAGTAGCTACTTTGTGTTTGGAATTAATTCATTTATATTGATGAGAACTTTGCACCTATATGGGCAAAAATTATAGTCTGCAGTAACCTTTGAATTAGATAGAGATTAGAAGGAAGAAATGTTCGTCGTTCAGTAATCTATAATCAAATCTACTATTGCTACATAAAAAAAAATGATTGTCATTGCAAAAATCCAGCGTAGTGGGACACATATATCTTCTAATTTAATCTAGCTTAGAGCGCCCCACAGCTGGAAATGCCTCCCCTTCTGCTTTGATAAAAACTGTGGATAAGACTAGACTGGCTTTTATACTTTTTAGTTTACACGAAGAAATAGTCGAAGGATTACTAAGTACTACTAACTTTTCAACTCGAACATAAACATTACACAAATGAAATGAACAAATTACCCTAAAATAAATTTCACTCAAAATTTGGTCAAAATATAATCCACCAGCTTTAGGTAGGTTATATCTCTTTTTAGATTTTCCTTGGGAATATGGATTCTTCCGGGATAAAAACTACCCTATTATTTAATCTGGACTTCTATCTTTGTGTCTACAAAATTTCAAAGCAATCGGTTCAGTAGTTACGGCGGGAAAGCGGAACAAACACACTTTCCTTTTTTTTTCATAAATATAGATAAATTGGAAGCATTTTTGACATATTGAGACAGAAATCAGGAATATATAATCAGCCTAAAATATTCCCATTCCTAGGACACATGCCTCCTCTCGATGAGATAGAGTGGCCCAGGCGGGCACAGTGCGGGTTGATAAATGTCACATGCCTTCGGAGTTTTTGCTTCTAAAACATGCCGGTTGTCTCACGAAGTTTTCCTTCACTGTACCGTTTTGAGAGCAGTAGTGATGAAATAATTTACACAAATTAAAGCACCTGATAGGGTTCTAACCTACGGCCTACAACTTGTAAATCGCGGACGATACTACTAGTCCACCGCTGCTCTATCAGTGTGCAAGGGAATTGCATGATTTAATTCAACGACGAAGCGTTTTGCTCCCTCTTTACCGACTGGAACAATTATATAATAATAATAACGTTTATTCAGAAATTATTTACATTGTTACAAAAAATATATTATAGGCTATAATTTATTGTTACAATCGGATTACACATCTGTAACCGAACTAGGCAAAAGCCTGTGTTTCAGTTATCAGCGCCCAATCCCTTAAAAAGTAGACACTAGATATATGTAGGTAGCCATTGAGTACAGTCAACACTTTGTAAATTTACATGTTCAAAAATAGAATAAATCAATCAAAATAACATCATACCAAATAAAATTAACATTTTTATAATTTACCAGAAAAAAAAATTAACTTAAAATTAGATTAAATTAAGAATAAGCAGTGAACAGTACGTGTGTCCTCTATTTGTGTGATATGATTATGTGTGTATGTAATATGGGTGTGTGTATGTGGTAAATAGTCAATCACTGTGGTATATGTAGTATTAACTCAGTCTCTTCGTAATTAAGTTTTTGTAAGTATTTTGTAACCTTTTCCTTACATTGAGTTTTCGTTAAAGGGTAGATATTGATTACTTTATTTATCTTATTATAGATATAAGGTCCAATGAAGTTTGTAAATCTTCAGATAAATTTAGTAGTATTTAGTATTTATATAATTTGCCAGCTGCGGTGTTTTCGTCACAATACAATTTGAGTGTCTTCAAGGCTAAAGTGAATAGGCTCTTAATAAACTAGCGCGCTTTACCATCAACGATCGCATCACTGCTCTGCTTACCATCAGACGGGATTGCGGTCAAGCGCAAGTTAGAGTACCACAATCATATGTACTTAGAAAGCTTCAACTTATAGTGCATTGGACTTACGAGTGGCGGTGATACCCGCTTAAGGACATACTTAAAAACTATCGAACTATTTATTATAGGTGAATTGTCTAAGATATCTAATTAACCTACATAAATCTTCGTTTATGCAAAGTGTTTGATTCTTCTGATCTAGAAGATGGTTGGTTTGGAAAAAAACATATTTTAGTGCTTGAGGATCTTTTGCAACTCAAACCAGCAGTGTAATTACGTAAAACGCCATCAGTAGCAATGGGTTTCATTTTGACAGATCAACAACATTAATTGCGTTATTAACGTTTTTGAGCACTCATTTTTTAAACATATGGAGCAATGGATTAGCAATATACTTCAAAATTACTCCGGTTAATATCAATAGTGTGTTACGTAATTAGGGTGTCGTCAGAGAAAAGTAGCTGTTTAAAAAACTAATCCTCCTAAAAAGGTGGTAGGCCTTGCCATCCACCGCCGGCAGAAGTCAGACCCACCAGACAAAGTCTTGCCGCCAAGCGATTCGTCGTGTTCCGGCATAATGACTGGTGAAGCTGTACGGAGGACGCGTTTGAGCAGTTGTGATGCGATTTATGCCGGGTACGATGCGTGAAATGTTGTTGTTTCGGGATTTTGGTCGTGGAGGGTCTCTAGATCAATCTCCATTTGGCGCAGCATCGTTGGTCGTGTTGTTGGGTTTAACATTACACCACCTCGCTCAACTGCCGTCTTCCTTCCTATTCACTCAGTTTTTTTGAGTGAACAGGCTCTTAATAAACTAGCGCGCTTTACCATCAACGATTGCATCACTGCTTGCCATCAGGCGGGATTGCAGTTAAGCACTAGTTTATAATTATTAAAATAAATAAAATTCCAATCTTTTGTACTGATTTTTTTAAACAATGATCTTACGTTGTATATTAGACCGCTGGATGATTCTACGTTTGTTGAGATGTCAAAAAGAACCAAAGTAGGATTGACAACTCAATCAGACAGAGATATACTGCCTAACCGATTGATACCTCTGCTCTCGCATTCTAATGAAGGAATGTTTATTGGAAATATGTAACACAATGTTTGAGGAACGTACCAGAAGGTACTGTTTGTTTACTACCGTCGAGAAATATGTGTATGCATAATACTATATTCAAAGCAGTCCCGCAATCCGAGATAAAGTTAATTGCTAAAAATTCCTTGGATTGTTCAAAATGTATGATAACAAAAGCCCGGGCTTGTTAAGAAAAATATGAGGATGATGCGACGATGACTGCTGGACTGGAAGAAACTATAATCATTGAACAGGGAGCTAAAGTAATGCTTAAGAGAAACATTGATGTTTGGTTTAGTTAATGGTTCGACAGGCTAGTACAAAAAATGAGGTGGGACTCGGAAGAGCAAATAAAGCCTAAGCAATTGTTAGTAAAATTTGCTTATAATTTGATTCACGAATTATTACTTATTATGTAAGTTATAATTTGAGATCATACCCCGGGCATGCTTGTACAGACAACAATTCCCAATCTGTGTGGCGCATGACCTAACATTTCACAAGAGCCAAGTTCTAACTCTAAAAAATGGACATTGGCACCTCCATATTCTCTCGTGGCCAAGCTTATATGGCGCTTTCACGAGTATAAAATTTTCATTGGGCGCACCTCATATTAATTGAAGAAGTAAACATAAATGTTGACTTCCAGAGTATAAAACTCAAGCTTCAGCGATCACTGAATACAACCACGCGCGCCACGCGAACGGGCAATACATAAAACTATTGCTACTGTACAAGAATCAGAACCGGAAAAAAGAAAAGGAAGATTTGTAATAACTACTTCTAAAAAGAAAAAAAAGCTGTGTTAAACAATAAAATCAATAAAATACGCTTCTACAAAAAGAAGTGAAATCCAACCAAAAACATTCTGTAAAAAAATGCCAAGCCTCGCTGGAGCTGCTGGTTTATCTCTAAAAAGTAATGAAATCTAGACAAAGCCGTGCCAAGTTGAAGGTTCCTTATTGCGATTTCTTCAATATTATTATAGTTAATATTGTGTGACTTGGCCGTTGAACATTATACGTTAGTGCGATTTTGTTAACACGTAATGTTTTATCTGTTATAACTACCTATGTTTGTTATGTGAGAATAATAGCCCATACTGGTATTTGTAATTGGACTTAAGACATTGTGCAACACATGTATTAATCATTGACAATGATGACTTCTGTTCTTTTTGGAGCGTCAAATCGACCACCTATCTAATATAAAATAGACGTACAGACGGATTTCTATGAATGATTAGTCCATCTGTACTGATAATGACTTTTTTGCCGTTCGTTTCCGGCTCGTCTATACATAAGTATTTTTGAAATGCGCAACTTTATCAGGCCTGGTTATTGAATCAACGTTTTCCAAGTGGCAATTTTCCATGGTCAATGGGTAGCGGTTCTGGCGACAGATTGGTGCAATGGTGTCATGGAGCACCTGAATTTGTAGCCTTGTATGCCCTTCAACGGCCAAGTCACACAATATTAACTATAATAATATTGAAGAAATCGCAATAAGGAACCTTCAACTTGGCACGGCTTTGTCTAGATTTCATTACTTTTTAGAGATAAACCAGCAGCTCCAGCGAGGCTTGGCATTTTTTTACAGAATGTTTTTGGTTGGATTATATTTAGATACCAATACTCACGAACATGCTTATTTTTTGGACAGTAATAAGAATTTGGTATATGACGACACTATGTTTAACAGACGTACTGGTGCGATAAATAGTTTTGGAATGAAGTTTTTATTCAAGGATATTTATAGAATGATTGTTTACGTAGAATCTTCCATCACTAGCTGCAAATATGAAGTTGACCAAAACATTGAAATGTCACCGACTCATAATGATATCTTGAAACCTACTCCGCAGAAGCTTTTTCGGTCATAAATATATCACCATAATGCACCAAAATATTGCAGGTTTGAGAAGCAAGTTGGATGCATTAGCGATCTGCTTGCAAGAACTATCAGATAATAATAATGATATTGATGTTATTTGTTTGACTGAACATTTTATGATGACAGGCTATGAAGGTACATGTATAATACCCAATTTTTGCATAGCTGCCTACTTTAGCAGAAGTAATTCTAACAGAGGAGGGTCGTGCATCTACGTGAAGAAAGGTCATCATTGGAAAGTGATTCCAAAATCAGTGTTATTCACTGAGTGCTCAACTTTTGAATGCTCTGCAATAGAACTAGTAGACTACAAGGTTATTATTATCTGTTTATATAGGGTTCCGGTTGCTAGTAACTTAATTAATTTCTTTGAAAGATTAGATAAGATGCTTAAATATGTAAGTACAACCTATAAAAAGCACAATATTGTAGTTGCTGGGGATTTCAATATTAATATATTAAAACAAAATAACATCACATCCGAATTTGAATGTTTGCTTCTTAACTATAACCTAAGACTTAAGATAACCGAACCAACCAGGCAAATTAGCAAAACATGCATAGATAACTTTGCTCACAACTACCACAATAAATGTAAAGCAGAAGTGATTGACTTTGCATTATCAGACCACACGGCTCAGATATTGAGGTGTCAGGTCAAAAAAGTGTGTCTAATAAAAAGCTGGAAAATTAAGCGTAGAGATTACTCTGAAGAAAATCTTAAGAAGTTTAGAACTTGTATAGAGAAATTGTCTTTTTCGGAAGTGTACTCAGCCTCTGACCCAAATATAGCCTATAATGCTTTCTTTGATTTGTTCAAGTTATTCTATGATCTTTGCTTTCCATTTAAATATATAACAATTAATACACATCGTAAAGCTAAATGGATGACGCGAGGAATTAAGGCTTGTAGTATCAAAAAACGTGATCTTTTTATGGCAATACAGGAAAAAACCAAGCCAGGTTAATAAAACTAAACTGACACAATTTTCTAGAAGATATAAAAAAGTAATCAAATTAACACAGCGTGCACAAAATAATCATTTAATTAGCGTGTCAGATAATAAAAGTAGATCAGCCTGGAAGATCATAAACGAATCTAAACAAAATGTACCAAATGACACTATATCTAGTATTAAAATAAATGACAAAATAATAACTGACCCTTGTGAAATATCTGACGCTTTTAATAATTATTTCATAGATAAAATTGTACCCAGAGATGATTCACTCAGCATGCAGTATAAGTTTTTAACGTCTACTAAGCAAAAGTCTATGTTTTTGAAGGCATGCTTACCACATGATGCATTTCAGATTATTAGAAGTTTAAAAAACACGAACAGTGTAGGTTATGATGGGATATCAACTAAAGTCTTGAAGTATATTGCTACAAATATTTCTACTCATCTTTCCTATCTGATAAATATATCTATTGAAGCTGGAATTTACCCCGACAAATTAAAAACTTCTGTCATAAAACCAATCTTCAAGAAAGATAATAGTGAATGTCTAGAAAACTATAGACCTATTGCCTTGGTTCCGGTTATATCCAAAATTTTTGAAAAGCATATTTACAAAGAACTAAATAACTATTTAGAGAGTAACAATATTCTGGCACAAGAACAAAAAGGTTTCAGACAAAATAAGTCAATAAATATGGCCATATATGACTTTCTGAATTTTGTTATGGTTAATGTTGATAAAAGAATACCTATCTGCTCTATTTTGATGGATATGACGCAGGCTTTCGATTATGTTGAACATAATTTATTGTTAGGTAAACTTAATAAATATGGAATAAGAGGTAATGTTTTAAAATTATTTGAATCTTACCTCAAAGGCCGTCGCCAATACACTGAATTGACTAGAGTGAATGTCATAACAAGAAAAGAAGAAACTTTCAGATCATGTGAACGTCAACTAAATTACGGTGTTCCTCAAGGAACCGTTTTGGGGCCACTATTTTTTATATTGTATATAAATGACTTACCCAATGCCACTGATAATCCTGTAACTCTTTTTGCGGATGACAGTACAGTAACTGTTAAGTGTAAAGATCTAAGTACTTATGAAGATGACATAAACAACACATTGAACTCAGTCATGAATTGGCTTAATATCAATAACCTTAAAGCCAACTTAAGCAAAACTAAATTAATGTACTTTAGACAACGTTTACAGGCACCAAATAACCTAAATATAAATTATAACATGCAAAAAATAGAGGAAGTAGACAATTATAAATTTCTAGGCCTATATATTGATGACAAAATGACCTGGAAGCCACATATTCAACAACTATGCAAACGCGTTAGTAAATCTGCCTATACTCTACATACACTTGCATATAAAATAAATTCCGGTGCCCTTATAATTGCGTATCATGGGCTGGTGGCATCTGTTCTCAGATATGGCATAATTTTTTGGGGGAATTCCACCGACAAAGATATTGCCTTTAAAGCGCAGAAACGTTGCATTCGAGCTATGTTTGGTTTAAAGTCAACAGAGAGCTGTCTGCCTTTCTTTAAGAAGCACAACATTCTACCACTACCCTCACTATATGTATTTGAAGTAGCGGCTTTCATTAAACAAAATCCTCACTTGTTTACTTTAGTATCTGTAGCTCTCAATCGGACCCAAAGGGACGAAAGTCGTTTGTGTATTCCAAGAACGAATACTGCCCTAATGTATAAAAGTCTATTTTACATGGCACCAGTTATATATAATAAATTACCGAAAGAGCTAAAAAAATTGCCTGTAAATTCATTTAAAGTAAAACTAAGAAGTATGTTGTGTCAAAAATGTTATTATAGTGTATCGGACTTTTTATTGGACAAATCTTGACATTGTATAATTGTAATTTTTTTTTTTCTTTGACTTTGTATTATTTAAGTCCAAATTATTTTGACATATATTTGATCAATTATTTTGACTTCATTATGATAACATTATGGGATTTGCTTATTTGACCATGTTGTATTTAAATCAGAATGGTTTTGACGTTAACTTAAAAATTATTATGACTTTTTGACTTTAATTATCCCTATTATAATGTAATCTGTATAATGTAATTTTATTATTTTATTTTTTGTATTTGTATGCCTATAATAGGCTGATCATAGCGCACTTTATCCTCAAATATGAATACCTAACCACTGTACCTATGTATCACAAATAAAATATTTCTGACTTCTGACTTCTGGTCAGTATCAACATTCATTTAGTTGTAGTTGTAGTGATGTCTAGTCAGCTTGCACCTCGGACACCTCACTAGGAATACTGAACAATAAGCATTGGTCAGTATCAACATTCATTTAGTTGTAGTTGTAGTGATGTCTAGTCAGCTTGCACCTCGGACACCTCACTAGGAATACTGAACAATAAGCATTGGTCAGTATCAACATTCATTTAGTTGTAGTTGTAGTGATGTCTAGTCAGCTTGCACCTCGGACACCTCACTAGGAATACTGAACAATAAGCATTGGTCAGTATCAACATTCATTTAGTTGTAGTTGTAGTGATGTCTAGTCAGCTTGCACCTCGGACACCTCAGTAGGTATACTGAACAATAAGCATTGGTCAGTATCAACATTCATTTAGTTGTAGTTGTAGTGATGTCTAGTCAGCTTGCACCTCGGACACCTCTCTAAGAATACTGAACAATAAGCATTGGTCAGTATCAACATTCATTTAGTTGTAGTTGTAGTGATGTCTAGTCAGCTTGCACCTCGGACACCTCACTAGGAATACTGAACAATAAGCATTGCTCAGTATCAACATTCATTTAGTTGTAGTTGTAGTGATGTCTAG
>JADWQK010000435.1:600000-942778 GCA_017933935.1 Sesamia nonagrioides | reverse complement strand
CGAGAGAAAGCCTTTTTCTCAACAGCAGTAGGATAATTTTATATTGTTTATGCATTGTATCTGCTTCAAATCTAGCTGATAGACGAGTACACAACACTATTTATTTATTTAAATAGAACGGCAGAAGTCAATTACACAATTTAACCACAACTACACTAAACATTAATAAAAAAGAAGAGAAACATATAACAAACGATACAATAAAATCATTTTTAACACCCTTGCTCGTAAAGCTGATGTAATCCCACCGGTTTTAAATATGTAAAGCGGGCCATAACAAACGCGTGTGTTATCAAAGCAAATAGTTAAGTTATAGTCCATACAAATTCCATAACAGCATTATTTGTCATTTCAAATAATTATGGAACTGATCGCCGCCGCGTGGCTCTAGCCAGTGAGCAGCGCGCTGTTCCATATTTGAAATGGCAAATAATAATACTAATGGCGCATTGATAAAATATTAAACTAAGGTAGATATGTCACTAGCACCCTAAAAATGAAGCGTACAAAAGGAAGTAAGTCCTGTATCTCGCTTTAGTCACTCTCGATACACTCGTAAAAACAAACGACAAACACTAACAGCGCAAACGACAAACACTAGCCATCTTTTTCTTCTCTATGCTTTAGATCGCGCCCCATCTCACTCACACTGTACCAATGTATGCCGAATAAAAATATGCATGTGTGTTGCTGCTGTGTTCGGCACATTTTTTTTGGTCAGTTAGAATATATCGTATCTGTTTAATATTTTATCAATGTAATGGCGGGAAAGCAACAGTGTGCATTCACAGATTGAGTTTATTTAAAATAACTGATGTCCTATTTGAAATAAACAAATTTGTATTTGTTTGTATTTAAATGAGTATTTGTAAAAAAAAACAGTTTATTCGGTAATTTAAAAACTTGACTGCATGCTCTAGCATCTTTGCCAACATTTTCACGCAGCTACGGCAGAAAATAAACCTCGCACCATTTTTCTCAAATTTTCTTTTCTTTGTACTTGTATTGTGAACATCTTTTTTTCTGTTTCCTCGCAAGTGTGTTAAAAAATGTCGTACGATATACGTGCGTATTGGTTATAACATGCTCGGCTCAATTACACCCTCGCCTTCGGCTCGGGCTGAAATTCCGCCTCGCATTTTATAACCATCATTACGCACTAATATCGTAATGTACTATAAACACACACTTTAAACATACACTTATTTAATTCAGTCATGCATTCTTCTCACAAAACTTCAAACATTCTGACAGTATCATCTTCCATTCATCCACGAAAATATCGAGATCAGTGTCTGAGTTCAGGAGAGCGTTAATAGCTGCTAATGTCCGAGGAATAGGCGACTTGGACTGAGCAATAGTTCGGCTGGTCGGAACAGCCAGTAGCCGATGTAAAAAGATTTTATCTAACCCCAATAAATGAAAGAAAAAAAAGAACAGATATAATATTCAAAATTCGAAAGACACCATCGATAAAAAAACCGCGAATTTTAAAAAACGAATACCGCAAACAGTTTAAATCATGAGGAATGAGCGATGTATTTATTACGGAGATCGTTTGGCTCACGGGAGGGTTACCTTTGCCGCGGTCAGTGCGTGCCTTGACCGGAAGTCGGCCATATTTTATTTATAGCAGCGTGTACTGGCCGGCGGGAAAAATAGCAGCGAAGACCTTTTATGCTTATTGATTTTGAATATGAAGGTTGCTGGAAAGTGGGTAGGTTTAGTAAACAGTTTATGTTGGGTTTGGAGGTACGACTATTATGTTTTAGTTTAGTTGTTAATGTTCCGTGTTTGAATTTAGTTTGGGACGATCATGTCATGGGGGTGATGCCTCAAATATGTTATGTATTTCTTTCTTTTCATTTCTTCTAGGTGAAGGAAGTATGGGATGAGCTATCATCAACGAGCTAGGGTTTGACACTATCAAAAGTTCTCAAGAAGATCATTCCATCTAACTTTTGTAGGTTATATTTTTACAGATTCGATCAAATGCGTCAATGGCGCCGATTCTTTTATTCACGATCTAAACTAATTTTAAGTTAAATGCATCTTTTTCTTCCTACTTCATTAAGAAACGGATAGAAGATAACATTTGATTTTAATGCTGTCAAATTAAGTTACTCCATAGACATTTTTTTTTGGTTCAATTCTTTCCGTTCTTCTGAACGGAAAAGGCAAAGGCATAGTACGCCATACAGCCTAGTCTTCAGTAAATATATTCTTGAGTAAACTTCTATCCTAACTTATCCTAATTAATCCTAACTTATCCTAGCTTATCCTAAACTTATCCTAACTAATCTAACTCCTTTCGTTTCCCGCGTTTAGACGATAAGGAGCGGTTTAGCGTAAAGACATGATGCGGCCACTATGCTACAATATTTCACTGTTCTTTTTGAATTATTCACTGAATGCACTTTTTACTACATAAATCACGCGTTTTTATTTAGTAAACGACACTGTAAATAATTTTAAAAGTCCAATGAAAAATGAGCGTGACACTCATCTTGACATTCCCGCCAAAACCCCACTCCATAGACATTTCTTTTTTGGTTCATTTCTTAGTGTACTTCTGAACAGAAAAGGCAAAGGCATGGTACGCCATACAGCCTGGACTTGAGTAAATTTACCCTTTTCTATTTTTCTTGAGTAAATTCATCGTTTTCTAACTCCAAAGACAGTTTGGACGCGATTATAAACATGGCGACCAAAAATACGCCAGACGTCAGGAGCGGTCTAATTTGACAGGTCTAAATTAACATTTTACCTTCTGACCTTTTATTAATCTATGCTAATATATAAAGCTGAATTTTGTTTGAACGCGCTGATCTCAGGAACTACTGGTCCGACTTGAAAAATTCTTCAATTTATTTGCGTTAGATAGTCCATTAATCCCGAAAGGCTTTTGGCTATAAACCATCACGCTGTGACAAATAGGAGCAGAGCATATAAAAAAACACCGTACCTGTGTGGGCGAAACCGCGTGGCGCAACTAGTGAAATAGAAACAAATAGATGCAATTAACTAAAATTTAGTTTAGTTGAAAATAAAATTTAGTTTAGTGAAAAAGGAAATCGAGGCAATTGAGTGCTTAACCAATTCCAAGGTAAACTCCGAGAAGCCGTTAAGACATTAATACAAAACCTGACAAAGAAATAATTAGTTGAACAAAACTTTACTATACCAGCCGACTTAGCATTTAAGTTCATAAAGATCTATCAATTTGAGGTGAAAACGTAATTATAATTTATGCTTAATCTTGAGTAATTAAATGTTTTGGCTTTACGACCTCTAGGGCTGGCATTATAATGCGTAGTTAATAAAGATTGTTCTTGAAAATAAGAGGAACTTATATCTAAGAACCTTCTAAGTATATCTTGGACACCATTGACTGATTATTTATAACCCCAAAATATTAATGTAACAGCCCTTTTTTGGATGGGAAATCATCAAATGACCTCTCCTTCTCTGGGCGAAGCGGGTGTCAGACTTTTACTGACTAAAACCCACCCGTGTTCCTTCACTTGCCTGTGCGCCAGGGCCACGGGTTAATGTAACAACTCTAGCATTATAAAAAATATGTAACATTTTTATAATAGAGGACATACAAAAAAACATTGTATAAGTATTCCAAAGATCGGGAAATCCGGTAACAAAAACGAAAAAACGGTCATTATTAATAACTAAACAACACTCAAAACAGCCCTCCAATTTATTATTTCAAAACGGAGAACCCTATTCTAAAACTAAGTTAAGGCTTTTAGTTCGCTAATTGCTAAAGTTGATCTTGATTCTCAAAAGAAATCATCTGGCTCCCCGACTATGTCTTGAGCGTTTTCATGACAAGTGACTTTGAAAGACCGCAAGATTTTATTATTTTGTTCGTTTATCTGTATAAAAGGATTATATCTCTATTAAACTATTATATCCCTAACGAAGCATAATAATAAAATAATGCTAATTCTTTTAAAAACAAAATGCCGGTATGAATATAATGTCAATCTATACTAATATATAAAGCTGAAGAGATTGTTTGTTTGTTTGAACGCGCTAATTTCAGAAAGTCCAATTTGAAAATTTATTTTTGGTTTGGATAGCCCGTTAATTTAGGAAGGCTTTAGGCTATACAACTTCACGCGATGACCAATAGGAGCGGAGCATGAGTATAAAAAAATAAACATATCGAAACCTAAGCGGGTGAAACCGCGTGGCGCAGCTAGTAATACATATTCGGCCTATATTGTTCCCACTGTTGGGACACGGGCCTCCTCTCGGTGAGAGGGAGTAGGCCGTAATCTACCATGCTGGCACAGTGCGGGATTTATAATAATTATATGTATTTATTTGAAATATTTAATAACTACTTACTGTTGTTTCGCATTATAATTATATTTGCAAGTAATTGATGCATATGCTGTATAGTATGAAAATAAGTATATTCAAAGACATTGTCCACATGGCATTGTTTTTAATCAAGAATGTAACACCATTATACTATGTTTAAGATAAATAAGTTGAACAAGCCAGGTTGGTCCTGGTTTTCTTTTAAGGAATATATAAGTTTTTAGTATTGCATTCGGAAATTGTATTGCATAATTATAGTGTTGTACCTACTACTTTATGAGTATTTTTTAACTTCATTCTGATTGCCAAAAGAAATCGTCTAGCTCTCCGACTATATCCTGAGCATTTTTATTTAAACTCTATCATTATCGTCAAAAGAAATCGTCTAGCTCCCCGACTATTTACATATTTTTTTTATTTAAACTTGATCATGATATTAAAAGATATCATCTGACGCTCCAACTATGTCGTGAGCGTTTTTATTTAAACTTGATCATGATTATCAAAAGAAATCGTCTAGCTCTCCGACTATATCATGAGCATTTTTATTTAAGCTTGATCATGATAATGAAAACAAATCATGTAACTCTCCAACTATGTGGGGAGAATTTTTATTTAAACTTAGTAACCCCAATTTTACAAAAAATAGGTGCAATACTTCATAAAATTTTCAACAGCATATACACACATCAAAAGTGTCTAGGGATCAACATATATTTTTGCAATAACTTTTCTCCTGATTGATATTAATTAAAATTTTCTTTAAGGATTCATCAAATAAAGTGTTTTCGTTTGTCACAGTAACGATAAACCAAGTCACCTTTGCATTAATAAAGAAATTTGCCATTTTCCTAATAAAGGGATATTTGACATTTGAACCACTAACACAAAAGTTCGAAAAAAAGACTGAAATAACAGTTTTCTCTAAAATTTTATTGGGTAACTTAAACAATTAATAATCCGTGTTTCTACCGCGAACACTAACAACACAAGAACATCGGTTTGGCATACTCAAAATGAGTTCATCCAAATCACGCTGTGGAATGGCCGCCCATGTTCGTTGCAACAACAAAAAAAGGTCTTCTTGCGACTGGATACCCTCCATATTCGGCAGAGCTCTTCTCTGTAGCATATCCCATGCATGCTCAATCGGGTTCAAGTCTGGCGACTGAGCAGGCCAGGGCAGGACATTGATGTTAGCTGCGGCGAGAGTCTGTCTTACAACTCTTGCGGTGTGCGGTCGTGCATTATCATGCATTAACTGAAATAAGGGACCGATTTGCACTTGTAGAGGAACGATGACGTCTGATGCAATCGTTTCAGCATAAATTTTAGCGTTGAGGTTGCCTCTGATCCAAATCAACTCAGTTCTTCCGCCGATCCAAATACCCGCCCATACCATGATGGTTCCACCACTATAAGGATGGACTTCCTGGCAGGATTTTAATCGCTGTTGGCGTCCAGGGGTTCTCCAGTGTCGTATACGTCTTGTATCCGGTCTCATACCAAAACGAGACTCATCAGAAAAGCACACGAAACGCCATTGTTCTTCTGCCCAATTTCTGTGTTCAAGAGCCCATTGATATCGAATCCTACGATTGTGCATTGCTATAGGTGGTACCCGTAGCGGTCTTCGGGAATGAAGGTTCACTTCATGCAAGCGGTTTCTGACTGTTTGGTCGCTAATTAAGTTCCCTGAAGAGTGATGAAGCCTCACGGCTAACATCATGGCGGTTATTGTTGGAGCTCTTCGAGTTAAGATTTGAATGTATCGGTCTTGTCTCCGTGTGGTGCAGCGATACCGTCCTCCATGGCGCTCAGCCACGGTACCAGTGCTTCGGTAACGTGTCCAAAGTCGACTGATAACACTCTGACTTGTATTCAGAGCTAAAGCCACAGTACGTTGCCGGGAACCAGCTTCTATCATTCCCACGGCTCTGAGCATTTCTTCCCTGCTTAAATGACGTCGCCGCTCCATAATAACGTTGGTTTTAATCAGTAGTAGGGAAACAGTAGCACTAATAATGTCTTCAATGCGTTGTATGTTTTTATAGGGAAAATATTGACAGCTGATTTTCATCTTTTACTCGAATTTGATTCACAGTTCCTGATTCAAATTATGAAATGCACCAAAAAGGATCCATATAAATTTATAAAATCATAAATTTATTACAAAGCCACATCTCAATCTCAAGAAATCCGCATAAAAATGCTTGATCCCTAGACACTTTTGATGTGTGTACTTATATAGTTATACTACACATCAAGATATATTTTTCCAGTTTTAGTTGACCTCGCATTGTGTACGTTTCTCGTACAATCAGAAGTCAACTTTACTGGTTATTTATGTATAGCTCCATATTAGCCGTGCTTATAGACTACGACTGGCTGTCCATTGACGAGTGACAATTGGAACTCTGCCCTTAAGATGACCTTATAACCTAGCCACATCAATTGGAAACAAAAGATCAGAAAACAAAATAAAAATATAATTAAAAAAATCTTCAAAACATAATCCCCGCTCATTAGCCCTGGCAACTCGTAAATCACTTCTCATTACGAAAACACGAGACATTATTAAAAGAACAATCTCGAAAGCCAAGACTTTCGAAGAAAAATGAAAGCAAAAATCTTTCTAAGAATTACAATTAAAATAAATTATCACATCTCAACGCGAAACAAAAGGGAATGAATGAAAGAAAAAATCTTTGCCCGTTTAATGAAATTTTGTCGAAAATAGAAGAAGTTCTCGAAGTAGGTAGAAAAGTAATATGCGTTAGGATTTTGAACAAAAAGTTAAATAGCGTATTAAGAATTCAATTTGTTTAATGCCCTCTTAACTTTAGGCCGCTTACACATAGGCTGAGTTTAAACTTTTTATAATCTGTAGCACGAGAATTATGGGTCCAGCTTGAATGCTTTATGGATGAGAACATTAGGGAACTAAGTCTTTAAGAAACATACTTTCTATGAGTGACAGTGATTGATATATTATTTTCTTTTTTTTATTAAGTTAAATCATCTCCATCTTTTTCAGTTTCCATTAATTTAATTTCCTCTTCATTATATTTCTTCCAGATTTAAATAAATACAAATATTTATTACAAATTATTATACAATAAAAATTCAGCGGAAGTTCCGTGTGTTCCCAAGTCAATTATGAATCTATGAGTTAGTGGACGACGAAGGAAATCTATACATATCATTAAAAAATAAGTAGAACAAAATATTAAAGTAACATTTTAAAAAGTGTAATGTGAAAAGTGTCAGATGACAGAAGAAAACATCTGCAACGATAATGGAAGAAAAACGGTGCGTGGTAAAAAAGAGACCGAAGCATCTATTCAAATGCAAAAACAGAGCGAGATAGAAAGAGAAGCAAGTCAGTTACTATTCGAAAATCAAAATTCGGAATTCAAAAAATCATCATACGCGTCAATTCTAAAACCGATTTCGCATGTTCCAAAATTGAATACTAAAATCACGGGTCGCTCAAAATCGGCTCTCTGCATTCGGCCATTGGCAAATTACAGTGTGATATCAAAAGTGAGTTGTTATCTCGGTTTAACCTCGTCGATGTCTCGTGGGTGTCTCGGGTTGAGTGGAATATGGTCCGTGGTGGGAGTGGTGGTGCTTCTGGTGGCATGGGTGGGGGGAAGCGAGTTCCCGGAGAGGGAATGCTGCGATCCAGTGTACCCCCCAAATACGGCAACGACAGCGGCTGCACCGATTACGCCACAAATACCGAAGCTAGCAGGTCAGTGGTTTTATTCGATTTTGTTTAAACATGTATTTTATAAAGTTATCTACAGTGATTATTCAATATTCTGTTTGATTGTAAGGTGTATTCAAAAGTCTAATTTACGTTTTTAATTTAGGTTATGTCCAGTAAAATTAATCTAGTCATTTTTTCTTTATGAGTTAAATATAAAATAAGAACTATGACAAGCAATAAACCTTTATGTCATGATTAAACCAGCTGTTGTTCACGGTTTTACTTGCAACCTGTTAATGCTACTCAGATTATTGACTCGGAGAAAAGTATTTCAGCTTTTAATTGTATTAAATGCTTAAAAATTGAATTCATTGAGTTATTGCGTTTTTATTTGTGAAGTGTAACATTCAGCGATTTAATTGCGTAATATACGATTAGTATCAATTTTAATCAATTTAAACCATATTTTCCCGTTGCTCCAAAATATGTCAACAAATGTTGTTACATTTTCTTTATATATGTATAAACTAGTGCTTGTCCGCGATCCCGCCTGATGGTAAGCAGTGATGCAATCGTTGATGGTAAAACGCGCTAATTTATTAAGAGTCTATGCACTCAAAAAAACTGAGAGATTAAGAAGGAAGACGGCAGTTGAGTGAGGTGATGCAATGTTATACCCAACAACGACCAACGATGCTGCGCCAGAGGTAGATTGATCTGGAGACCCTCCACGACTAAACTGCCAACACAACAACATTTGGAGCATCGTACCCGACAAACATTATAACTGAACTACTCAGACCCATCCTCACCAGACATCATGCCGGAGCACGACGGAATTCATTGCGTTTGCATCTATATTTTTTTTTTTACATATTATAAACTAGCACTTGACCGCAATCCTGCCTGATGGTAAGCAGTGACGCAATCGTTGATGGTAAAGCGCACTAGTTTATTAAGAGCCTATTCACTCTAGCCTTGAAGACACTCAAATTGTAGTCCGACGGAAACACCGCCGCTGGCAAATTGTTCCAGTCCCTCGATGTACGCGGTATAAAGGAGGAGGCGAAACGCTTCGTCCTGATCGTAGTGGTGTTAACAACGTAAGGGTGGAAACCAGCCGTACGACGGGTCGTCCGCTGGTGGAACGGAGATGGGGAATTAAATCATGCAATTCCCTCGCACACTCCCCGAAATGCATCCTATAGAACACCGAAAGGCTGGCTACTCTACGCCTGTGCTCTAGGCTTTGGAGACCAACTCGAGTTAGATCAGGGTCACCAATCAGCCTCTTTGCACGTCTCTCCACTGAATCCAAAGTGACCAGGTGACACTTGGCAGCACCAGCCCAAATGTGGCTGCAGTACTCCACACACGAACGGACCTGTGCTTTGTATAACATTAGAAGCTGCCCAGGTGTGAAGTACTGCCGGACCTTTGCGATAACGCCAAGTTTCCTGGCAGCCACCTTGGCCTTAGACTCAATGAACCGCCCAAAGTTAAGGTTCGAAGAAATCTCAACTTCCAAAAGCTGAAGGCGGTCGGAACACTCCAAGGACACATTTCGAAAAGTAGGAGCCAAGGTGAACGGGCTCCTTTTGGCGGTGAAAAGACACGCCTGTGTTTTGGCGGTATTGAATGCTACAAGATTGGCATTGCCCCATTCGGAGACTGCCTGCAGTGCAACACTCGTTCGCTCAACCATGGCCTCTCTTTCGGACCGGATTGATTCCCTACTAGCCCGAGCATCCGGCAGGTATCTCTCTACAACTGTGCTGTCATCTGCATACCCATAGATACGCCCGGTATCATCAGATCGTTAATATGTATGTATTCTATCGTTATATTTCATTTTTGAAGTGATTCAGAATGTTAATTGTGTAATGTAGGAGTACTATAAATTTGATTAATTTTAAAGCATATTTAGAATATATTGAGCAACGGATTGGCAAGCTCTATATGGTCTAAATAGTTATTTATGCCACTGTCAAGCAGTGATAGCTATTGTAATATGAGTGATAGTTTGTGCCACGAAGCGAAGCTGGGTGGCACAATAGATCAGCACGAGTATTAGTAGGTATAGCTGTTTGTGACAGTTGCATACAAAACTTTTTCTACGATCTTGAAATAAATGCAGATAAAACTTAACAATGGCGCGAAAAGAGCGCGGCATTGTGCAATATTTTATTAATACCACAAATGAAAGGCAAAGGCAATTCATTCGTACAGCCTAATAACATGCGATGTTTAGTCGTGACGCAAATACGCGCGCTTTTTTTCATAATCATAATATGTTGATTTTTTGATGCTATAAAAAAGTTGTATTGTACATTGTAGTACGATTTACCTGTGTAGAAATGGTCATTGTAACATGACTTGGCAGGAATGAGTTGGTACTATTGAGATATGCCTTATGGTTATGTATTAAGCAAATTACCAAATCGTCATAGAAAAATGTTTTTGTACAAAAACGCAATGAATGTTGTTGAGCTGTCAAAATGAAACCCATTGCTATAACTGATAATGGGTAACGCGATTACCCTTCTGTTGTCCTTTGAGTAATGACTCTGGAGTTTGAGTAGTACCAAGGTTAGATTTTATGCCTGTGTCATAATACGCTTTTTTTTTGTAAGTTATAAACTAGCGCTTGACCGCAATGATGGTAAGCAGTGATGCGATCATTGATGGTAAAGCGCGCTAGTTTATTAAGAGCCTATACACTCTAGCCTTGAAGACGATAAAAAAAACTTAGTTGAATACAGTAATCAAAACCTTCGACTTTACCCTTGCCCTAAGGACAAAAAGGTCAGATTTAAATATACCTACACGATTTCAATCGTGTATAACCGAAATAGGAGCTCGATTTCTATATTAGGATTCCTTTTACGACTGCGGAATAAAAATATAAATCCACTACCGAAAACATGTAGAAAGTTGATACTTTCTATTTTGTAGAACGATTTGTGTTCCTCACGAAAATTTAGGATTTCATGTATATTTTTTGGTTAAATAAATATGTTTTTGTGCCTGCCTCTTCGAGTCGCTAAAATTAAGTGACAGTGGGCAGGGCACATTGAGTCCAAGGCCAAGGTGGCTGCCAGGAAACTTGGCGTTATCGCAAAGGTCCAGCAGTACTTCACACCTGGGCAGCTTCTAATGTTATACAAAGCACAGGTCCGTTCGTGTGTGGAGTACTGCAGCCACATTTGGGCTGGTGCTGCCAAGTGTCTGGCCACTTTGGATTCAGTGGAGAGACGTGCAAAGAGGCTGATTGGTGACCCTGATCTAACTCGAGTTGGTCTCCAAAGCCTAGAGCACAGGCGTAGAGTAGCCAGCCTTTCGGTGTTCTATAGGATGCATTTCGGGGAGTGTGCGAGGGAATTGCATGATTTAATTCCCCCATCTCCGTTCCACCAGCGGACGACCCGTCGTACGGCTGGTTTCCACCCTTACGTTGTTAACACCACTACGATCCGGACGAAGCGTTTCGCCTCCTCCTTTATACCGCGTACATCGAGGGACTGGAACAATTTGCCGGCGGCGGTGTTTCCGTCGGACTACAATTTGAGTGTCTTCAAGGCTAGAGTGAATAGGCTCTTAATAAACTAGTGCGCTTTACCATCAACGATTGCGTCACTGCTTACCATCAGGCAGGATTGCGGTCAAGCGCTGGTTTATAATATGTAAAAAAAAACATTGCTCGTAGAACCGATGGCCGATGGCGCAGTAAGGTTCTGGAGTGGCGGACACGTACCGGAAGACGCAGCGTAGGGAGGCCCCCAGTGGACCGATGACCTGGTGAAGGTCACGGGAAGCCGATGGATGCGGGCAGCACAAGACCGGTCATCGTGGAAAGCTTTGGAGGAGGCCTTTGTCCAGCATTGGACATGTATAGGCTGAAGAAGAAACAGATGAAGAAATAGTTAAGCACAGATTTTTTTTTAGTATCAAATCAAACCAACCTCTGCTAAAAATACATTGGCCCAGATTCCCTAGTTCACAAACTATATTCATTAAGAAAAGGACAGAAGATAAAATGTCTCCTTCTTTTTGCAAGGTGACATTAAACCTCATCTCTTGATCAATGGCCTCTGTGGAATAGATACCACAATTTTGCCAATAACACGTGTAACAAATTACAGAAATTCTTTGAAAATTTTATTTCACAATAATGGCGGATATCGCCAATGACAGTTGAAAAAGACGGCCGCGTGAGCCGTCTATGAGGGAGGTTTGAGGCAAAGTCATGATGTGGCCACTATGCTGCGATATTTCAATGTTCTTTATGAATTATTTACTGAATGCACTTTTTACTACATAAATCACGCGCTTTATTTAGTAAACGACACTATAAATAATTTTAAAAGTCTAATGAAGAATGCATGTGATACTTAGTTTTAAATAAATTACAAACTAGTGCTTGACTACAATCCCGCCTGATGGTAAGCAGTGATGCAATCGTTGATGGTAAAGCGCGCCAGTTTATTAAGCCTACTCACTCAAAAGAACTGAGTAAATAGGAAGGAAGACGGCAGTTGAGCGCGGTGATGCAATGTTAAACCCAACAACACGACTAACGATGCTGCGACAGAGGGATATTGTTCTGGAGGCTCTCCACAACCAAACTCCCGACACAACAACATTTCGCGCATCGTACCCGGCACGTACATCGCAACACAACTGCTCAGACCCGTCCTCCGTACGGCTTCACCAGACATCATGCCGGAACACGATGAATCGCTTGGCGGCATGACTTTGTCTGGTGGGTGGTAACTTACGCCGGCGGCTGATGTTGTGGCCTATCATCGAGACCATACTCAGCTTTTCCGTCAAAAACTCCAGATAGTATGTCAGTTTAGACCTGTCAAATTAGTCCGCGCCTGACGTAAACGATGTATTTATGGTCGCCATGTTTATAATCGCGTCTAAACTGTCTATGGAATATCAGGACAGGATTAAACTAAAATGCTATCTTCTATCCTTTTCTTAATAAAATAGAAAGGAAAAGATGGAATTAACTTAAAAATATATGGTGATTAAGGGAATCGAGCTATTGTTTTATATACACAAATAACAAAGTCACATCTAACCTAGTTGTTTTATTGCAATGAATCGTATCATCATCAACCTTTTTATCGTCCCACTGCCAGGCACAGGTCTCCTCTCATACAGAAAAGGATTTAGCGTAATCACCACGCTTGCTCAATGCGGGTTGGCGATTTCAGACTTGAAAATCCAGGTTTCCTCCAGATGTTTGCCTTCACATTGTATTCAGTCATTCGTGTCCAAGATATACTTAGAACTTCCAACGGTCCAACTTGGAGAAAGAGGTCAATCGTCGAATCCAACTCGGCTGGGCTGCTTTCGGGAAGCTACGTAAAATCTTCTCGTCCGAAATACCGCAGTGTCTCAAGACAAAAGTCTTCGACCAGTGTGTGTTGCCAGTGATGACTTATGGAAATGAGACGTGGTCGCTAACAATGGGCCTTATAATAAGGCTCAAAGTCACTCAAAGGGCATTGGAGAGGGCTATGCTTGGGATTTCACTGCGCGATCGAATCAGGAATGAGGAGATCCGCAGAAGAACGAGAGTAACCGACATAGCCCGAAGAATTGCAACACTAAAGTGGCAGTGGGCTGGACACATTGCCCGTAGGACCGATGCCCGATGGGGCCGACGGGTTCTCGAGTGGCGACCACGCACCGGAAGACGTAGCGTGGGTAGGCCCCCGACAAGGTGGACCGACGACCTGGTGAAGGTTGCGGGAAACCGCTGGATGCGGGAGGCGCAGGACCGGTCGTCGTGGAGAACCTTGGGGGAGGCCTATGTCTAGCGGACGTGTTTCGGCTGAAATGATGATGTCATATAACTTAGAAAAGTTACATTTGTACTTCCCTGATCATATCTACTTGAGAAGCTGATATTTTAACCACTAGGCCACCTCGACTTTCTAGGCCACCACGACTTACTAGGCTATTGCTAATTTCGTTCACTAAAATTATGTTACTTATGATATTTTCACGACATAAAATGCACTTATATTTTTTTCATTAATTACAAAGAAATCCGATTTGATTCCATTTAAACAAAATTCTTACACCTACATTTCCTTAGAAAATGTAACAACATTTTTCAAATAACTGTAAGTTTTCGGCTACTTTCTAATTAAATTAAAAATGAAATTTTCATTAAATAAATGGAACTTGTTCCATTCCATTGAACTTGTTGACAGCCTCCGTGGCGTTTCGGTAGCGAACGCGGCCGCTGTGCAACGCCCCGGGTTCGAGCTCCGCGCAGTGCACATATTTGTATGAATGAATATGAATATTTGCACCGGTCTTGTCGTGCCTCGGAAAGCACGTTAAGCCGTTGGTTGCCATACGAACATCTAATGGCAGTCGTTACGGGTTGTTGGAGCCCCCAAAAGTCCAATAATTGGTCTAACTGCAATGCTTCGATATCGCCTTCGGGTTGTGGAGGTCAGACGGCAGTCGCTTCACAGAAAATATCGAAGTTTAGCCAAAATCAGCAGTTAGACTGGTAAAGCGGACCCCAGACTCCGAAGCTGAAAAAGCTTCGGATGCGACTGGGATTAACGCTGAGATGATGATGCTGACGAAATGGAACTTGTTCAAACGTGTCCTGTTTCAAGGCTGCGAAGGATCGCGTTGACATTGCAAATGCACTTTCAAGGTCCTATTGACATGTTTCCATTCTATAATACTTTATTGAAGATATTTTTTTTATTTCCTTTTCATCCTTGGAAATAATATAATGATATCGTGAGTTGTTATAATTATAAAGAAAAACCAGTGAAATGCCAAACTTGTACACGAAGGTTTCCGTTCGGTTAAAAAATGCCAGAAACACACGTTTCATAAGTTTTAAATTTGACTTTTATGACTTGTTTTGTATGGGCGTGTCTGTGAAAATTTCAAATGTCTAACTAGTATTGTTTAGGAGATTCAGCTCCCTGATTAACTGACACTGTCGTAGTCGTGGTTAAACACCAGCCTCTCAAGTGTGAGTGTGCGGGTTCGGTTCCAAGTCAGGCAAGTACTAATGTAACTTTTCTAAGTATATCTTGGACACCAATGACTGAAGGTGAAGGAAAACATCTTGAGAAAATCTGGACTTTAAGTCTGAAATCGCCAACCCGCATTGAGCAAGCGTGGTGATTATGCTCAATCCTTCTCTGTATGAGAGGAGACCTGTGCCCAGCAGTGGGACGATAAAAAGGTTGATGATGACGATTAACTGACGGCTATGCGGATGGACGTAATTGTAAAAATAACATCTCGTAGGGACTCCGTTGGTAAATTATACTTTATTGTATGTTTTCACTGACATTCATTTTTCCGATATAAGAAAATGTCAGTTTTAAAAACATCTTATTATTTTTTGCTTTCTCATAGTTCTATTTTTTATGTAAACCATAGAAATATCTCGGTGGTAGGCCATAACATTGGCTGTCGGCAGAAGTTACTATCCACCAGACAAAGTGTTGCTGCCAAACGATTCGTCGTGTTCCGGCATTATGTCTGTACAAGCCGTACGGAAGACTGGTCTGAGCAGTTGTGTTGCGATGTGTGCCGGGTACGATGCGCCAAACATTGTTGTGTCGGGAGTTTGGTCGTGGAGGGTCTCCAGATCAATCTCCTCTGGCGCAGCATCGTTGGTAGTGTTGTTTGGTTTAACATTGCATCACCTCGCTCAACTGCCGTCTTCCTTCCTATTCACTCAGTTTTTTTGAGTAAATAGGCTCTTGATAAACTAGCGCGCCTTACCATCAACGATTGGATCACTGCTTACCATTAGGCGGCATTGCAGTCAAGCCATTTAATAAGATAGCAGGGCAAACTTTCCAAGATATACCTACATTCATTTAAGTACCACCACTCGACCTGTCCAGGGCCTAGTATTTGCCTAGAAAACACACGATAACGCAATTTTCCCAACGTATTGCTTTCTCTACAAACACCCACAAATCATGGTCGGCCATGTTTGCATTGACCGTGTGTTTTACGATAATACGGGTTTACTGTGAATGCATTTACTTTGGTCGGTTAATTTAATTATGGGGTTTGATAACCTTGTGTTATGGGACGTAACATCGTGGATTTTAATATGAGGATTGTGTGTGTTTCTATGATTACCGTCGTTCATACTTTTAGTACAGGCTCATTGTAAGAACTTCAATTGGTATTTTTGTACATTCAATGTTTATTCAAAGTTAGGCTACTCTTTAGGTGAGATAGTCTTGTCGTTTTAATTAACATCATCATCAATCTTTTATCGTCCCACTGCTGGGCACAGGTCTCCTCTCATACAGAGAAGGATTGAGCGTAAACACCACGCTTGCTCAATGCGGGTGGCGATTTCAGACTTAAAGTCCAGGTTTCCTCAAGATGTCTTCCTTCACCTTATAATCAGTCATTGGTGTCCAAGATATACTTAAAAAGTACATATAACTAGTAAAGTACCTATTTACGTTGTATTTTCTGTTTTCCTTCATCCTTAGTCATTGGTGTCCAAGATATACTTAGAAAGTATATATAACTTTAGAAAAGTTACATTGGTACTTGCCTGACCTGGAATCGAACCCACATCTTTACCGCGAATAAACATGATTTCTTTCTTTTCCGTCAATGTTTTCTCAATCCGCATCATGTACGGGTGGATTGGTTGTGATTTATAAAATGCAGAAGGAGTCTCCTATCTAATGCTCAAATTACACTATCAAGTAAACTCAAACCTTTTGATTTTTCATAGCTTAGATGAAAGTTTTCAGCTTGAGTAACCCTCATTTACATAAATGAATCTATACACCCGTGATAGCTCGATTGTTATTGTACGTTTAGCATAAATTATTAACTCCATGATAAGACGGGACCCTTGGAATCAGAGTTGGGATTTCAAATGAATTTCCTTTGAATAATATTATGTAACATTACATTTTCGAGTTTGTTTAATTTTAAAAATTATTGAGTGTTATTAATAATGTATTAACATTGGGTATTGAAATTGTAATAAAATTGGGGAAAGGTATATTTTTGTGTTCATACAACATTAAATATCGCATTTTACATACTTTGATTTTTATTTTTGTAGTTATTGAGCGTTCTCTTCACCACCTGGGGTTGACTGGTAGAGAATGCCTAAGGCATTAAGTCCGCCTATGTACATGTCATGTGTGCGAAAGAATAAATAAATAAATAAATCTATACTAATATAATTATAAAGCTGAAGAGTTTGTTTGTTTGAACGCGTTAATCTCAAGAACTACTAGTCCGATTTGAAAAATTGTTTTTGCTTTGGATAGCCCATTAATCCAGGAAGGCTTTAGGCTATATAACATCACGCTGCGACCATTAGGAGCTGAGTATAAATAACTCCACGCGAACGAAGTCGCTGGCGGCTGCTAGTAAGTAATATATTGTGTGCCTTTAGTCTGTGCTAAATATTATCTTTTCTTTCTTAAAAATACAGAAAAACACAAATTTATTGGTATGTATAAAAAGACATAGACATTGTAGGTTTTTTTAGGCATTAGAGAAGATTATTTTGAACAAACAACCATACAACGTCATTTTTTGGATATGCGAAACCCGAAACACGTGTCCAGTATTTCTATGTAAAGAATTTATGTACAAAATTTCAAAAAACTATCATGAAAATTCACAAAATTATGAGTTTATTACGTTACTTGGTTGTCCCACCAAAAATAAGGTCAACGCGCCGCTTTTCCGCTCGCGCCTGCAGCGGCGCGGCCCTAGGATACTATAATCGTAAATAACAAAAAGTATCGCAATAGTAAAAAGTATTGCAGTGTAGTTACCGTTGTGAACAGCGACGTGCGCTCGGTAACCACACTGCAATACTTTTTAAATATATTTGGGAAAAAATATAACATGGTTTAAAAATTATTGGAATCGATTCAGTTGCTTATTCTAAACAAACTATATTCCGGTTTCGTATAAAGAAATTATAACATTATATACAGTATGTTAACTAACAGAGGGCGTTCCCGTTAACCCGAAATAGTATAGCATACATACATGCTAAAAAAAATATTTCCATTCGAAAACAAAATGTTTTAAAATTTTTTCCAATATGAAAATATTCAATAAAAATTTTAAATTGACATGTAAAAGAAACACACTGTACACGCGAACATGAAAGACGGCAACGTCGCAATTTATTTATACATGACGACTACTATTTTGATTTAAAACAGGATGTTTCAAATTTATTTCCAATTAGAATTTTTTTATTCGGATTTTTTTATGCTTATTTTTCTATGCTGATATTTTTATTTTAATCTATTAATGATATATATTAACGAGTTTAAGGGAACGCCCTCTGTTATTTAACATACTGTATAATCATCATCATGCCAGGCACAGGAAGTCCACTGCTGGACATAGGTCTCCCCCAAGGATTTCCAAAAAGACCGGTTGGACGTGGCCTGCATCCAGCGCTTCCCTGTGATTTTGGTCAGGTCATCCGACCACCTAGTCGGTGGGTGTACGACGCTGCGCTTACGTGGTCTCCATTCAAGAGCCTTAATCTTTTCCCTCACTATATATGGATGGGGTTAGGCTACCTTTCCTCAACTATGTTGTAATCGATTTCCAATCTAATCGAATATCAATATTTTACCTATCAGACTTCTAAAACCCAGTTCCCTTTTAGAAAGACGTTCGATAAAGTTTTTTATCTACTCTCATATCAAAAAAATAAAAATATAAAACCAAAAAGGAATTTATATTGACGTACTTTACCAATAGTATATCGAAAGGAAATTAAAAAATTAAATTATAACATTATTTCTCTAACAAAATAGTGTTATAATATTTTTTTTTTCATTACGGTACAAACCATAGACAGCCATTGATATAATATTAAACTAAGGTAGATAAGTCACTAGCGCATTGAACTTGAAGCGTACTAAATATCATATCTGTTTAATATTATATCAATGTAGACAGTACTATTTCATTTTTTATCTGTGGCTGCGCGCGTTTTGGCGCATGCGCTGTGATGCAGGGTGCAGAATTGTTAACATTTTTCATATTACAATTATGAAACTGAATAACTGGAATTGTGTTGCGTTGGCGTTAGACGCACTGAGATTAGATAAAGTAGTGTATGAAACTGTACATAATTAGGTATTACACACTCGTGTGATACTATTAAAAAACTCGCTTCGCTTGTTTTTTAAACTCACACTCGTGCTTAATACCCCTCATTATGTATGAGTATCACAAACTACTATTTTTTTGTTTATAAAAAGGAAAAGCCCGGCCATCTTTAAAAACGGCAAAAAATTCACGTTTGTTGTATGGGAGCCCCCCTTACATTTTTTATTTTTAGTAGGTATGTGTTGTTATAGCGGCAACAAAAATACATAATCTTTGAAAATTTCAACTGTCTAGTTATTATGGTTTATGAGATACAGCCTGGTGACAGATGAACGGACAGACGGACAGCGAAGTCTCATGAAAAGGGTTCCGTTTTACCTTTAGGTACGGAACCTTAAAAACATCAAAATGTTTTAAAATACTTTTATTAACTAAGAATCTGGAAATATACAAACTGGTGCTGATTTAATATACCTAACTACGCACTTAAATCACTCATTACATGTTCTAAAAAGCCAAATTATCGCTCCATTAAGCCATCAAACCAATACGCCACATGTATGTATCAAAATGCGGTTATAAATGGGTTATGAGCAACATAACCCAGCAATATGAGCCCAAATTGGAGCCTACATTTGTATTCATAAACGCGAACCGATGGTCTGCAACGATAGCCGAGTCTCGGTGCCACCACCAGCGATAAGACATGCAAATTGCATATACAATGCAAGCTGCAATTATTTGTTGATTATTTTTGTGTTTTATGTTGGCTATTTCGCTATAGTGTTATTTAGAAAAGATTATTTTTAAGACAGCGGTTTTGTGACGAAGTTTCTTCGTCATCGTACTCTATACTCTTGGCGATAAACAGCGATGCCTTATGTGGCCACCATATTTATATAATACTAGCTGAGCCACACGGTTTCACCCGCGTTTTTGTTCATATGCCTCGCTCCTGTTGGTCGCAGCGTGATGTTATTAACCTAAAGTCTTCCTGAATTAATGCGTAATCCAACAAGTCGGATCAGTAGTTCTTGAGATTAGCGCGTTCTAACAAAGAAACAAACTCTTCAGCTATACATATTAGTATAGATAATGAATTCACCTACCGTTACTTTATTTTTAATTCGTTTTATTTATTTAATTTTAAAGTTCACTCATCTTTCGTGAAAAAAATATAGTTTAAAAAACTTTAGGCGCTTTGTGCCATAATTTATGTATATTAAGCGCCTCACGCTTTTTTCTCAGTTATACTAGTATTGTTTATGTACTATTGTCATACATTAAATTTTAAAATTATTTTTATCTTTTTAGTTTGATATTCTTTAAAAACACGTATTTTTTTTTAGTTAAACTACATTTATTTTCAACTTTTTAGTTCGATATTCTTTTTTTAAATAACATACGATAACACGAACGCTTAAGTGGTGCTTATTTGTTTTTACCAAACTTTTCTTGATCTCCAACAGACAGAATAGCAAGTGCTAAAATTCACAATGTTGCGTTACCCATGTAGCTAAATCTAAAACTATATCTAAATCTAAACTAAATACTTTGCCTGCACAAATTAATACCGCTCGGCCAACGAACGTATTGAAAACGGTAGGACATTTTACAGTAATGAGCCGCTCACTCGTAGTCCAAAGAGTTAGAGACGGACAAACAAACAAACAAGCAAGCAATCAAACATACAAGTGAAGCTAATAAAAAGCGTGGAAAAATAAGATCCTTCGAACAGACTGGTGTTGTGTCTAAAGGGCAACAACGGATGGTGTTGGAAAGTTGTACACTTATACAACGTTATTTTGTATATATGCTAAACCTGTAACACGTGTCCAGTATTTTTATGTAAATAATCTAGGTACAAAATTACAAAAAACCTATCATGAAAAATCACAAAGTTAGGAAGTTGTTATGTAACCTGCCACCTAATCGGCGAACACATTTTTGTCAAATGATTGCGACTAGTTGGGATTGTTTGGACCGAACGGACTAATAGGCGGTCCAAATGATCCCAACTGATGTTAACTAGTCGCAATCATTTGACAAAAATGTGACGATTAGGGGGCTGGTTGTCCCTACAAAATATGGTCAACGATACGCTCGCTCGCTCGCTCGCTCACGCCTGCAGCGACACGGCGGCGTGGCGGGCGCCCTAGGACACTATGCTCCGTTGTGAACTGTGTTTAGCAATATTTTTGAATACATTTAGGAAAAATATAACATCCTGTAAAAAATATTGGAATTGATTCAGTTGCTTATTCTGAACAAACTGTATTCATGTTTTCTATAAAAAAAAAATAACGTTGTATGTTAGTCGCATGGTAAACTGCACACATATCATAAATCTATAATACTATATTATAAAACTGAAGAGTTTGTTTGAACGCGCTAATCTCAGGAACTACTGTTCTAAAATTCTTTTTGCGTTGGATAGCCTATTGAGCCAGGAAGGCCTTAGGCAGACGCCAATAACGCCATGCTGCGACCAATAGGAGCGGAGCATAACTAACTCCACACGAACGAAGTCGCTGGCGGCAGCTAGTAACATATAAAATACATCAAACGCTACAAAATATACAACGGATGGTATTATCGCTTCCTGAGATCTGTCCTAGTGCTGTCTACGAAACTGAGATCTCATCTATACATAAAATTATGGATTAAAGGTTCTTTTTGTATCTTAAGTTAATGGCCTTGTTGTTCTTTCATACTTCGCAAAGAATTTGGACGCGATCAAAAAAATTATACGTTTTTAATACAAACTGTTTTAGTGTCGCTGAAGAGTTTGTTTGTTTGAACGCGCTAATCTCAGGAACTACTGATCCGATTTCAAAAAATCTTTTATCGTTAGATAGCCCATTAATCCAGAAAGGCTGTAGACTAAATAACCTCACGCTGCAACTAAAAGGAGCGGAGCATAACTAACTCCACGTGAACGAAGCCGCTAGCGGCCGCTAGTGATAAATAATCTAGAATTTTTGTCAAGTTGTAAAAACCACGTGAGTCCGGAGTATTACATTAACAATTTCGCTGGTGAAGCCGTAAGGATGACGGGTCTGAGCAGTTGTGTTGCGATGTGTGCCGGGTACGATGCGTCAAATGTTGTGTTGGGAGTTTGGTCGTGGAGGGTCTCCACATCTATCTCCCTCTGGCGCAGCATCGTTGGTCGTGGTCTGGGTTTAACGTTGCACCACCTCGCTCAACTGCCGTCTTCCTTCCTATTCACTAAGTTTTTTTTAAGTGATTGGGTTTAATAAACTAGCGCGCTTTACCATCATAGATTGCATCACTGCTTACCATCAGGCGGGATTGCAGTGAAGCGCTAGTTTATAATTATTAAAAAAAAAAAATATTTTCCTATGTTTAAACGACATTGAACACAAACAATCATAGTATAGACATTCAAAATAAATCCAGCGGAAATACTCAAAGCTCACCTCAAAGTAATCTGCGAAATAGCACATATAGCATCGCTATCACTACATACATTACTTTAATGTTCGGAACTGATTTGTTCGACGAAATAACCCTATAATGGCTAGGCCATTTCAACCTCTAACTAAGGCTGCTTGTCCAATGGCGCAGGGCGTGTAAACGTAGAAGAGACTACAAGAACAACTGAAATGATTTGTTTCAAGTGAATTAAATATTATAAAATCACAAAGACATTAATTTTGTAGAGATTTTCAATGTGTACAATATTTAGTATATTACCTATTTGGATAAATCTCGTTGGGTTCAGCCAATGTTTCACTGCAAACGCGGAATAAAGTAATTATTTACGACATCACATTAGAAACCTCAAAAATAATTGTATTGCTCCACAATTCAATCAATGTTATTATAGTACAAACCTTCCTCTTTAATCACTCTATCTATTAAAAGAAACCACATCAAAATCCGTTGCGTAGTTTTAAAGATTTAATCATACAAAGGGACATAGGGAAAGAGAAAGTGACTTTGTTTTATAATATGTAGTGAATAGATATATATCTTCCTCCTTAATCACTATCTATTAAAAGAAACTGCATCAGAATCCCTTGTGTAGTTTTAAAGACTTAATCATACAAAGGGACATAGGGAAAGAGAAAGTAACTTTGTTTTATAATATGTAGTGATGTAATTTACGGCAGAACTTAGGATGGATCAAACATTTTTATACCATATTATTGTACCCGAGAGGAACCGACATTGCCCGAAGAATTGCAATACTAAAGTGGCAGTGGGCCTAACACATTGCCCGTAGGATCGATGCCCGATGGGGCCGACGGGTTCTCGAGTGGCGACCACGCACCGGAAGACGTAGCGTGACGACCTGGTGAAGGTCGCGGGAAACCGCTGGATGCGGGAGGCGCAGGACCGGTCGTGGAGGAGAACCTTGGGGGAGCCTTATGTCCAGCAGTGGACGTCTTTCGGCTGAAATGATGATTGTACCCTGTGATCACAAAATTATTAAATGAATATGAAAAAACGAGATGCGTGGTAAGGTAGACATTGGATTTCGGTTTTTATTTAACATAATCGATTTTGATTAACCATAAAATCAAATATCAAACCCGTTCTTGTCATATTCGCTGATAGAAAATTTTGTTTCAGTGCGATTAGTGAAAGTGCTGTTCGCAGAAGTGCTATTCAAATCTGTGCTCTAAGTGGACACCTGAAAATTTAAATTCTTTTGTTTAATGTTCTCACAACTATCCACTTCTACGCTTTTCTCTACTCTAATGAAATAGCAGCCTTAACAACTATACAAAGTTGCGCGTTAAAATGCATTTCAGTATGAAAGGCTTTTTTTTGGAGTCATTTGTGGAATGCGGAACTGGCACAAAAAATTCATTAGTTTCAAACATCTAGGTCAAGGTTTCGTGTATTTTGGCATATTTTTACAATGGATGTTTTTGCTAAACGCAGGGTGTGTGTGACACCCCTTTTGGGGGTGAAAAAATATGTTTATATGTGTATTTGAAAAGGTGAACGTGGAAATAATACATTAGAGGGGTCTTTATGTCAAAGGGATGGTTTTCTTTAAGAAGGATTTGGGAGGGGTGCGTGGTTAAAGGCACGCGGTTTAATTTTATTATTCCGACATGTTTTTAGAATTTAACGTTTCTTAAATTTGTAGAAATGAATTTGCGGTTTTTCTTTTCATAGAAGCTATATAGGAAGGTATGGGTTAAGATGTCGTGGTGACCTAGTGGTTAAAACACCAGTCTCTCAAGCATCAGTGCGCGGATTCGATTCCAGGTCAGGCAAGAACTAATGTAGCTTTTCTAAAGTTATATGTACTTTCTAAGTATATTTTGGACACCAATGACTGAAGGTGAAGGAAAACGTCTTGAGGAAACCTGGACTTTAAGTCTGAAATCGCCAACCCGCATTGAGCAAGCGTAATGATTACGCTCAATCCTTCTCTGTATGAGAGGAGACCTGTGCCCAGCAGTGGGACGATAAAAAGGTTGATGATGACGATGATATAGGAAGGTATAATGTAACAATTTAACTTTTAGATTTTGAAAATATTTTGGTTTTGTTATGCAATCAGGGTAGCGTAATACACTTGCAATCACAGCTAGAATTATTTTGAAGAATATTGTTAATAGGCTCAGCATTACAAATAACGTAATCCATACTAATATTATAAATGCGAAAGTAACTCTGTCTGTCTGTCTGTTCCGCTTAAACCTCTCAACTGATTTTGATGAAATTTGGCACAGACAATCTTTAGACCCTGAGAACAATTTAAGTAAACGGAATTGGTCAAAAATACAATGAAACGGTAGAAACGACGCACGCAAACGAAAATAAAATTATCTCGCTTCCCATCTTGGCTTTTACGGATACGGGGTCACAATCCCAGAATGTGTGCAGAACTACGTCCGTTAACTTCGGCATCGGTTGCCTAATCACATGATTTGAAGGTCAATTGTTGAGCTTAAAATTCAAGCTCAAGCTTAAATTCATGCATCAATATTATCTCAGGAAAAATCAATTCAAGCAGTGGGACGATAAAAGGTTGATGATGAAACTAGTGTATGCCCGCAATCCCACCTGTTGGTAAGCAGTGATACATTAGAGAGCTAATTTATTAAGAGCCTATTCACTCTAGCCTTGAAGACACTTAAATTAAGTATAGAATATATTAAGTTAAATTAGGTGTGCGAAGATGGCACCCCTAGGGTGCAACCCAACGACGGGTTCCCAATTTTGGGGACTGAAAGAAACAGACCACGCTCACGGGGCCATAAAGGAGCCCCCAAACCGTCTCCTCGCGCCCCCATATCGGGGTCGTAGAGATGCTCACCAAAGAATAGACGGTAGCGCACGAATGTATGTGTTTAGGCAAGACGGAGCGTGTAGACGGGACTTAAGGGCGGATACTCGCCATACGACGGGTCGTCCGATGATATATCGCACACTCTCCAAATGCATCTTATAGAACATCGACAGGCTGGCTACCGTTCGCCTGTGCTCCAGGCTTTGGAGATAGTGATGATCGATGTTTTATCAAATAGTAAAAACCGTGCGGAAAAGGGCGGGTCAGTAGTTAAAGCATATACAGCCTCCGTGGCTTAGCGGTAGCGAACGCGGCCGCTGCGCAAGGAGGCGCGGGTTCGATCCCCGCGCGGTGCAAATATTTGTATGCATGAATATGAATATTTGCACTGGTCTGGTAGTGCCTCGGAAAGCACGTTAAGCCGTTAGTCCCGGTTGCCATACGAACATCTAATGGCAATCGTTACGGGTTGTTGGAGCCTTCAAAAGTCCAACAATTGGTCTAACTGCAATGCTTCGATATCGCCTTCGGGTTGTGGAGGTCAGACGGCAGTCGCTTCACGGAAAATATCGAAGTTTAGCCAAAATCAGCGGTTAGACTGGTAAAGCGGACCCCAGACTCCAAAGCTGAAAAAGCTTCGGATGCGACTGGGATTAACGCTGAGATGATGATGTTGACTAGTTATAGCATATAATCATTATTTGTTTGTTTGAGTCTACTAGCAACCTAAATAACTACACAACAACTCTTTTAAATAAAACATACGCCTCCCAATAACATTCCATAAGCCAATATTATAAAACTACTTATTTAAAGACCCTTCAGTCTGCCCACTTATAAATAACTGGACTTAATATACATCAAATTACAGACAAAGATGTCGTAAGTACAGTGAAACAGTTATTTCTTTATAGTCAACATGAAGACACTGTAAAATATGGACGAGTCGTTGATAAATCAATAAAGTGACTTTGTGTTTTGTTAAAATGTAAGCTCTTATTGTAATACAGTTTGTTACGTTTTCTTTTGATTTTTGGGTTCGCTTTGGGTTAGCTCTCATCGATCCTGGTCCAGGCCATGGTCCGGAGCGAGAGTGCATAGCAGGCCGTCACCTCCTTCTGCGAAACAGTAATGCTGGTAAAGGAGGAGGCGGAGCGCGTGAGACAGCGGGAATCCCAGCGCCCTCACGCCTCTAGCCGCCGAAGGAGACGTCCTGATCGGGAGATGACATCGAACTCCCAGCCATCGTAGACGCGGGTGCGCGGGCGGTGAGCAGAGGACAGCTCGCCGCCTCTCTCGCCGCGTTGTGTTTCACGCGCGCCTCAAAGAGATGTCAGCACAGAAGACCGATGCCTCCTGGGTCAGGGTTGCTGGTTAAAAAAGAAACCGTGGTCCTGGCCGTCGCGCAGGCAAGTAAAAAAACACGGGTAGGTTTTAATCAGTAAAAGTCTGACACGCACTTCCGCTCCGACCAGAACGGGAGAAGTCAATTGATGATATCCCATCGCAACAAAAAAAAAAGCTCTTATTGTAATACAGTTTTCTTTTGATTTTTGGGTTCCGTACCGAAAAGCTTGCCAACAAAATGCTATAGCTAAGACTTTGCTATCGTTCCGTTCATCTATCGCAAGGCTGTCTGATCTTTTAAACCGTAATAGAGTCTATTAATAAATCCGCCTCCTTTTTCGGAGTACTATCGACCTTAATTTCTGTTAAAGCCTTTGAGACTGAAATATTAAGTTTAACGAGTTAACAATTTAGCGTATTTTAGTTAGAAAATTATGTTTATTTTAGATACTAAATGATACGCCTCCTACGCAGTCTATTTTTAGTTATTTCTTGTATAAACATCTACAAAATTTTCAGCGTTTTCTTCAATATTTCAACATGGTGACTTCATAACATAAAGTATTTTCAAGAATAAGTAGGATAGTGTATTGTTCACCGCTTATATTGTACACCAGTCTTTAAACTATGTTCTTGAAAAAAATCACAATCGATCCATTGCTCCATCACTATAAAGCGAGCAATGACACGAACAATACAGTTTCGAATTGATAGAATTACTTGGAAAGGATGACGCTACGCCACGGAGGCTTCGTGGTGTAGCGGCAGAGAACGCGGCCGCTGCGCAAGATGGCGCGGGTTCGATCTCCGTGCAGTGCAAATATCAACGCACGAATATGAATATTTGCACTGGTCTGGTCGTGCCTCAGAAAGCACGTTAAACCGTTGGTCCCGGTTACCATACGAACATCTAATGGTAGCCGTTACCGGTTGTTGAAGCCCTCAAAAGTCCAACAATTGGTCTAACTGCAATGCTTCGATATCGCCTTCGGGTTGTGGAGGTCAGACGGCAGTTGCTTCACGGAAAATGTTTTAGTTTAGCCAAAATCAGCAGTCAAAGCCAGACACCAAAGCTGATAAAGCTTCGGATGCAACTGGGATTAACGCTGAGATGATGATGATGACTTGGAAAGGATCCGTCTCTGCATACCCTCATAGAACAAATGCATAATGTTATGTGTAAGCACAATTGTTCCTACTAGCCGAAGAAACACCAAGTTCACATTAAACCTCGTTCTATACGTTGCTTCAAATAATAATGCCGTCTTAATTATTGTTCGTAGTTTCAAGCAAGGAAGTTGGTTCTACACAAGTGCTTGCGCGTCTTACACTGGCTTCATTGTAGGCACTTGGTCTTAGGTTACCTGCATGTCTACAAGTATACTTGGGCCTCAGTCTTGTACCTATGTCTATGAATATAGTCTCTGTTATCAAATAGTGTTCAGGTAAAATTATGTGACACATTTAAATCTGTATTTTTAAGGTTTCGTCTTTGTATTTTTAGCACTTTTATCAATATTATCGAAAATGGAATGGAATGTCAAAAAATTTAATTAAACATCATTGATAAATTGGAGGCTGTTTCACGGCAACAACTAAACAACTTGCCAGGGGATTTTTTAGAATTTGGTGTACAATTCAGAAATTAAAATAAGATTATTTGAATATAAAGTAGGTATGCAATTTAATATTCAAATAATCTTATTTTAATCTCTTAATTGTTTTTATAATCTTTAATATAAATATAATTTCAACATGAATGATGTAAGAAACTTTTGAACGCACTTTTGAAAAATAAATATTGTAAAATGTTATTATTCAAAAGTGCGTCCATGGAGTTTCTTGCCCGTTCGTTTGTCTTATTTTTTATTTCTTCTTTGGCTTCGCATGATTTGTACATTTAGCCAAAGTCACGTGTTGGGATTGTTAGAAAAGCCAATTCGTAATGAATTTTCATTCATGTCTAAAAAGACGGCCGAGTGAACCGTCTACGAGGGAGGTTTAAGACAAAGTCATGATGAGGCCACTATAATGCGATATCTCAATGTTTTTTTTATGAATTATTTACTGAACGCACTTTTTACTACATAAATCACGCACATTTATTTTGTCAACAATACTATACATTACATCTCTCGTATTCGGTAAGTAGGTCTTTATTACCCCCAATTTGGGCTTGTAAGTTCGACCAATTAATGCCCTAGGGTAATGTAGCTAGCAAAGCCCTAGGGTGGTAAGTAATTAAAAAAAACTCTTCACTCTTTCAAAAAGTTCGCGTACATCTAACCATCATACTGGCAATAGACATCTCATACATTCAGCCCAATGACAAAAGAGGTCGCTTTGCTATTCAGCCTTGTCTTCGTATGGGTACTCAGTCATCAATTTCAAATATCGAACGGCGAAGCTCAATTTCGTTCTTGAAAAAATAATTACAAAAACAGATGAATAAAGGCGGGAATAGAAAACTTTTACATTTAATATACCTAGTTTGTTTTTGGGATTTTTTTTAATAATTACGTGTAAATTAGGAGAAAAAACATGAGTTCTGCAAGTGATGAAGATATGAGCTGCACCCCCGAATCAATAAAAATGGAAGCTGAAGCAGCAATTAACAATATTTTGCCTGAAAATTCTAAAGAGAGATATTTGAAAACTTACGACGAGTTCATGAAGTGGCGAAACGAAAAACGAGTTAAGTCTCTATCTGAGACTGTATTCTTAACATACTTTAGTGAGCTATCAAAAAAGCTGCAGCCATCTAGTTTGTGGTGCATTTATTCAATGTTAATTAAAAGCAACTATGAGTATTAAACACGACATCAATATCAAAAACTTTTCAAAATTATCAGCTTTTCTAAAAAGACAATCAGCTGGACACAAAAGCAAAACGTCAAAGATTTTTACAGCGCAAGACGTGAAAATATTCATAAATGGAGCCCCTGATGACTTTTATTTAGCTGTTAATGTACGTAAAATAACAAATCACATAATGGAATACTTCATATACAATGGAATACTTCATTTATCTTTTAAATCCTTACAATCCTATGAACCATAATAAATTATTTTTATATTTCGCTTGTTTTAGATGGTTCTTATCTTCTGTATAACTGGCGCATGCCGAGGTATTGAATTGATAAATTTAACAATAGAGAACATAGAACAACAGGGTCAGTTGTTAGTAATTAAACTACTGAACACAAAAACTAAAATTGACCGAACATTTGTAGTTCCTCATGAATTCTCTGAGTTTGTACAAAAAATACAGAAATCTTCGACCTGAAAATGTAAACACCAACCGTTTTTTTGAAGTACCACCAAGGCAAATGCTACAAACAAGTTATTGGAAAAATAGCATCAGAAGTATGCCGAAGCAAATCGCAAGTTATTTAAAGTTAGCAAACCCGGAATTGTACACAGATCATTGCTTCAGGAGAACATCGGCTCCACTATTAGCCGATGCTGGGGCTAACTTAACCACTATAAAAGTCCGTTGAAAAATGAGCGTGACATTCAGCTTAGTCCAGGTTTCTTCACGATGTTTTCCTTCAGCGAGAGCAGTGGTGATGAAATAATTACCTTACCTTACCTTGCTTTACCTTAAATACCGCGTACATCGAGGGACTGGAACAATTTGCCAGCGACGGTGTTTCCGTCACATTACAATTTGAGTGTCTTCAAGGCTAGAGTGAATAGGTTCTTAATAAACTAGCGCGCTTTACCATCAATGATCGCATCACTGCTTACCATCAGGCGGGATTGCGGTCAAGCGCTTGTTTATAACTTATAAAAAAAAAAAAAAAAATAATAATTTACACAAAGTACCTGACGGGTTTCGAACCCTACATCTTGTAAGTCACGGCCGATACCAATCAGTCAACCATATTTTATTATTTACTAGCAGCGCCGCGTGGTTCGAACCGCGTAGGTTCGATTTTTTTTTATAAGCTGCGCTGCGTAATGTTATATAGCCTAAAGCCTTCCTGGATTAATGGGCTATCCAACGCAAAAAGAATTTTTCAAATCGAACCAGTAATTCCCGAGATTAGCGCGTTCAAACAAACAAACAAACAAACTCTTCAGCTTTATATATTAGTATAGATAGACTAGCTGCGTCCCACGGTTTCACCCGCGTAGGTTTCGATGTGTTTTACCCGCTCCTATTGTTCGCAGCGTAATGTTATATAGCCTAAAGCCTTTCTGGATTAATGGGCTATCCAACGCAAAAAGAATTTTTGAAATCGGACCAGTAGTTCCTAAGATTAGCGTGTTCAAACAAACAAACACCTCTTCAGCTTTATATATTAGTATAGATTTGGGTTTTAGCATTTTTTGTGTTATGTTTACCGTAAATATAACTACTTCTTTTTCTTTCTTTTTAGCGTCAAACTTTAAACTTTTAGTGTCATGACTTACGGAGCCGAGACGTGGACACTAACGGTCAGACTAGTCCATAAGTTTAAAGTCGCTCAGCGAGCTATGGAGCGGGCTATGTTGGACGTCTCTCTGAAGGACCGCATCAGAAATGAGGTGATCCGACAGAGGACCAGAGTCACCGAAATAGCTGAGAGGATTAGTAAGCTGAAGTGGCAATGGGCTGGTCACATATGCCGCAGGGCCGACAACCGTTGGGGTAAGCGAGTCCTCGAGCGGAGACCGCGTCTCGGCAAACGTAGCGTGGGACGCCCTTGGGCGAGATGGAGCGACGACATCAAAAAGGTGGCTGGTAGTGGCTGGCGGAGAATTGCTCAGAATCGAGCTTGTTGGCGTGCCATGGAAGAGGTCTATGTCCAGCAGTCGACGAGTGGAGGCTGATGATGATGATGACGATGATGAGTGTCAAACTAAGAAAGTGAAATAAATTCATAAGTTAATTTTACCTGTGAATGCTACTACCATATGGGTTCGCCTTATGTATATTTTTAACGTAGGTACATACAAAATGTGTTGGATACTTCTGCCAACTCCTTTGGGAAATTCCGGCGCATTCTTATGTTATGTCATGGGGGTTGATAGAGTGAGCAGAATGCTCTTTATTTATCTGTTCTTATTCTATTATTTTCCCAGTTTCGCGATGTTCATTAAGAGGGGACTCTAGTAGCGAGGAATTTGGAAAAAAGGTATTTGAAGAAACTATTGCCGTCGCGTTGCTTCCAACTTCTCCCGGTAAAGTGCGAAAAGGACAATTGCAGCTCAGGCTGATTATACCTACAAAAACGTTGACCTAAAGACGTTTCGTATTCCGCTGTTTTCTTTTTCAAGAAACTATTGCCGTCGCGCTGCTTCCAACCTCTCCCGGTGTAGTGCGAAAAGGACAGTTGCAGCTCAGGCTGATTATACCTACAAAAACGTTGACCAAAAGACGTTTCGTATTCCGCTGTTTTCTTTTTCAATAAACTATTGCCGTCGCGCTGCTGCCAACCTCTCCCGGTGTAGTGCGAAAAGGACAATTGCAGCTCAGGCTGATTTTACCTACAAAAACGTTGACCAAAAGACGTTTTGTATTCCGCTGTTTTCTTTTTCAAGAAACTATTGCCGTCGCGCTGCTTCCAACCTCTCCCGGTGTAGTGTAAAAAGGACAATTGCAGCTCAGGCTGATTATACCTACAAAAACGTTGACCAAAAGACGTTTCGTATTCCGCTGTTTTCTTTTTCAAAACACCACAGATCTCAATTATTTGTATATCAAAATTTAGAGGAAAAGTATGTCTATGCCCCTATTATTTTCTTTTTTGTCAAAAACTTATCACGTTTGTCTAATAGTCATCTGAACATCACGGTAAAAATGCGTTATTATTCGTGATTTTGAAGTATCGTATTTCTTTTAAGATGCTGTGCAAAGTAGATCACCGTAAAACACCAAGCTTTTTTAACCCATAAGTTTTTACGTGAATTGATACATCATGATTATTATCAACCTTTTATCGTCCCATTCCTGGGCACAGGCCGCCACTTATACAGAGAAGGATTGAGCGTAATCACCACGCTTGCTGAATGCGGGTTGGCGATTTCAGACTTAAACTCCAGGTTTCCTCAAGATTTTTATCTTCACCCTTTAATCAGTCATTGGTGTCCAAAATATACTTAGAAAGTACATATAACTTAGAAAAGTTACGATCTCTGTTCAGTGGGTCCCCTTGGTAAACGCCATCAAGGCAGGCTCAGACTGAGATGGCAAGATGAGCAAGATTCCTTAATCAAGATCTGGTCCTTAGCAGATATACAATATGTCAAGAAAACCCTGTTTGATCCGTGAAGGCATTGTTAGATATCGATAACTGATTCTACTAATGCCTACAAAGCCAGGCTAAACAAAAAAATAAATGCAGATATATGTGCAGTAGGCAATACATGCGCGGACAAAGGGAGGATACCTTAAAAATGGTGTTATCACTTTTTTTAAAAATTACCAATTTTTGGTGAAGATGGAATTAATTCGCGGAAAAAAAGATTATTTCAAAATCATTAGTATTGTTACTATGATGATTATGTAAAATTTCATATTTTATTTGGTCATGTGTTTACCTAATCTTTATTATCCTTAAGGGCCTGACGGGGTTTTCTTTACATATTGTATAGTGAAGTGGTGTATTTGGGAGAGTTTGTGGGAATTACTTAACTTAATTCTGCCATCACCGTTTCATATCCACCCTTACGTTGTTGACACCGCTACGATCCAAACGGAGGGTTTCCCCTCGTCTTTTATATCGCGTACATGGAAGGACTGGAACAATTTGCCTGCCAGGGTCTTCCCGTCTGATTACAATTATTGACTACTGGCAGGCACCGGCCTCCTTGTATATATGTTTTTTATACCTTTTTAAATTACGAGTAGTTTTTGATAGATTTGATTTTGTCTGTCAAGTTAGTCTGCCTAGTTAGCTTGCGAATACAACATTGTAATTAAAAATATACGTGTTTTCATCAGAAATAATCTCCATTACAGTCCATTCTCTCACTAGTTATCATTTGGTCCATTCTTGCCGTAATTTGACCATTAACCGACATTTTCCAGACTTATATTTTTGACATAAGTAATTATAAATTTTTATTCCATTTAGAAACATTACCTACATTATTTTACATACATATTCATCATGGTGGAAACACGTAGCAAGACAAAGGCAGACCAATCGGCTACGGAAGCTTGCCGGGTGCAGCGCGAACGACGCGATCGTTCACCGTGCAGCGCCCGGTTGGTTTCAGCCACAACTAACGACGAAGCTTCGGCACCTCCTGGTAGCTTGAGCATACAAACACCGGGCAACACCCCAAGTAGCGAACCACAACCTGGTCCCGCCGCAGAATGCTCGAATGCTCAGACTATCTCGCATAAGCAAGGGGATGCCAAAGCACCGTCGAAATCGTCCAGGGTTCCTAGCAATCAGCTGCGCAGTCCGCGCACACATTCTTCACGTTCAACTGCAACCATCCGCGCCCAAAAACTTGCTATAGAAGCAGAAGCGATGCGGCGCAAAGTGGAGCGCGAGCGTGAACTAGCACACTTGGAGGCTCAAGCCGAGCAGATGGAGCTGGAAGCAAGACTCGCCGCTCTAGAAACATCAGATAAGTCTACTTACTGTCGTAGGTCGTATATTTCCGATCATAATACTGAAAATCGCACCGCGGCTTGGGTAAATGAACAGAATGCCAACGAGGCAACAACGGCTAACGAAAACTTGCCTGGTGAGGCTGCAGCTGTCACCTTGAGTGATCCTTTAGGACTTCATCTACAGCTGGCCGCTCCCACCAACACAGCAGCTTTCAACATGGCCAATGTCTACCAGGCGTCCCATTCTAAACCTACCATAGCCGTTTTAAACAACAACCATTGTAAACCGGCCCCTGGACTGCCATCTGATCCTCCATTTTTGGACCCCATTACAAAGCTCGCTCACGAAATAAACGCCCTCTCTAACAGGCCAAAGAAACTTGAACTGATTACGTTCTCAGGCGAAGTCGCCCAATGGATGGCTTTTAAAAGTAGCTACGAGAGAACTAAATCAATTTTTTCCCCTTCAGAGAACTTAGATCGATTAAACGTCGCCGTCCGCGGACAAGCATACCAGTCCGTCGCGTCGTTAATGTGGACCAGCAGCGACCCCGACGATATCGTAAAGGCTCTAGAGCAGACATACGCTCGCCCGGAGCTCCTGGTAGCCCGCGAGATCGCCGAACTACGCAACAGTCCAAAGCTAAGTTCCCCTAATGATTTAAACAGTTTAGCTAACAAGCTACGTAATTTTATAACGACCCTGACGCTACTTAAACAAAACGAGTATTTGTCGTCGCCGGAACTCTTTCGGTGCATTTTGGTGAAGTTGAACGAGCACACTAGAGCCCGTTTTACAGACTTCGCCTCAACACACGAGCAACAAAATCGAACAAAGCTCGAACTGTTGTCACATTTCCTTTTGGATGAGGCGGACAAACAACTGAAATTTAATTTTGTTGCTGACATTGCCAAGACGCAAACTCCACCAATGCATCCGAATTTGCACCGAATTTACGCTCCAAAATTTACTCCTAAAAAGGAAACAGTGCACGTTACATTATCTAGCAAAACAACATTTGAGCGTTGCGTATTTTGCAAACAAGGGTCTCATAACATAAAAAACTGCAAGAATTTTTTAACCCTAACAATAGACGATAGATGGCGCTGGGTCCGGCAATCTAAAATATGTTATCGTTGCTTAAAGTCAAACCGGCACACGTGGAACAGTTGCCGAGCAAAACATTGTGGAGTGGATGGATGCCCTAGACGTCACCATGCGCTTCTCCACGGCACAGGGACAGTCAACGCCGAGGCTACCGCAAGACAATGCAACAGCACTCAAATTTACCCTGACGATCTCACGCATTCCGTCAGGATAAATAATCCTGCTGACAAAAACATTGAATTTTCCGACAAAGTTACGAACACTACTGATTGTTTATTTAATGCTACAGGATCTTTCCTGTCGACTTCAAAACAACGTCCCCGTGGCCTGCTGAAAGTGGTACCGGTCGTCGTCGAGGGTCCTGCCGGTGAGTTTGAGACGACAGCGCTTCTCGACGAGGGCAGCGTTTCAACATTTATCGCCGGAGAAATAGCAGCTCGCATCGGCGCGAAGCCCACTGCCAAGGAACATATTCGCATAGAAGGTGTGAGCGGTATGACCAAAGATCTAGATGTAAGTCATGTCAACTTCTATATTCGTGGGCGCAATCAATCCGATCGTTACCTGATTGAACATGCAAAAGCTATGACTCCTTTAGGACTCCGCGCACGATATCCTGATACGATTAATCTCACAGATTATGAGCACCTGTTCGATTTGTCTGATGAACTTACACGGACTAACGTTCCACCTACCGTCCTAATCGGCGCGCCTGATTGGTACTTATCTTTAAGTCGTGAAGTACGTTGTGGCAAAAAGAATGATCCTGTTGCCTCAAAGACTGCATTAGGCTGGGTACTTCACGGTGCACATTCCGTGTCATCAACGCCTATTCAATTTGTCAACCATGTCACAGAAGATTTAGACCTTCTGATAAAAAGTCAATACGACATCGATGCCTTGGGTATAACAAATAAGACTCCTTGTCAAAGCAGCGACGATCAACGAGCCGTGGATATTATCGAATCTTCTGCTCATCAGCTCGAGGACGGCCATTTCGAAGTTGACCTTCCTTGGAAGGAGAAATTGCCGAAAACCATACCCGACAGTTATCCGCAGGCCCTGTCACGTTTTATGGCTCTTGAACGACAAATGTCAAAAGACCCAGAGTTTTCTGCAGCCTTTCAAAAATTTTTAGATGACATGATCAGCAAGGGTTACGCCGAAGAGTGCGATCCGGAGACCTATCATCAACGATTACCGACAAACATTCATTGTGTCAACACAGACGGTACAATTCGCTGGTACTTGCCAATTTTCGGAGTTTTTCACCCACAGAAAAAGAAGTTAAGAGCAGTACACGATGCAGCAGCGACTACAAAAGGCGTGAGCCTTAACAGTTTGCTTTTGCAGGGTCCCGATCTATTGTCTCCTCTTCTTGACATTTTGTTCCGCTTTAGAGAAGGTGCCGTGGCTTTAAATGGTGACATCAAGGAGATGTTTCCTCAGGTGAAGATTATCAAGAGTGACAGGGACGCTCAACGTTTTCTCTGGCGAGACAAAGATGGCCGTATTAAGGAATACAGAATGTCGTCCATGATTTTCGGTGCAGTTTCAAGCCCCTTTATCGCTCTCCATATCAAAAATAAAAATGCAAAAATGCTTGAAAAGGACTACCCCGCTGCCTGTAAAGCGATCATAGATGACCATTATATGGACGATTATTTAGGAAGCCTGTCTAATATAGCTGACGCAGCCCAACTTGCCGTAGACGTCGTCACAGTACACAAGGCTTGTGGTTTCGAAATGCGGGCATGGACATCCAATTATCCAGGAGCGTTGTCACTCGTCCCAAAAAATTTCGAAGTGACGCTACTTCAGATGTTTACCTGCCTCCTTGTAGCGACATAGGTGTCTTAGGTGTTAAATGGAACCCTGGACAAGACTTACTAGGCTTTCGTGCGGTACCCCAGATAACGAAGGGCGTTTTAACCAAACGTACTCTATTATCAAATGTTATGAAAGTGTATGACCCTCTCGGACTATTGATGCCGGTTGTCATCTGGGGCCGTATTTTGATTCAGAGATTATGGCGAGCAGGGGTTGACTGGGACTCGCAATTGTCCGAACCGTACGTTACTGAGTGTGAGAACTGGTCCACCCAGCTGCGCGTCGCGGCCGACATCAAAATCCCTCGCTGGTATATGACTAAGCCAGATTTGTTAGACGTTCAGCTACACGTAGTTGCCGATGGGGGCGAGCAAGCCTACGCCTGTGTTGCCTATTGGCGTTTCACTTACATTGACAACTCCGTGTCAACGATGCTCATCGGCAGCAAAGCTCGCGTCTCCCCTCTTAAACCCGTTTCAATTCCTCGTTTAGAATTGCAAGCAGCGCTTATTGCGTCTCGATTTGCGCAAACAATTTTAGGAGCTCATCGTTTTAAGCCCTCCGCAACCACCTTTTGGACAGATTCGACAACCGTCCTTAAGTGGATCCGTAGTGACGCTCGAGCCTTCAAGCCGTTCGTGGCACACAGGTTGGGAGAGATACGGGAAACCACAAATCCATCCAATTGGAGATGGATCCCTACCTCTTTCAACGTCGCAGACGACGCGACAAAACCAAAACACTTAAAATTTACTGAGAGTCACCGGTGGTTCACAGGCCCGCAGTTTCTCATTAAACCATCACACACTTGGCCGACCGAACGCACCACTGTGGAGGAAGAGAACCCACCCGATCCTGAATTAAAATCTAATCTGGTGGTTCTGCTCCTCGACGTGACATCCTCGAATTCAGTTCCCGAGCCGTCGCGTTTCAGCTCTTGGCTGCGTTTACTTCGCGCAACCGCCCGTGTTCTCCAGGGCGCACGACTGTTTCGGCTTAAACTGTCTCGACCAATAGATCTAAATTCTAAATTATATCTAGACAGCACGACGTCCCCCCACCGACTTCATGCAACAGACATCATGGAAGCGGAGAAGATGTTGGTACGTCAAGCCCAGACAGAGAGTTTTCCTGACGAATTGGTAGCCTTGCGATCTTCGAAGCCAGTGCCCAAGGACAGTCGAATTAAGAAACTCGCACCTTTAATGGACAATGAAGGTCTACTAAGATTAAACACGCGTATAAGTTCTGCGCCGGGAGTAGATGATGAGATAAAATCACCGATGATCCTCGACGGTCGCCACCACGTTTCACGACTTATATTTCTTCATGAACACATCAAAGCTTCACATCAGTTCAACGAGCTTGTTTTGAATGAACTTCGTCAAAGGTATTGGATCCTGAGGGCCAGAGGAACAATTCGAAGCGTAGCGAGCGCCTGTTTGAAGTGCAGAAGGTGGAGCCGTCAACCTACCCAACCTCAGACTGGCGATCTACCGACAGAACGTTTGGATCACCATAAAAGGCCCTTTACTCATGTAGGCCTCGATTATTTCGGACCGATCCTGGTGAGCATACACAGACGCAACGAAAAACGATACGTCGCATTGTACACATGTCTATCGACCAGAGCACTTCACTTAGAAGTTGTCAACTCGCTCTCTTCCAATAGCGCCATCATGAGCCTCCGACGTTTTATTGCTCGACGAGGATCACCCACGACTATAATTTCAGATAATGGAACAAACTTTGTCGGAGCATCCCGAGAACTACGCGCACTCCACGATGAATCGGTAATCGAGTACGCAACAAACCACAAAATCAACTGGCGATTCATTCCACCCGCATCTCCATTCATGGGTGGAGCCTGGGAGCGATTAGTGCGGACCGTAAAAACAGCGCTCAGATCTTGCCTTAATCAACCACTGAAGGAAGAAGTCTTATCTACGCTTTTACTTGAGGCCGAGGCAATAGTAAATTCTAGACCGCTCACCTACGTCGCTTCTTCTCCAGACGCACCGGAGGCCCTGACGCCATTTCACTTTATCTTGGGCTCTTCATCGGTCGTACCATGGACCTCGTCTTTGACAGATTCAGACCTAGTCCGGCAATGTGATTGGCGGAGAACTCTGCGCCTTGCAGACCAATTCTGGGCACGATGGCTACGCGAGTACCTGCCCACGCTTCGACCGAGAGGTCCCAATACCAACGCATCGAATCTTGGCGAGGGTGACGTGGTGCTAATAGCAGACCCTACCCTTCCTCGTGGCTTGTGGCCTCTAGGAAGGATAGTAAAAGTGTACATAGGACCTGACGGAGCGGTCCGTGTAGCCGACGTGCACACCAAAGGAGGCGTGCTGCGCAGACCGGTCCGTAAACTCATTGTGATGGAGGCCGCATCCCTGCCAGCAGCCACCAGTTGTTAGTGTGCCACTGGGGGTCCGGTATATTGACTACTGGCAGGCACCGGCCTCCTTGTATATATGTTTTTTATACCTTTTTAAATTACGAGTAGTTTTTGATAGATTTGATTTTGTCTGTCAAGTTAGTCTGCCTAGTTAGCTTGCGAATACAACATTGTAATTAAAAATATACGTGTTTTCATCAGAAATAATCTCCATTACAGTCCATTCTCTCACTAGTTATCAACAATTTAAGTGTCTTCAAGGCTAAAGTGGTCGAGCTCTTAATAAACTACAGCGCTTTATCATCAACGATTGCATTACTGCTTACCATCAGGCGGGATTGCGGTCAAGCCTAATTTAGAATATAAAAAAAGAGTAATGAGTCCTTTGCCCTGCGAGCAAGCAATACAGACTAATAAAAGAGTTATAAAATATAGATAATGATCTTTTAAATAAAGCACAGCTTCGAAATTGACACTAAAATGCTGTGTCAGAGTTCAAAGCTCCTTAAAGTGGTTATGAATATAAAATGACAATTATTTCGTTATGACTACCATTATTTTCAAATTCATTGGCTTAAGGTGACATTAATTTTGATTGTGTAATTTTTTTTAAGTCTCTAGGTATAGTCAGGTATTTTGTTATTCGAAAAGTGCTGATTCTCAGCCTAATTTTGATTTGACACAGATTTTTTTATTCGTAGAATAATGTTAACGTCCTTGCAATGGACGAACCATTAAAAATCTCAAATTTATTGTTTCTGACAACATTATCTGCCGCTGGAAATATCAGCTTTAAATAAACTAACAGACTATTAAAATACTTGCTTATGCATATTACTATAATTTAATTCTTGGCCTAATTAATAATTTCTCTAAAGACAACGCACATAATACTGTTAAACGAAACAAGCGCCTGAGAATGTAAAAAGCCCCCACACAATGCATAAAAGATGGTTAAGATTGTACAAGACTTGCACAATCCTTACAAGTCGTGCAAGATGTTGCAAGTACCATGTTTCAAGAACTGGGTCTTTGTCACGACGAACTCTGTCACATTCTGTAATTAATTCTGTAGCTGCAGCGAGAGGGTTACTTTTTATGCTTTTTTATGTGGCTATTGAGTGTGTTTATTATTTTTGTTTTGATTAAAATATACATATATATAATAAAATATATTAATAGGTTAAAACATATATAGCGAAAGAGTTATCTTTTTTTAATGCTTTTTATGTCTCTTTAAAGATTATTTTATTGTGAATTTAATTTGTGTTAAATTAGGTGTGTGTATAATCAAACATACTTCATACACATTTTGTGTTTTGGTGTTTTGCCGTTTGTGTTTTGGTTACAGACATATTGAGTTTGTTTGTTATTTTCGTTTTGATTAAAACATATATATGTTTAGCCCGTAACAATACATATTTTAACCAACTAACATATTTTATTATATATATAATAGACATTACAACAACACATATTTTACCAACAATAACAATAATATTTACAATAATATTTTTTTTAACAATACATATTTTAACCTACTAACATATTTTATTATATATATAATAAAATATGTTAGTAGGTTAAAATATGTATTGTTACGGGCTAGGGGTATTAAAATGCCGGTTAAGGGTTACGAAGTTTATTGACAACGAAGGTACAGTCGATTGTAGGCAATGACAAGTAGAACGTAGCTGATGTCGTAGCGCAGTCTTCCTTTACGTCCACGAAGTCCGTGTCGTAAACACACAATAACACTACAGATGTTACTTCACGTAGTACTCAAAGTGCTCGTTACAGTTGTCGCAGTAGGTATTCTCAATTATCGCTTCTTAACTGTCGCTTGTTTGTTTTCGTATCGCTAGTCAAATGCAGACTGAGTGTGCGTTCGTTCGTGGTCCTCTCTGCGACCCCGAGTTGGGGGCGCGAGGAGACGGTTTGGGGGCTCCTTGATGGCCCCATGACCGTGGAGTCGGTCTCTCGGCCTCCAGAAATGAAGACCCGTCATTGGGTTGCACCCTAGGGGTGCTGCTCTTCACTCTTCGCACACCTAAGTCGACGCCGCGAGGGTGTGCCTTCCCTCCGGCGGTGGACGGTGTGCTTTGTTGTGTGTGGCTGTAGGAGCGCCTGAAGTGTTTCACGACGCCCGTGCGATCAGACCCCTACCAGGTTGGATCACGGGTTGCCCCCGTGAAGGCCCAGCAAGAGTCGATCAGCGACCGGGCGTCGGCTTTGGTTGGCGCTCTGCTACAGCGGGTGATTACCCCGACCCCCTAACAGCTCAACCAGCTATGTACGGTAGGCTGCGAGGGTACGGGGGGTAGTGTGTGTTACGAGCGGTTTGTAGGTGTGTATTCACCGCTCGTGTGGTATTCTGAGTGTGTACCTGCATGTGGAGTAGTGCATGTGTGTTCGTCGTGCGCATAGCGCCTATATAAATACAGTCCGCAAATGCGCACGGCGGCGTCGTGTTGCGAATGAATAGTGTCTATCCTTGTCTGAGTAGGTCACGTGTATTTGTGTTTGTGACCTACCCGGGTGTCAAGTCCGGTAGCGCGACGTCTGCTATGAGGTCGCGCGGGTATCTCTTCTTATCGGGGGGCCTCGCGTGCCAGGGCGCGATGTCTTGGATGTGCTGGAGCTCGGGAGTTGCTGGCACGCGAGAACATCCCCTTCGCCAGGCGGATAGCGAAGTCGTCGATGCTCTCGACTCGCAGGTCCCTGCTGATTACCGATTTCCTCACGTACCGGGGAGCTTTGACGATTTGACGCAGCGTGATGTTCTGCTGCGTCCGGAGCTTCTTCCTGTGCGTCTCGGCCGTGAGGGCGAGCCAAGCCGGGGCAGCGTAAGTGAGCTGCGGCCGCACGTAGGTTTTGTAGATCCCCAGCTTGACTCGCGTGGAGAGGCGTGACGAGAGCACCGGGCGCAATAGGTTTCGGCTTACCTTAACCCGCGCGACGGTGTCGCAGACGTGCGGGCCCATGGTGAGCCGGCTGTCGAGTGTGACCCCCAGGTATTTGGCGGTCTTGGTCCACTCGACCTCGGTCCCCATGAGCTGAAGGTTCGGTGGATGACGTCCGCCTCGTGCCGTGACGATTATAGCCTGCGTCTTACCTGCGTTCACCGACAGTCTCCACTTGCTGAGCCAGTCGGGGAGGTCGTCCAGAACGCGCTGCATTTTGATGGCCGCGTGGTCAACCGACAGCGACGTGGTGATGTACGCGGCGTCATCTGCGTACAGCGCGAGGGTTGCAGTGTGCGTGGCGGGGATGTCGTCGGTGTATACCGAGTACAACGCAGGCGAGACGCAGCTTCCCTGCGGCACGCCCGCTCCGATGGGGCGCGCGCTCGATGACACGTTCTCCACCGAAACCTTGAATGATCTGTCCTGCAGGAAGGAGGAGACCACCTGTATCAAGCGACGAGGCGCGGTGGTCTTGGTCAGCTTGTAAATAAGGCCGGCGTGCCAGACCCGGTCGAAAGCCTTTTCCATGTCGAGGAATACTGCAGCGGCGTACTCTCTCTTGTTCATGGCCGCGGTGAGTGTGTGCAGTACCCTCGACAACTGGAGCGTCGTACTGTGTTCCGCCCGGAAACCAAATTGTTCCGGGCGGGGCGTGGTGTGCGGCAGCAGGTGTTGCAGCAGGAGCGCCTCGAACACCTTGGAGGTTGTGGAGAGGAGCGTGATCGGCCGGTAGCTTTCCGGCTTTGAGACGTTTTTCCCGGGCTTGGGCAACATGATCACCTTCCCCTGCTTCCAGCAGTTGGGGAAGGTTCCGGTGCGGAGTATGCCGTTATAGAGGCGCGCTATTGCCGCCACCGATTTCGGTGGCAGGTGTCGGAGGGCGGTGTTTGTAATTCCGTCCGCACCGGGTGCCTTTCTGGGCTTGGTGCTCCTTATTGCCCCCAGTACTTGGCCCGGGGAGAAAACTATGGGGTCTTCGTCTGGAGCTACCGGCGTCTTGAAGTACTCTCCAAGGTGTTGCTCCACTGCTGCGACATGGTCCAGGGCGTCTGTCGGGTTCGGCGTGAACTGACGCTCCAGGTGCTCGGCGAATATTTCGGCCCGGTCGGCCGCCGTGTAGCGTAGCGCCCCGTCGCTGTTGCGTAGCGGGCGCACCGGGGCTGGGGTATTCTTTAGGCGTCGGCACAGCCGGTGTACCGACGCCCAGTCGCCGTCTGCCGAGTCTATAATGTACTCCCAGCTCTCCGATGCGTGCGCGTGTAGCTCGGCCTTAACCTTGTCCGTGACACGGTTGAGCTGGTTCTTGATGGTGGGGCATCTTGTTTGTTGCCACCGCCTGCGCAGACGCCTCTTGTCGGCGATCATGTTGGCGATGTGAGCGGGGAGCTTCTGGTAGCGCCCCTGTGACGCGGTGGATGTGCATGTCGCCGCTTCCAAGGCGCTCTTGATGCAGGCGGTGAGTCCCTCAGCCAACTCGTTCACGTCCAAGGCGTCGGCGACGGGCCGAGTGGGCGTGGTGGCCTCCATTACCTTCCTGAATTTGTCCCAGTCCGTGTGTCGACGTGGCGCCGGATGGGCAACTCTGGTGGTGGGGTCAGTCAGGCGGACGAGCACTGGCTGGTGGTCGGACTTCAGCTCGTCGTCCAGCACCTCCTGCGCGATCTGGCAGGTGAGGCCCTTGTGTACGACGATGTCCTATCTCTTCACCACCTGGGGTTGACTGGTAGAGAATGCCTAAGGCATTAAGTCCGCCTCTGTACATTTTTTTTTCTGTGCAAAAAGAATAAATAAATAAATAAATAAATGTCCAGCACATCGGGTGTGTGTGCTATGTTGTCTGGGTAGTGGGTCGGCGTCTCCGGTCCGGACACGTCGTACCCTTTGGCCTCCGCGTCGGCGAAGAGTCGTCGGCCCCCCTGGTTGATGGTTCCGCTGTTCCACGCCGGGTGCTTACAATTAAGGTCGCCGGCGATGATGGTGGGATGTGGTGAGGCTAGCAGCGTGTGTATGTCGCTTGTGTTGAGTGGTTTCTGAGGCTGCTTGTATGCTGCGTACATACACACGTGCCTACCGGCGACATGCAGCTGCACACCCAGCGCTGAGATGCTGCTGAGTGTTGGGGGCGGTAGCTCCTGGTGGACGACCCTTCGCTTCACCAGCACCACCAGGCCTTGGGAAATCCTGTGTCGCTGGCTGTTGGTCTCATTGTATTGCCCATCCTTCTGGTAGACGTGATAACCTGGGAACTTGACCGTGTCCCCAGGTCTCAGGAGCGTCTCGCTGATGAGCGCCACGTCGATGTCCTGTTCCTGTAGGAGAGGACGGAGGAGCACGACCTTCTCCCTGAGGCCGCGGGCATTCCAGTGGAGTATTCTCACCGGCTTAGACATGTCTGTTCAACATGATCAGGTCTGTTATGCCGGTGAGAACAACTGGCACCGGGTCCTGACCCCTGCTGAGCGCCAGCAGGATGTCCTGAAGGACCCGGAGAGCGGCCTCTATTATTATGGACCCGGGGTGTCTTTCCCCGGGTGCGCCCGCCGACAAGGCGGTTTGTTGTTTTGGTGGCGGCGGCCGGCTACGCCTCTCCTGAGCGGAGCTGCTCGGCGCGGGGCCGCGGACCATCCGACTCTCTGTACATTGCGAGCTTTGTTTGTTTTTGGTCGGCGGGTGGGAGAGGTCGTCGATTCTAGCCTGTTTAGGCCCCGCCCCCTTCTGTGGTGGTACGTTCACTGTCACATTGACAGTGGCGGGGTTGGCAGCGGCGTTGGTCGTGTTGACCTTTCCCCTCTTGCCGCCGCGTCCTTTCCTCCTCCGTCCTGAGGAGGTGGTGGCCGCGTTGCGCGCTGGTGGGTCGTTGGCGGCCGCCATCAGGGTCGCCGACTGGGTTTCCCCTAGCGGCGTCGGCTGTAACGGCCTCTCTGCGGCCGTGTTTGACCGGCGCGTGTTACCGGTGATGGCGACCGTGCCCGCTCGCTTGTTGCGCACCTCCTTGCGCATTACGGGGCATTTGGTGTGGTTTGCGGGGTGCGCCCCCCCGCAGTTGATGCAGGTGGCGGGCTCCTCCCTTGGCCGCGGGCACTCTCTGGTCTGGTCTAGTCACTCACGTGACTCCCGCCGCACCTGACGCAAGCGAGCGGTCTGTGGCACTGTTCAGAGGAGTGCCTGAACTGCTGACATCTGTGGCATTGTGCAGGCCCCCTCTTGCCACGCCACGCCTCGATCCTTACACCGGGCATGCAGAGGATCTCCCTTACCTCATAGATGCCCGGCAGAAGATTCGGAGTCTTCTTCAGCACGGCGTGGAATATACAGCCGGGTCGTCCTTGTCGCGCCTTGATGACGCGAACATACTCCGGCTGGGACCCCAGCGCGCGTAGGTCCTCCTCTATATCTGCCGGCGCCGTGTCCGCAGGCAGCCCCCTTATGGCCACCTTGTGGCTCCGCTCCGCTGGTAGGGAGTAGGAAAACCAGGGGATGTTTTCCTCTTTTTCGAGTATCGTCAGATACTTTTGTATCAGACGGTACTCGGTGTCCGTTTGTGGGGTGAACTTCACCCCCTCCCCGAACGGTCTGGCACTGGGGGCACGCCCCAGTTTTCCTTTTAGGACGCGGAAATGGTGCGCCCACTGCGGGAGTTTCTCCACCACCAGTGGAGGGTAGCGCAACTTTTTCTTCGTCACTGTTTTTTCTGTACCGTCGGTAGATTTTGCGTCTACCGTCGGATTATTTTTTTCCTTCGCTCGGCCAGGAGGGGCTGAGGGAGGGGGGGCTGCGGCGCCTGTTGCTCCTACAGGGTTGCGCGTCGCTTCCGAGAAGGTCTTGGGGGGCGACTCACCTTTGCAACGTCGCTTCGGCGCTTCTTCCTGCTCGTCCGGGCTGCGCTGTCGGCGTTGAGCTGCGCGTTGAGCTGCGCGTTGAGCTGCGCGGGCAGGGGGGGCGACTTTAGGTAACAAAGTCCTTACCTCTATGCTTCCGGCCGTGGACAGGTCCGGTAGCGACGCGCTGGGTGCTCGGCGTTCGAGGCTTGCTCGGGTTGTCCGGGGAATGACGGCATCCCTTACCTCACGGTGTGTGTTGTCGTTGTCGTCGTCGTCGCTGCTCCCGTCCGACGACGCCTCCGATTCGCTCGTCCCGGGTGAAACCAGCGACCTCGACGACGGTGACGCCGGTGCTGAGCTCCGAGGGGCGAGGGGGGATGCGTAGGACTTCGGTGAGGGCGGTGGTGTCCGCTTTACAGGCCCGCTCTGCGGATGGGCTGTATTTTTCGAAGTACCCGCACTTGATGACGTCGGGTACTTCACAGAATGGATTGTGGTCTGCGGGGCTCCTGGTGTCCGGAGCTTTGTCGCTGGAGTCTTGGGTGACGGTGATGCTGGTGAGGCCAGGTGTGCCACCGTAGTCCGCCTGGTTCTCGCATTTTCTTCCCCCCCGCTATGGTGTTGTTCACGGGGAGGGGGTTTGGGCGGAATCCCCGGCTGGGGCATCCCGCTGGGAACGCGCGGTTGTCGCGACCCTGGCGTTAGAAACGCCGGGTGCAGGTAAGAGGGTCCGTGCGACTGCTTCCCACTTCACTGCACTGATGCACTTTCACTTTTTTTTTTTTTTATAGTGTGTAGGTGTTCGGTAATAATATCGTTAGCGACGTGAGCGTAAAAACTAGATGCGCGCGTGACGATCCTGAGTGTGCGCTGGCGTCACTGCGCTTTATATAGGTCAGCTGATCGGACATTCCAGATTCGTCTAGACGTAATAATAATAGCGCATAACTTCGAGTACATTCAGTAGGTACCTACGGTAACTCACCGGAGACGAGTTTCTAGAAATTTCGATGTCGACACTTTGATGACAGTATTGATGAAACCTGTACCATTCAATAGGTCACCCTAGGTCTAGCAATGTGTTTTTATATTAGACTTCTGTAATATCTAGGTGTAAAAATTTAGGGCTTAAAAGTTTGTACTGCATGTCACGCGATATTGAACCTTACGCCATCGACATAAGGTGCGTTCTTAACAGTATATTATATTATGCCATAGACTCAAAAAACATACGTCAGGCGCCGAATAATTTGTTAGGACTGAACTTGAGCTGACCCTGACAGTCTTTTAGTGTCAATTCCGAAACTGTTATTTATTTAAAAGATCATAAGTTCAATCCTATCTATGACAGAACTAGTTTAGGACATTTGTAGTTTTCTTAAATAGAAAAAAAAGATACACACTATTCAAAAATAGTTTAGTATGTAAAAAAAGGGATTTGCGCGAATGTCAATCCTATAAGGAAAGTAGTATAATCTTCCTGAATAAATAAAGATATCCAACCCCGAAATCTCACTACATCAGTACAACGAAACCCGAATGATCGAGCAAAACCGACTCTAAACCACTCGAAAACAAATCGAGCAGACATCTATCCTCTGCACAGTTTAGTAAACCGAGAGACTTCAACTGTCAACTGGTGTAGGGTGGGACAGGACCACAGAATATATAGGGCACAGAAGGTCAGGTGCATAGACAGCCTCCGTGGCGTAGCGGAAGCGGAGCGCGTAGTGCAAATATTTGTATGCATGAATATGAATATTTGCACTGGTCTGGTCGTGCCTCGGAAAGCACGTTAAGCCCCTGGTCCTGGTTGCCATACGAACATCTAATGGCAGTCCTTACAGGTTGTCGGAGCCCTCAAAAGCCAATAATTGGTCTAACTGCAATGCTTCGATATCGCCTTTGGGTTGTGAAGGTCAGACGGCAGTCGCTTCACGGAAAATATCGAAGTTTAGCATTCAAATCAGCAGTTAGACTGTTAAAGCGGACCCCAGACTCCAAAGCTGAAAAAAAGCTTCGGATGCGACTGGGATTAACCCTGAAACGATGATGATTTGAAGGTCAGGTGCACACCATGTGCGAAAACATCCGTGGAGGGTCAGTGTGTTTTTTAATAATTTATATACCCTCTGCATATTAAAGTTCGATAGAGACAGATGTGTAGCGACCTTTCCAATTAGTTATCTTCTTATCCGATGTTGTGTGCTATATTTTGGTGTCGACTGTCTCGCCGGATAAGTTATGTGTTCTCTCGAAGTCGACATATTTTTATGACTTCCATAATTTATCACCTATATTTGCCGTCAAATATTAATGAATCAAATACCATCGGATATCATTGTCGGGCTGTTCATTCTACTCTCACTAAAACTTAATCCTACTATTATTATAAATGCGCAACTTTAATGGATGAATGGATCAAGCAACAGCTCAATAACGGATTTTGATGAAACTTCACAGTAATATAGCGTAAGTACCTCAAAATAACACTTACAATACTATTCAGACTGCTCGATGCGAGATGTAGGAAATGCTTATAACTTAACGCATCTATTCGTGTGCCAGTTATCACCCGTAGTATAGATATAGCCTTCTGTGTGTATTTATTCTGTGACCAAACTACGCTGAGTGATTCCAACTGTCGACCTACGTCATTCGAGTGATAACGCCGAAGCGGTGTCGCGTTTTTGCGGCCATCTTAGTTTGTGGGGCTGTAAAGGGTATGTAGTTGAGTTGAATGACAAAATCTATAAGGTTTTGTAAAGCTTATTGCCTTGCGAAGCGTTTCGCCTCGTCTTTTATGCCGCGTACATCGAGGGGCTGAAACAGCAGCTTTGCTAGCGGCGGTGTTTCCGTCGGACTACAATTTGAGTGTCTTCAAGGCTGTTTTATAATTAAAACTAATACTTGACCACAATCCCACCTGATGGTAAGCAGTGATGCAATCGTTGATCGTAAAGCGCGCAAGTTTATTAACAGCCTGTTCACTCAAAAAATCTAAGTGAAAAGGAACAAAGGCGGCAGTTGAGCGAGGTGGTGAAGCATAAACCCAACAACACGACCAACGATGTTGCGTCAGAGGGAGATTGATCTGACAACTTATCTTATCTCTCCACAACCAAACACCCAACACAACAACATTTGACGGATTGTAACAGGTACACATTGCAACATAACTGCTGAGACCCGTCCTCCGTACGGCATCACCAGACATCATGTAGGAACTATAGTATTTCAATCATTTTAAAGGATATTACTAATCACCTGCTTGCCGAAAAATTTGTTTGCATAATAAACGTAAATAACGTTACTGAACTGTCGAAATGGAAGCCGTCTTACCCGGCTGTGCTATACCTCGCTGAAGATTTTATTTATTTTTTAAAATTAACTTAAGTAATAATTCAGTAGCTAATGATTACTCAAGGAGGTTCAATTAATTAGGATTTGAGAAAGCAAGGGTCAAAGCTCGGTATTTAATTTAAGATTTTTTACTGTGGGGAAATCCTCGTGGATGCCCTCCGTTTGGGAATAATGGAAGAGCCTCCGTTGTCGGACTTTTACCGACTAAAACCCTACTGTTTTAAGGGTTCCGTAGCCAAATGGCAAAATGGAACCCTAATAGATTCGTCATGCCGGTCTGTCCGTCTGTCCGTCCGTATGTCGCAGCCATTTTTTTCCGAAACTCTAAGAGCTATACTGTTGAAACTTGGTAGGTAGATGTATTCTGTGAACCGCATAAAGATTTTGATGCAAAAATAATAATAATAAAAAAATTTGGGGGCTCCCCATATTTAGAACTGAAACTCAATTTTATTTTTCATCAATCATATACGTGTAGTGTATCGATTAGTGTTTTGAATGAGATTTAGTAAGTAGTTTTTTTTAATACCTCGTAAATCGTAAACCGCTTATTACCGTGTAATCTTTCATACAAATAACTTAATTCCTTTAATTTCATAAATCAATGGTACGGAACCCTTTGTGCGTGAGTTCGACACGCACTTGGCCGGTTTTTCCAATAGCATGACTCGGGATCTCGGAGATACTTGTATATTCGGCTAAGTAATTGTATTATGAAAGCAACGAGAGATGCTACATATGTGTAGTAATAACTTTAGCTAATATAATCACATAATCTATATCAAAGAACATTATTATCCAATTTGCCAGCGGCGGTGTTTCCGTCGGACTACAATTAAAGTGTCTTCAAGGCTAAAGTGAATAGGCTCTTAATAAACTAGTGCTCTTTATCATCAACGATTGCATCACTGCTTACCATCACACGGGATTATTATATTTTATTGATTGGAGAATGGTGAATGTCGTGGTGGCCTAGTGGTTAAAACGCCAGCCTCTCAAGTATGAGTGCGCGGGTTCAATTCCAGGTCAGGCAAGTACCAATGTAACTTTTACAAGTTATATGTACTTTCTAAGTATATCTTGGACACCAATGACTGAAGGTGAAGGAAAAACATCTTGAGGAAACCTGGACTTTAAGTCTGAAATCGCCAACCCGCATTGAGTAAGCGTGGTGATTACGCTCTATCCTTCTCTGTATGAGAGGAGACCTGTGCCCAGCAGTGGGACGTTAAAAGGTTGTTGATGATGATTGATTGGAGAGGCTGGTGTTTTAACCACTTGGCCACCACGACTCGTTTTAGGGTAGCAAGCAACTTTTTTTTTCTGTTTTTGGTCCTGCTAATCTCCTAAATGGCTTTTGATGAAAACGATTTTCATGGAATTCAGTATGAAAATATTTTGAATCTTTAGGAAGGATATAATTTTTATCGACATACTAGTAGAGAACAGTATATCGGTGTTTAGTCTTCTACTTGTGAGTTACACTTGACTATGTGTATTTAATTTCATCACCACTGCTCTCTTAGAACCAAAAATTCTAATTCCCGTAGAATAACACAGACGAAGCCGTGGCCAAAAGCTAGAGCTATCATCTTAAGAGGGGACGCTAATGCCGAGGAATTTGAAAAATAGGTATTAGAAGAAACTATTGCCGTCGCTCTGCTTCCAACCTCTCCCAGTAAAGTGCGAAAAGGACAGTTGCAGCTCAGACTGATTTCACCTACAAAAACGTTGACCAAAAGACGTTTAGTATTCTGCTGTTTTCTTTTTCAAAACACGACAGATGCTTCTAATATTTTCTTTTTTTTTGTCAAAAACTTATCACGTTTGTCTAATAGTCACCTGAACATCACGGTAAAAATGTGTTATTTTTCGCGATTTTGAAGTATCGTATTTCTTTTATGTATTAAGGTTCGTAAAAAATCAAATGATAGGGGCACATATAATCACGGTATGAAATTGTAGAAAAAAAGTAATTGCTCTAAAAGCATTATTTACGAAGAAAACAGCGGAATACGTTTGTATAGAGAAAGCACCACTAGAGTTCCCTCTTAACCCTACAGACAGCAAATAACTCGATCCCTCAATCATCAATCATCATGGAAATCATCAAATAATCTCTCCCGCTCTGGGCGCAGCGGAAAGTGGTGTCAGACTTTTACTGACTAAAACCCACCCGTGTTCTTTCACTTGCCTATGCACCAGGGCTCACGGTATCTTTTTGAAACAAACCACGGCAAACAACTTGAAACCAAACCAATATCAAAGCCTGAATGATAAAGCCATAAAAACAAGCGATGATCGCGTGGTGGTCTGATTAGAGGAGTAGTCGTAATTGTATTATTTAGGTCATGCGTGCTTCGAATAACGCCTATTTGACTCTATGTTGAGATTATGTAGTACGTTCGTAGTGTAATGGGCTAGGTTCGAATGGGCGTGATCATAACTAGCTAATATTACAAAGAGGTTAAAAAAAGTGCAGAAAATTATTGCAAACACCACGTCTTAATTCTTGGATATTAATACAAAGATGCTTGTTGCCAGTGATGACATATGTAACGAACGTGGTCGCTACCAAAGGGCCTTATAAGAAAGCTCAAGGTCACTCAAAGGGCAATGGAGAGGGCTATGCTTGGGGTTTCACTGCGTGATGAAATCAAAAATGAGCAGATCCGCAGAAGAACGAAAGCAGCCCGAAGAATTGCAACGCTTAAGTAGCACACACACGCACACGCACGCACGCACGTACGCATGCACGCACGCACGCACGCACGCACGCACCCGGTAGCAAGCAACGTAGTAGAGTGTAAAAAAGTGCTTCCTCTCTCCTAGCTTCACTTATGTTGTTGTGCCCGACAGGGTCCTACGAACTAATTTTAAGAAATTACCATCTAAGAATAAATGTGGAAAACAATAAAGTGTTGAGTATTGAGTATTGAGCAGTGGGCCGGGCACATTGCCCGTACGACCGATGCCGATTGGGGCAGACGGGGTTCTGGACCTGCTGAAGGTCGCGAAAAACTGCTGGATGTGGGAGGCGTAGAACTGGTCATGATGGAGATCCGGACCTGATGCTCAGCAGTAACGCTTACGACCACCAATCCCACGAGGCAGTAATACCACGAGTAATACGTATATTGTGAAAGTTGTCACAGATAACAACTTGGCTGATAATGTGTACTTTAAAACATAAACTTTATGGAAAATCAACCCAAGGGTAACAGTATTAAGTTCGTGCAAATTCCTACTCATGATACTCTGAACTTTGTTGCTCGATATGCAGATTTGTAAGCTGTCGTTAATATACAGGGTGGTGTAAGTTAGGGGTAACTTTTGAGGGGTGTTAATTAGTAAACAAGACGTCTCTTAATTACTGGGATGGTATTTTATGTAGCTAGTTAGTGGGAACGGCTTATTTATAATAACAGTCGCACAGATAAAACTATATAAAACAAGATAGATTATATAAAACTTAATAAATAAATAAATAAATGGAAACATGAAGCGCTCTTCCTCTCTCTACTTATTTAAAACTTGCTGTGCCCAACAGGGTCCATAATTGTTTCCAATATTATATTATTATATTTACCACCTGTAACTGTACATTATGGATTGCAATAAACGATTTGATTTGATTTGATTTGAGATCTATCGATCAAGTAAAGCTACTCTTCCCACGATTCGTCTCTGGATTGGTGGCCATACTGAGATTGTTTGCGCCAACTATATATTTATCTATTTATTATTATCATCATCAACCTTTTTTTCTCGTCCCCCTGCTAGGCACAGGTCTCCTCTCATACAGAGAAGGATTGAGCGTAATCACCACGCTTGCTCAATGCGGGTTGGCGATTTCAGACTAGGTTTTCTCAAGATATTTTCCTTCCCTTTTAGTCAGTATATATTTATATTTGAACGAAATTAATATTTTTATTAAGGAAGTGTAACCTATACAGAAAGTTCGTAATACTTTAGGAAATAGCTGAAGAGATCACTGCAGTATCGGATGTATTAATGTTCTTCTTGAAGACTAGCTGCGTGCTGTCACTCTTGAAGCCATTATAAACAGAAAAGTACTGTTCTAATGAAGGTCGACAAGCCCCGGAATGTTAATCTTCAGAAAATCGTATCTTATTCGAAAGGAGACATCGATGTATCGGATCCGACAATTGGAAGAAAATCGGGTATATCAGCCGGAGCCGAACCAGCTCTTTTAAATTTCCAAATGACCCATTAAAGAAACGTCTTCGTACAGTCATATAGCTTTGTAATCCATGTGTTTATTTCTGTATTTATGTGTAACACCAGCCTCTCAAGTTCGTATTAGTGTGCGGGTTCGATTCCAGGTCAGGCAAGTACCAATGTAACTTTTTTTAAGTTATATGTACTTTCTAATTATATCTTGGATACCAATGACTGATTATAAGGTGAAGGAAAACATCTTGAGGAAACCTGAACTTTAAGTCAGAAATCGCCAACCCGCATTGAGCAAGCGTGGTGATTACGCTCAATCCCTCTTTGTATGAGAGGAGACCTGTGTCAGAAGAAATATCAGAAATTGGTCCAATCATCATCAGTCCCTCACCTAGCTCACTCATCATAACCCCATTCAACACTCGCCCATATCACTAATCCACTGCTGGATATAAAAATCAAAAATCAAAATCAAAATTGTTTATTTCAAATTAACCAACAGTTGGTGCTTTTGAATAGTCAATGTCGGTCAGTCCAAGAAAAGTGAAGCTAAATTGCACGTTCCAAAGCGGCTATGCTTCTCATATCGCATGCGATTAATTCCATCTTGTTTTTATCAATATGGTGACTGATTGGCTAATGACGTTATTTTTACTTTATTCAAAACCTGAATATAGTTTGTTCAGAATAAGCAACTCAAAAATCAAAATCAAAGCATTTATTTCAAATAAACCAGTTACAGGCACTTTTGAATTGTCAGAAGGTCGGTCAGTCAATAAGATGAAGCTAGTCGCCCATTCCAAAGAGTAGGTACCTATGGAGAAGAACGGGCAAGAAACTCCATGGACTGAATCGATTCCAATCATTTTAACAGCATGTTATATGTTTTCCCAAATACATTTAGAAATTGTTGCAGTGGGGTTACCGAGCATAGTCATATTTTGACTATCAAAAATATAGTAGGTGAACACAGAGTCTCATTATGGACTTTGACATTATAGATAGAAGCATAGAAGCCATTATTAGGTGCTCTATCAATGTGGCATACTCCCAATGTCCTGTCAGGAGAAAGGTCCATTTGACAAAACAGCACCTTTATTGCGAAAAACTCTATCAATAATTTTGAATCATTTTAAAGGATATTGCTAATCCTTTTTTTTGTTAGAATGGGAAATCATCAAATGACTTCTCATGTCAGACTTTTACTGACTAAAACCCACCCGTCTTTCTTCACTTGCCTGTGCGACAGTCAGGGCCACGGTTTCTTGTTTAACCAACCCGCAACAATGACCCAGGAGGCATTGGTCTTCGTGGACCTCGTCAAGATGTGCTGACATCTCTTTGAGGCGCGCGTGAAACACGACGCGCCGTCGACTCGGGCCTGGTCCTTACGGGGCGGTGAGCTGCCCGCTGCTACGCCAGCAGGCCCGCGCCTACGGTGGCTGGGAGTTCGGTGTCGTCTTACGACCAGGGCGTCTCCTGCGACAGCTAGTGGCGTGAGGGCGCTGGGATTCCCGCTGCCTCACGCGCTTCCCTTGAATAATTTGTGTGCTCTTGTGAAAATGAAGCCTTTAGGACATGCCGGTTTCCTCACGGTGTTTTCTTTCACCGTTTTGAGAGCAGTGGTGATTAAATAATTAAAACAAAGTAAAGCGTCAACTATCATCGACTAAGATAAAACTTTAGCAACACAAGAAGCGCCGAAAAAACCGGGTTTTTGTATGAAGATCCTTAATTTTTAACTTCTAGTTACATAATATGTGAAAATGTCAGGTGTCTACGTAGTGAACGGTTCAAGAGATACGGTCCTGTGACAGACTGACGGACGGGAAGACAGTGGAGCCTAAGTAAAAGGGCCCGTAGGCACCTTTTGGGTACAGAGCCGGAAATATAAAATGTAATATGTTACTTTGTTAGATAAAACGGTTTTTATCAACTGATTTAACGTCCCACTGATCTCGGCTCAACGCCCTCTTTTATTTTGCTCCTCACCTTTGGCATTTAGTAACATTTTGTTTTTTTCTATAAATACCCTTCTGTACGGTCTGTATTTAAAGTAGGGTAGTATTGTCCTCCATTGAGACGTTACTATGTTACATATGATTTTATCTATCCATACTAATATTATAAATGCGAAAGTAACGCTGTCTGTCTGTCTGTCTGTCTGTTACGCTTTCCCGCTTAAACCTCTCAACCGATTTTGATGAAATTTGGCACAGAGAATCTTTAGATCCTGAGAAAGAACATAGGCTACCTTTATCCCGGAAAAAATTGATATTCCCGAGAGAAATCTAAAAAGCGCGACATAACCGAACTCCACGCGGGCGAAGCCGCGGGCGGAAAGCTAGTACTTAATATATAAAGCTGAAGAGTTTGTTTGTTTGAACTCGCTAATCTCAAGAACGACTGGTCCGATTTGAAAAAAAAAATCATTTAATTAGCCCATTAATCCAGGAAGGCTTTAAGGTATAATAACATCACGCTGCGATCAATAGGAGCGGAGCATATCAAAACCTACGGGAGTGAAACCGCGTGGTGCTACTAGTTTTGTATAAGGTGCATTTTCGAGTGTGTGCACTTGTATTTCATGACTTGATTCCCCCGTCTCCGTTCGACCATCGGACGACCCCTCGTACGGCGGGTATCCGCCCTTACGTTGTTGACACCACTACGATTCGGAAAAGGCGTTTCGCCTCGTCTTTTATACTGTGTACATGGAAGGCCTGGAACAATTTGCCAGCGGCGGCCTTCCCGTCCGATTACAATTTAAGTGTCTTCAAGGTTAAAGTGAATAGGCTCTTAATGAACTAGTGCGCTTTACCATAAACGATTGCAGTACTGCTTACCATCAGGTCCTCACCAAGCATTAGTTTATAACGTTAAAAAAAAAATATTTAGACCGATGTGACGCGGTGAATCGGCCGAGTAGAATAGAATAGAATACTCTTTATTATGACCACTATTAGAACACTTTTTCGCTAATTTATTTGTTAACTTGTTCTGTTCAGTATCTATGTATTTATTTATGTATATGTATGTATTTGTGTATCTATCTTAGTATAATAATATTTGCACCAATGACAGTCCCATTTGTGGTTCGGAAGAATCTGTCCATTCCTTGGTTGCCTGGAAGAGATCGCATTAGCGATAAGGCCGCCCATTGTATGTTTTTTTTTTTGTGTTGATTGTTTTGTTTGGTATTTGGTGTACAATAAAGAATATATAAATAAATAAATAAATAAATAAATATGTATGACAGCGTCCGTGGCGCGGGTTCGATCCCCGCACAGTGCAAGTATTTGTATGCATGAATATGAATATTTGCACTAGTCTGGTCGTGCCTCGGAAAGCACGTTAAGTGTTGGTCCCGGTTGCCATACGAACATCTAGTGGCAGTCGTTAAGGGTTGTTGGAGCCCTCAAAAATCCAACAATTGGTCTAACTGCAATGCTTCGATGTCGCCTTCGGGTTGTGGAGGTCAGACGGCAGTCGCTTCACGGAAAATGTCGAAGTTTAGCCATATCAGCAGTTAGACTGGTAAAGCGGACCCCAGACTCCAAAGCTGAAAAGGCTGCGAATGCGACTGGGATTAACGCTGGGATGATGATGACTCTTTATTATGTATACCATATAGATTACAGAATATAAATATAAATATTTTACAAAGGGTGACACAATGGGCGGTCTTATCGCTAAGAGCGATCTTTTACAGACAACCTTTGGATGGAATACTAAGGGGAAGGAGAGAGAAATAGTATAGGTAGTCTACAGTGTACTATTTACATAGAGTATATAATAAATATATACGTTAAATGAATCATACTAGTTAAACTAAATATACAATATGTAAAAAAACCCTGACCGATCCGTGAAGGTATTGTTAGGTATCGATAACTGATTCTAATAATGCCCACAAAGACAGGCAAAACTTAAAAAAAAATCCCCCTAAAAAAATAAATATTATTTCGCAAAAAGAGGTAACTTAATACATGTGCTGTAAGCAACCCCTTCCGCGGGCGGCGGAGGGCAGGGCACGCGGCACCTGTGACGTGGTCGCGTCGCTATTCGCTTATAATAATATCGGTGTTGTCACTTTTTTAAAATTACCAGATTTCGGGGAAATTGGAATTAATTACCGGGAAAAAAGGATTATTTCTTTACCTGTATTCATGGGCTGATTGCATATAATTCACATCTTTTCGTTCATAGATAGCTTCTTTACTACTTATCAGAATAAGACCACTGCAGAACCATTAGAAGGGCCTTGATATTTTGTTGGTTATGAGCTATAAAGCTTGCCACCAAATTTAGTATTACGCCCTCTAGTGGACAAAAAGTTCTATGTGAATATAAAATTAAAATAAATATACCGTATTTGGTATCATTTGAAAGAGCTTCACGAGTACTTTATGTTTGTACATAATCCCGAGTAATTCTTCGTAGAATTTTGAATGTAAACCAGGGTATGGTAAACGGAGCGATGGGAGTGGAGAAGGCCTTCGAATGGCCTGCTCTTCGGTTCGATCAGTTGGAACAGGAGAACAGCCAAGCGCTGTTCTCATACAATTTGACAACGCATCCATAAAAGCAGATATTAACGGACTTATCAAAATCGAGCCTTGCCTCACTGAATTTGACGGCTTGAGGGGGTCTGGGTAAATTCAGTATAAAATGCTCCCGCTGATTCTTTCTTGGGGTTGTACTGTACATAAATTACAAGGTTGAACTCTAGGTAAAAAAATTTATCGATCTAGGAAAGTCATTGTTTGCTAAAGGACAGGCCTATGTCGCTCTCAGTAGAGTCAAAAACATAGAGGGATTATTTATAAGTGCCTTGGATCATAATAAATTACTTAAAAATCCACATGACAGTCGATCGTTAGCAGAATTAGATAGATTAAGAAATCTTTCTAGGTCCTCTTAATATATGAAACATCCAATCTATTTATACTAACGACCTCATCCACTAATTCATGACCCATTCGCTGCCATCGACGCAAATGTGCGTCGCTACTACGAAAAACCGGGAGCTTCATACGGGGAAACCGTTGCTATACGTGCTACGATCCACGCGCTAAGAAATAGTAAAATAGGATATCTCTACATATTACTATACGCCGATACATAAGTCAAAAGAGATGTCGTATGTTAACTACCTAGTTTTTAGTTCGTCAATTTAACTTTTGTTAATATTATGCGCCACAAATACACTTTAACACCAAAATAGTACAAATAATAAAAAGTAAAAAAACTAAAACCCAACTACGACAAAAACGACGCTGAAAAAGTATAAAACAAGATTTTCAGAATACTGAACTGAACAAAGTTGCTAATGTAGTTGCAAGTAAATGGACACAGTAACTAAGATGTCATTACAATACTATTCTGAAGTATGCAATATTCACTATGTAGAGATAAATTTTCATGTTTGGAAAGGCGTAGTCACACGTTACATACCTACCGTAGCATTTGGATAACGTGTGACTGCGGTTTTCCAAACATGAAAATTTATCTAGGTATCTAGTATATTGACGTCTTGCTTACTCGTTTGAGCCAAGGGCTCTGTACCTACGAAGTTTGCGGTTGGGTATGTATAATGTCCATTTATATGTTTTTGTGTCCCATCCTTGTTAGTTCATATTCTGAAAATCATCTTACTACTTTTTCACGTAGTTAGGTTTTAACTAAAATGTTTTTATTTTTATAACATATTACTGAGCGACTTCAAAACTTTTGCACAAGATTTATATTTGGCCTGCGCAAATATGATCACATATCTGAATTTCGTACAAAGCTTAAGTGGCTTCCCATTCGTCTTCGCCGGAATTCTCATATCCTATTTCAGCTACCCCCCTTATCTTAAAGAACGTTTTAAGTTCCTTCATGACAAACATAGGACATGTCTGAGGTCATCGGAAAACCTGATGTTAGAGATGCCGATGCATTCCACTAGTTTCTACGATAAGTCCTTTACTGTACAAGCAGTTCGGCTATGGAATGAATTGCCCGTGTCCATAAGGCGTGCTCAAACTCTGTCTACTTTTAAAACTATGATAAAAAAAAGCACTTCCTCTCTCTTTAAACATGTCATTAGATTTTTATTTGCTTTTGTATGATGTTTATTAATAAGATGTATACAATATGTAAAGAAAACCCTGTCCGACCCCCGTAAGGATAATAAAGGTTAGGTAAACACATGACCAAATATAATATAAAATTTTACATTATAAGTCACAAGCAAATGCTAGTAATATATATATATTCAAAATGTACAAGTAAAGCGCTTTCAAATGATACCAAACATGGCATATTTATCTTAACTTTATTTTTTTACTCTGTATGTTTTGTCCGCTAGAGGGCGCCACATTAGATTTTGTGAAACTCCATATAGCCTATAACCGGCAGACAATTAAGACGCTTCTAATGATATGTCATTTGTCGAATTCGAATAAGTAGTTTAGAAGTTACGAGGGAACAGATGAACATACATACATACATACATACATATACATACATACATACATAGCCTGTCAAAATCATAACCCTCCTTTTGCTTTGCCGTAGTCGGGTAAAAATAGACACCGACTTCAAGCGAGCTTAACAACAGAAACCTCGAGACACCGACTTCTAGAGCCATGACAAAAGTAAAATTATTGTTTTCCTTTTAAATGTTTTTTTTAAGTCGTTTTTTATTTTATTGTAAGAAGTTTTTATTTCATGCTTTTCAGTGTCTTAGACGAAATTCGAAAATTACTTTTTTTTCACGTCATAACAATAGTGGCAGCCATAACCCATGTTAGAATAAGTTCTCATCAATACGAAGAAAATCCCTATCTCAAAAACTACTGAACTGATTTTGATGAAACTTATAGTAATTCCCTATTACTCAAATCGGACTTGTAGTTCCGGAAATATGCGCGCACAAACATAAAAACATACATACGGGTCGAATTGATAACCTCCTTTTTTGAAGTCGGTTAAAAATGTGTTTGTAATGTAATAATTGTCGTATTGTCGTCTCCAACTTGTATATAACATTCATTAACAGGCGCTAACGTTTTGTCTCTTGAACCTCGAAGGTCACCCCTGAAAACCTGTATACGACAATCGAATGGAAAAAGAACCAGCCAAGTGCGTGTCGGACTCACGCACAAAGGGTTCCGTACCATTAATATATGAAATTAAAGGATTTAAGTTATTAGTATGAAATATTACGAGGCCCGAGGTAATAAGCGGTTATATGTTTTTTTTAGATTTTTCATTTTCTTATTTTAGAAGTTAGGGGGTATCAATTTTTTTCCACTTTGGAAGCATCTGTCGCGCAAACTATTCGGTTTTGAAAAAAAAATATTTTAGAAACCTCGATATCATTTTTGCTGACCTAGCCACAGATACCCCACACGTATGTGTTTGATGAAAAAAAAAAATTGAGTTTCAGTTCTAAGCATGGGGAGCCCCCAATATTGTTCTTTTTTTTTATTTTTGCATTAAAATCTTAATGCGGTTCACATAATACATCTACCTACCAAGTTTCAACAATATAGCTCTTATAGTTTGGGGAAAAAATGGCTGTGACATACGGACGGACAGACGGACGGTTCCGTTTTTTGCCATTTGGCTACGGAACCCTAAAAAGCCGACATAAACTGATAATGGAGGAGTAATTTGTCAGTCCTTCTTCAAAGTCAGGTATCGACATCGCGTGCCCTCGGGCAGTTCCCGTCCGATGCCCCAATTCATTTGTTTGCCCCTGACTTTCACCGAATACTTACTAAGATGCGGCAAGAGTTTGATAAGGGGCTGTATTGGATTCCGTTAATGGATTTTCCTATTTCAATCTTCAGTGTTATTGATGTGTGGATCTTACTTCATCATCTTATTTCGGTGTGTCAAATGTCCCGCTGGTGGTGGCGTGTGTGTTGGGTCATTAGGTTCCCTTCAATACGGTTGAGCTGAATGATGCTGATACATACGTCATGTTCGTGAACTGACGCCATCAGAGGGGACTGGTCATCTCTTAGCTGCCACGTCTTATTTTAATTTCTGAATTGTTGTTTTATTTTTTTTATTTTTTTTAATCTTTATTAAGAAAAAAGGCTTTAATCGCAAAGCGATTATGCCAGCCTTGTAGGTTTACAAAATAGATAAAGAATTTAACACTAGGATCTTAACTTAATTAATTTAACAATCATATCATATAACTTAATAGCTAATTTGGATGAAGGTCTAGACAAGATCAAATTACACATGCCAACATCCCTTAATCTAATTCCCGTTTCTGATTCCAAAGATCTCCGATCTGACTCAACCCGCACACACTCCACTAAAGCGTGGTAGGTGTCCTCCCTTGTATTACAGATCAGACAATTTGGGGTATCAACCACCTTCATAAGATACCCGATCGCGTTCAATGGAATGTGCCCGGATCTCAGACGCAGGCTTGTCACCAACAATCGTCTGCTCATCTGTACTTCAGAGAACCAAGGAATCTTTGGTGGTTCAGACTGTATTGTTCTGTACCATATACCCTTCTCCACAGACCGTTTGTCAAAGTACTCTTTCCACATCTTGTTGCAAAATGTTTTAACATCTCTTAAAAGATCTGTGAAGAATGGTAAATGATTAACCGATATTCCTTCATAGGATCCTTCTTTTGCCAACTTATCTACTTGTTCATTTCCTATCAGACCAACATGTGATGGGATCCATTGAAATTTAACTACTTTGCCAGTTTCTCTCAATCTCAAATATAAGTCCAGTATAGCATAAGCTACAGGCAAACCTCGTATGCCCGAGGTGCACCGAGCTAACTGTTGTAAAGCGCTTTTTGAATCGCAAAGTATCACAAATTTAGCATAATTGCATGACATCATGTACGACAGGCATTCCAAAATAGCATACAATTCCGCCGCCATTATGGATACTTTGCAGTTCAACATGAAACTAGCACCCATCTCAGATTGAGGATCAAAAAGGCTGCTCCCGTTCCAGTTTTGTCCTTAGACCCATCACTGTAAATCTGATAGAATCCATTATAATTATGTTCAATCGTTTGTACAGTTTTCCTTAAAAGTCCTACAGAAGTATGAGATCTTTTCGGTTCTGTGAAATCATTAATGCTAAGTTTAATGTGTAACTTTATATCAATATTTGACACCCATGTCGACAACGAGAACATCTCTAGAACATTAGAACGATACAAAGTCTGATTAGACATCTCATTGTATACGACAGTTAGCAATGGTTTTTTCTTATTGCGCCAATATGATTCCTGTTCGCATATCGATGTTAATTTTGATATCATTGAAATGGTACCACCGTCAATAATAGACTTAGCTTTTAGAAAAAATTTTGTTGCTAAATATTTGCGTCGAACAAACAATGGTGGCAGACATAATTCTGATTCCATCGCATGGATTGGGCAACTTTTTACAAAACCGCCGACTATTCTCATGGCTTGGTTTTGAATTTTATCCAATCTCGAAATATTGGTGTTAGCGCTATTGTCAAACAAAAAGCTTGCATAATCTAACCGACTACGAATGATAGTTATATATATTCGTCTTAAATGCAATGGATGGACTCCCCACGACGAACCTGACAGCACTTTAAAAACATTTAAAAATCTCATACTTCTTTCACAGGTTTCATTGATCTGTTTGCGCCATCTCAACGATGAATCTAGCCATAATCCTAAATATTTAACTACAGGGACGTTTTCTAAACGAACATTTTTAATATTGACATTTATCTCCTGTAATGACCTTCCCCTAGAAAATAAACATATTTTACTTTTCGTGGGAGATAGTTCCAGACCCAAAACGCCCAACAAATTTATTAAATTATTAATGGCTTCCTGAAGAGTTGTGGTCAAAAATGTAATATCTTGTCCAGAAATATAGAGGACAAAATCATCGGCATATTGGGATATGTACACACTCATAATCTCTTTACATATATCGCTAGTGACGATGTTAAATAAAATTGGAGACATAGGGTCTCCTTGGGCCAATCCCTTACATGTCCATCTTATAATTAAATCGTCACTCCCTGCTTGTGAAACAGCTAAATGCCTCTCACTTAGGTATTCCCATATATATCTGCATATAGAAGCCCCCACCCCCATCTCATCCAGCTTAGACACCACTTTCAGTACATTGACATTATTGTATGCGTTGTCTATGTCAACAAAACATCCCTCGCTTTTTATGATATTTTGTATGCCTTTTGGCGGGACATAGCATGGACAAAAATTCTTTGTACATAACATCTGCATAACTGTACCCTGTGTTCACAAGATTAATAAATGAATTTGAATTTGAATCCCAATGTCTTTTGATTATTGGTGAAACCTATTTGGATTTGTGATACCAGTCGTACAAGATTGTCCAGGCATGACTGAGATCTTCTGAAGCCCACTGTATTCTTCGAAAAAAAACTCTTATTTTCAAAAAACCATTCAAGACGTCGTGTAATAATGTTATGTAAAGTTTTGCAAAGACAAGATATGAGCGAAATTGGTCTTAAAGACGTCAAATGGTTGGGGTCGCGGCCAAGTTTCGGTACAGGCACTACTGTAACATTCCTCCACTGTCTCGGAACAACACCTTCGGATAGACATTTGTTAAACAGATCAACTATGAGCTGTTTGCTGGGAAAATTATAAATCATTGAATACGAAATATCGTCCTCCCCTGGAGCGGTATCCTTCATCTTCAATGTATTACATAGTTCCTGTTCCGAAATCTGTGCCTCCAACTGAAAATTAATTGAACAAAAGGCAGGGCACGGTGGTATAACGTAATCTGGCGTTAATTGTCGTAAGAACTCATTAGCCCTATCTGCATCCAAACAAGTTCTACTACTACGATATCCTTTGAACCATCGCATTTTATTCCACAACTCACTACTAGACACCATCTCACTCATACTGTCACAGAACTGATGAAAAGATTCTGCACTAGCTTTACGTATTAGTCTCTGGGCTGTAGCAACCTTCTGTTTAAGAATGATAAAATTTGTGGGGATGGGGTTCTTCCTAACCTGTGCTAATGCCAATCTACGCTCTGCTACCGCCCTAGATAATTCAGGAGACCAATAAGATCTTGGAATAAACTTACTAGAGGGGTCTTCACAAATCTTAATGTTTGGAATGGATACTTGTGATGCATAATTAATTAAATCTGTAATTTCATCATACATTTGTTGGGTGCCACCTATTGAACGAACACTATTAATTTTACTTGAAATTATTTCTTTGTATTTATGCCAATCTGCCTTTTTAAAATTACGTTTTGATTTTATTAAGTTATTACATAATATTTCTGTGGTTATTAGAACCATTAAGTGATCACTACCTAAGTTTTCATGTAAAACATTCCACTTGAACCGAAGTGCGATATTTGATGAGGCAAAAGTAATGTCAGGCGAACTTTTTTGGTGCTGATTTACTACCAACTTAACTCTGGTAGGTTCTCCAGTATTGAGGGAGACATACTGCCAATCATCAGCTCCATCATGAATTTGAACACCCCTACGATCGCTTTTATATGACCAATTCATATGATGCCCGTTGAAATCTCCCCCTATAAAAGTTTTCATTGACCATTTAGAGAATAGCATTTTCCAATCTTCATCAGTAGTGTTAATATTAGGAGGACAGTACACCGCAACAATATTTTCCAAGAAACAACAGTTAAATATTTTAATATGGAGAACTTGAATGTTTCTATTATCTAAGTTGAAGTTAGTAAACTGTGTTTTAATAGACTTATGGACAACTATTGCAACCCCGCCATATGAATCATCCCGGTCTTGCCTAAAAATATTATAATGACTAATTTTTAAATGACTGTATGGTTCAAGCCAGGTTTCAGATATAATGCATATGTGAATTTTATCTATCAGTAAAAGATTCTCCAAGGCTCTAATTTTAGGTCTTAAACTTTGTGCGTTCCACTGCAGTATATTTAATTTAACAATCTTATTTTTAGGATCCATTACTTACTAATTCCAAAACAATATTCTAAACACTTATTCAAAATAGGCCACTCAGACATATGATCTATCACAAAAAGTACTAGCCATTCAATACAAGTTTTAATAATATTATTTAACTTTTCTTTTATACTCAGATCTCGCATAAAAATAATATCTTTCAATCGTGTAATTAACTCCTCAAAATGTAGCTGCCGCTCGTTGTTTACATTGTTACCTAAATCGTTATCAGTAGCCGCTGGTTGCGTTGGAATGCAGTCGGACGAGTCCCGTTGTCCCCACCCCTCCGATGTTTCTATGTTTTGCGAATGTGACTGTTTATTTTTATTATTTGCTTGTGGCGATTTCGGTCGGTTCTTCGTAAACAAAGGTGGGAATTGACTTGGAGTATATTTATACCTATTTTCGGGCTCCTCTAATAGTAAACCACTAAAGCTGTTGTTGTCAGTCTTTGGTTTATCGCGGTTTTTTACTACTTGTGAAATTAATGGCTTAGGTCTAACATACATATTACAGGCTACGCGATATGTACAGTTGTATTCTGCCATAAGTTCCCTCACACGTTTCTCACGGGCATATACTGGACAACTTCTATTTAGCGCCATATGGTCACCTCTACAGTTCATGCATTTAAATAGAGTAATTTCACAGTTACTGTGTTCTTCTGTGCACTTAGGGCAAATAGTTTTTTTCGACGTACATCTAGCTCTCACGTGACCAAATTTCCAACAATTTGAACACTGCGTTACTGGGAACACATAAGGTTCAACCTTGACGCATAGGCAATCCACATATATATATGCTGGTAGGTATGAACCCCTGAAGCCTACCTTGGCTACCTCGCTAGGCACCCATTCACCTTTATCATTTCGTCTTTGCAGCCTTTTTAAGGTTACTATTTGTATATCATTTGGACCCCTGATTGCTGTTAATACCTCCTCGTCAGAGAGCTCGAGGTCTACGTCCCGTATAACACCGTAGGAAATATTTACGTCCATTGCACTGTAAACCTTCCACTTATTGTTTTGTAATTCTTGACAGTCCAACAGCTTACCCGCGCATTCCTCAGTCGAAACCTCAACTTTTAACTTATATGGGTTAATGTATTTAATATTGTTTATATCAGTTATTCCCATACTGCTAAACAGTTTTGCGATAGCAAATTGTTTAGGTAATGTTTCTTTACTCCAAATATACACCTCCTTCTTAATTTGTTTCTGTTTCTTTTCTCTATTACCCTCAACTTTAGTCCAGTTTTGCTCGTCCTCTTCTCTTCCTCGTTTAAATGGTTTATTTATTACTTCATCTTCTTCCATAATTTGTACTTGACAACAGTTCGGTTCATTAATGTTATCCGACGAATGACTTTTATTTTCTTTTTCTTCTGTATGTGACATCCATCCAGTTAACTGACTCACTTCTTCCGTGTCAATCTGACCTAAGTCTATTTTTTCTTGCCCACAATCATCCGTAGCCATTATTAGTTGCCGATGAGCGCGTCATTAAAATTGAATTAAAACTTTCTACACCGTAATCGATAGTCGCGTGCGAGCGATCTACACGAGTGCCGTGACAGAACTGATTGTTGTTTTAATTTTTTGTGTGTTTTCCACAATGGACGCTCTTAGCGTACAATATATTTCTGCATCGTTCTCACACGGTTGATTTCAACATGAATGATGTAATCAAATATTTGTATCAATAGCTTGATAATTGAAAACAGTGTCCATGGAGTTTCTTGCCCGTTCTTCTCCATAAGTATCTACTCTTTGGAATGGGCGACCTTACTGACTGACCGACCTTCTGACAATTCAAAAGTGCCTGTAACTGGTTTATTTGAAATAAATGCTTTTGATTTGATTGAAATGCTCACCTGCCTAGCCTATTTCTCAACTATGTTGCTGCTTCCAATCTTTTACATGGAGCGGCTGCCAGTCCGACCTCCACAAACAACTTCATCATCATCAACCTTTTTTATCGTCCCACTGCTGGGCACAGGTCTCCTCTCATACAGAGAAGGACTGAGCGTAATCATCACGCTTGCTCAATTCGGGTTGGCGAGTTCAGACTTAAAATCCAGGTTTCCTCAAGATGTTTTCCTTCACATTTTAATTAGTCATTGGTGTCCAAGATATACTTAGAAAGTACATATAACTTAGAAAAATTACATTGGTACTTGCCTGACCTGGAATCGAGCCCGCGCACTCATACTGGAGAGGCTGGTGTTTTAACCACTAGGCCACCACGACTTACAACCAAGTTACTGTCTATAAAAAGGTGGTGATTAATATCCACTTACTCTCCCTACCCCTTAACATAAAAGTTTATTGTTTAAAAAAAAAAAACCTTGCCTTGCCCAGGAATCACTCCTCTATCGTGGGTGCGTTTCCAAACATTTAAACTGATATACAAGTCCTCGAGTGGAGACCGCATCTCGGCAAACGTAGCGTAGGACGCCCTTGGGCGAGATGGAGCGACGACACCAAAAAGCGGCTGGTAGTGGCTGGCAGAGAACTGCTCAGGACCGAGCTTGTTGGTGTGCCATGGAAGAGGTCTATGTCCAGCAGTGGATGAGTAGAGGCTGATGATGAAACTCATATACACAAACAGCCAGACGACCCGGAACAACTACTTGTAGGTCATACAAATATTTGCCCCGTGGGGGGATCGAACCCGCGACACAAATAAAAATAAATAATGTTAACATTTTTACCATGTTGATATTTAGTAAAAATATCAATATTATAAAAATATAACAAAATGTTATTGTCAATATTTATAATAAAACTAGCTTTCCACCCGCGGCTTCGCCCGCGTGGATTTCGGTTATATCGCGCTTTTTAGATTTCCCTCGAAAACATCAAATTTGTCCGGGATAAAAGGTAGCCTATATTCTTTCTCAGGGTCTAAAGATACATCATCATCTCAGCGTTAATCCCAGTCGCATCCGAAGCCTTTTCAGCTTTGGAGTCTGGGGTTCGCTTTAGCAGTCCAACTGCTGATATGGCTAAACTTCGACATTTTCCATGAAGCGACTAAAGATTGTCTGTGCCAAATTTCATCAACATCGGTTGAGAGGTTTAAGCGAGAAAGCGTAACAGACAGACAGACAGACAGATAGACAAACAGACAGACAGAGTTACTTTCGCATTTATAATATTAGTATGGATAAATTATTATGTAGAAGACTGCACCAAGACCTTGATCCTAACATTGAACCAATTACTTTCAAATTAATCCAATAGTTTACATAGCTACAGTCAGTTTATTAAAAAATCCTTTCTGACTTTATCCACCATTTTTCTTTTATTTGCCTAATTTATTTCAAGGTAGCCCTAAAAGAGTTCTAAAAGCTATTAGAAACTAACAATTGCCGGCTCTTGAGTTGCTAAAAGTAATTTTATAGTACAATGGGGTTTTATTTTCTCTATAGGGAGGGTATATTTTTTTATAGATAGATTTATGGTTTTATTTATTCTCACTTTATTGTAGCTACTAATTTTCTTTTAAGTGCGTCATGCTTTTTCTTTTATCATTATTTTCTCATGTAAATTATTAAATTCAAATTAAAAATATGGTCATAAATTTATGACATTTATTATATATATATATAAGTAAAATTGGCTTTATGTCTTAATAGTAATACCCCGTCTACACGCTCCGTCTTACTGCTAGGCAAGACGGAGCGTGTAGACGGGACTTTAAGAGCGGTTATCATAGAGTAATTTGTCAAAAAAGGTTGCGATCATCTCACATGTCGCCATGAGTACCTGTCAGAGCTCTGTCAGCTGTATCGTGATTTCTCGCCACTCCCATATGTGGGTGAGGCTTTTGGCCTCGAGACCCTCCACCGGTGCCCCGTAAAGAGCCATGGACCGCACGACCTCCGCGTAGAGTCTCCGGAGGAGGGGTTAGGTCCCCCTGGGGAGACAGGGGAGGAGCCGCCAGGTTCAGTCTGTGAGCCAAACACCGGAAGTGCTCCTGGAAGTTCCACCTGCTATCAAGGATGAGTCCCAGTTGTGTGGGAACCCGATGGTGGTGTCTTACCGTTATGTGGGCCTCTCATGGACCATGAAAGCACAAAGCCTCGGACTTGTGTAGGAACACCTCCAGTCCTAATTGCCGGAACCTCTCAAAAATTGTCACAACGGTGGACCTGGCGCAAGGGAAGGCTCTGCGTCCAATGCGGGGAGGACACGGCGCAGCACATGCTCTCCGAGTGTGTAGCTTGGGAGGAGCAGAGCCGTGTCCTCACAAATGAAGTAGGAGGCGACCTGACGCTGCCAGTAGTAGTGCGTAGGATGGTCGGCAGCGCAGAGTCGTGGGATGCGGTGGTTCTGGTGCGGTGGTGAGCTGCGGAACCGGAGAGGGAGATCTCAACTCCCTTTCCGGCCCGCAGAATACGCACCGGGTGCCAAAGAAGGGCGGATAACGCCCTCTTCCGCCCCCCATGAATGGGTCCAGGGGCGAGGGACACTATTCGATAGACCCTGAGGCGGAGACGCGCGTGAGTGTCGTCGCGCGCCTCTGAGGCGATGCACGGGGTAGTTTAACACCCCACTACCCCGTGCAGGAGAAGAGGCCCGGACAGACCGGCACAGCACGAGGGTATGGGGCTGTGGAAGAATTTAGACTCCCACAGCCCCCACACCACCGGGGTGATTTTAGTCAGTAAAAGTCTGACAGACCGCGTCGCCCACCCCAGGGCGGTGGACATCCTATGAGGATTTCCACCCCAGAAAAAAAAGGGAAGGCTACCAGAACGTTGATATGATAAATCAAAGCAGCCTTGCTTGCTGTCTCTTCCTCCCCCCACTGTCTTGCCACATTTTGAAACATGAAACAGTTATGTTCAAGTAATAATTCAAATTCAAATACCAACCAAATAAAGTGCCCGAAAAGCCATGGAAACGTAAATTTTAAAACAACCAGTTTTTCACAACATCCCTATAACCATTATAATGAGGAAATAAATCAACCGCGCAGAAAACTGGCAGGCAATTGCCCTGGTTGGGTGGTAATGGCCATTTTGAATTGACCTCTACGTTCTGATATACGTTCCCTTCATTCGACTTTTATTCTTACATTGTAGAGGAGCTTGGAAGGTCATAATAAGTTGGTGTTTTATCTGTGGTCCATCTCTTGGAGTCAGCTAGAGCTTCTTTGACATTTCCTGGATCCAGTGTTTTATTTGCTACTAGCTTTCTGCCCTCGGCTTCGCCCGCGTGGAATTCGGTTATATCGCGCTTTTTAAATTTTCCAGTGGGAATTTTTTTCCCGGATAAAAAGTACCCTATTATTTAATCCGGACCGGAGTTCTAACTTTAAATTCGCTAAATTTCTATGCAGAAGCGGAACAAACAATCAAACAAACTTACTTTCCGATTTATATGTATATTAGTAAGGATTCACAGATTAAGCCATATTTTAAGTGCGATGTTGTTTTGATGGCGTGTAATTTGGCCGTTTTGAATATTTTAAGGTGTTTTTGAAAAGGACTTAAACCTTTTATTTATTTCTTTTTATTTTGGTGTCTGACAACATTTTACTGGAAAGGGAAAAAAAGTAACCGGTGTCTTGGAAGTCAATCTAATGTTCAAAAATGTTCATGAAGATTCCCAAGTCCTTATTCATCTTGGCTACGTTTTCTCGAATTATCTCTACTAATATATAAAGCTGAAGAGTTTGTTTGTTTGTTTGAACGCGCTAATCTCAGGAACTACTGAGTTAGGAACTACGGAGTTTCTCGCACGTTCTTCTCCATAGAGATCTACGCTTTGGAACGTGCAATTTAGCTTCACTTTTCTTGGACTGACCGACATTGACTATTCAAAAGCACCAAGGGATGGTTAATTTGAAATAAACAATTTTGATTTTAATTGACGGGTCCGAATTGTTTTTTTTTTTGCGTTGAATAGCCCATTAATCCAGGAAGCCTTTAGGCTATATAACATCACGCTGCGATCAATAGGAACAGAGCATAACTAACTCCAACGTACGAAGTCGCTGGCGGCCGCTAGTGTCATGATAATTCAGCAGTTTACTGAAGTCTTTTAACTTTCACATTTATGAAAAACAAACTTACAAAATAACATAAACTAGAAAATATTGTAAATTCGGTATCAACATCTCCACATATATATCTAATGTTGTAAATCAAGGGTCGGTATTACAGAGAAAGCCTTCATCTACATATTTATTATAATATATACGAGTACCACCGAATATATGATGAATGGAGAACTCTATAACTTGTTAAATTTTAAGAAGAGTGTCTTAGACGAGCCAGATTTGAGGCGGCGTTAAAAGGCAGGAAATGAAATGAAATGAAATCGTTTATTAAGCAAGTAGGGTCACTGATCACTTTTACACGTCATGTTTATTTTTTATTTTATTTTTTTAACTAGATGAAGCCGGCATTTCCTAACTGACTACCTCTGAGAAGAAATAGCCGAAACAAACTCAGGGATCATCGTCTTTTTTCAAGTCCAGACATTAAAAATGAAAATGTTTACAATAATTTACCTTATAATTACGCATATTGCTTAATAACAATTAACAATGCTTAACAGAGCGAGCAGCTCAGTCCCAAGCTTTTTTGTCTTCTAAATAATCTGTGATTTTATAATACCCCTTTTTGCAAAGTTTGGCCTTTATATGGTTCTTAAATCGTTTAATGGGTAAGTTTCGAACGTCCATGGGAAGCTTGTTGTAAAAGTTTATACATTGACCCATGAACGAGTTGCCTACTCTGTGGAGACGAGTGTGATGTACAGCAAGATTGTGTTTGTTCCTGGTATTTATAATATGAATATCGCTTATTTTGTTAAAATTCGAGATATTTTTATGAACATACATAAAATTTTCAAATATATATTGTGAAGCTACAGTCAGAATGTTCACCTCTTTGAACTTTTCTCTAAGAGATTCTCTAGGACCAAGGTTATAAATGGCTCGAACAGCCCTCTTCTGTAAAACAAAGATGGTATTGATGTCCGCACAAGTTCCCCAGAGAAGAATCCCATAAGTCATAAGACTATGAAAATAACTAAAATAAACAATTCTGGCTGTATCCACATCAGTTATCTGTCTAATTTTCTTAACAGCAAAGGCGGCAGAACTGAGTCTACCCGACAGCTTCTCAATGTGAGGACCCCATTGTAACTTGGCGTCAATAGTTAATCCAAGAAAAACTGTCGACTCGACAGGGATCAACTCTACTCCATTCAGTTGAACATTGGTACTTAGCTGCCTGACATTTGGCGTAGAAAATTTAATGACTTTAGTTTTTTTTTCATTTAAAAGGAGGTTATTTACATTAAACCAATGGACAACTTTAGAGAGTGCATTGTTAACTTCGTCAAAATTTGTTAGCTGACGCTTGAATTTAAAAATAAGAGAAGTGTCATCCGCGAACAATACTATGTTGTGATTATCCCTCACGTGATGAGGTAAGTCATTAATATAAATTAAAAACAAGAATGGACCTAGAATTGAGCCCTGCGGAACGCCCATGGTGACCACAGATCCTGCAGATCTCTTGCCATTAACATCAACCCTCTGAATTCGATTATTCAGATAAGAAGTCAGAAGGTCGAGAGCTCTGTCCCTCAAACCATAATGGTACAATTTCCTGATAAGAGTATCATGATGTACGCAATCAAAGGCCTTGGACAAATCACAAAAAATACCAAGAGCATCTTGCGATTCCTCCCAGGCCCCAAATATGTTCTTTAGCAACGCCACGCCCGCATCTGTAGTTGAACGACCCTTTGTAAAACCAAATTGTTTCACGTGCAATAAATTGTGTAAGTTAAAGTGCCTCAACAACTGTTTCAAAATTAATTTTTCAAAAATTTTGCTCAAAGTTGGTAATATCGATATTGGCCGAAAATTCGTGGGATCAGTTGTACTACCAGATTTGAACAGTGGAATTACTTTGCTTAGTTTCATCAAATCAGGAAATACGCCAGATGTGACACAAGAATTAAAAACAATTGCTAAGAAAGGTGCGATAACATCTATTATTGAACCTACAGTGTATACTGACAAACCCCAATGATCGGCAGCTTTTTTTACATCAAGATCCTTAAAAGATTCTATAATGTCTTTAGCAGTCACAAATGCAAATTCAAAGTGATTGTCACAATCTGGAACACATTCTTTTAGTATGGCATAAGCAGAAGTGGAGGAAGAAGACAAAGTTTTTGTTGTCATTATTGGAATATTAGTAAAAAAAGGCGCACTATGTATAGTTGAAAAAAGGCAAATGGTGATGAACTTGGTGTAAACTGGATGTGACGAGTTACTACGATAATGTAGCTATAGTTTATGGGGCGTACCCAGGGTGGTCGGCTGGATTTATTTACCAATCTATACTACTTACTACTAATATATAAAGCTGAAGAGTTTGTTTGTTTGAACGCGCTAATCTCAGGAACGACTGGTTCTATTTGAATTTTTTTTGCGTTGGATGGCCCATTAATCCAGGAAGGCTTTAGGCTATCTGAATGCATGGCTGCGGTCGCAGCGTGATGTTAGATAGTCATATAGTCGCAATCATTTCACGTCGTAATCGGCGAACATATTTTTGTCAAATGATTGCGATTAGTTGGGATCGTTTGGACCGCCCATTGGTCCGTTCGGTGCAAACTAGTCGCAAACAGAAATGTGTTAATCGATTAGGGGGCTGGATCAGTTGGAAACCACCGTCAGGCACTAATTGATTGGCATTTTCGCTGAACTGGGCTTTTATTGCCCCAGCTATAAAGTACACTATCCTATTGATTTCTTACAGCGCAGTTTACACTTTTGAGCTGATTTTTATTCTGTTTTTATGTGTATCTGGTGTATTATGTGTATTTTAGTCTGTGCTTAATAAATGTATTTATTTTCTTAGAAGAGTAGCCAGCCTGTCGGTGTTCTATAGGACGCATTTTGGAGAGTTAACGAGGGAATTGCATGATTTAATTCCCTCATAATTTACCTTCAGTCGTTGGTGTCCAAGATATACTTAGAAAGTACATATAACTTTAGAAAAGTTACATTGGTACTTGCCTCACCTGGAATCGAACCCGCACACTCATACTTGAGAGGCTGGTGTTTTAACCACTAGGCCAAACGACTACAAAGGGTTGCGGGTTGGTTAAATAAGAAACCGTGGCCCTGTCCGTCGCACAGGCAAGTGAAGAAACACGGGTGGGTTTTAGTCAGTAAAAGTATGACACGCCCTTCCGCTCCGCCCAGAGCGGGAGAAGTCATTTGATGATTTCCTATACCAACAAAAAAAAAAAGGCTAGAGTGAATAGGCTCTTAATAAATTAGCGCGCTTTACCATCAAAGATTACATCGCTGCTTACCGTCAGGCGGGATTACGATCAAGCATTAATTTATAATATATAAATAAAAATGGCCATTACATATGTAATAGGTAAAGCAAATACATGGCTTACGATCTATCTTACGTGTCCTATTAAAAACAGAGGTGGGTATAAAAAAACGAGTTTAATTATAGAGCTGCCTTCAATGGAACCTTCAGTTTTTTATAGTTTCAAAGAGAGCCTCACTCAGTTTAATATTTTTATTCAGTAAATATAAAAACTTGAACTGATTAATAAATATCTAGGTTACAGGCGCTCGATATAATATATTGAGCTCCTGTAACCTAGGCCAGGCTGCTCTATTACAGCATATATAATATGACAGTGTGGCCTATTTTTAATAGAGAATAGAATAATTTGATTCTATTCAGTCCGTCATTCAGATTATAGAAAAATATTGGTTACGTATATTTTGTTTTATAGAATCAATAAAAATTGACAAATATAAAAGGCATCAAAGATCAGCAGTGGGGGCTGGTGACGTCACTCGTTGCTAAAAACTGTAGCAAGGAGTGACGTCACACGAGTTTTCAACGCACTGTATCATTTTAATTTTTTGTTTATATGAAAAAAGAAAAATACGTGTCTAGTTTTTTTTTTGTGGAGATCTGACTGACGGATAAATTAGTTTTTTTTTGTCAACTACCCTATTAGGCAAGTGGTAACGTTGTAAACGAATCTAATCTTTTTATAATTAAAAACTAGCGCTTGACTGCAATCCCGCCTGATGGTATGCAATCATTGATGGTAAAACGCGCTAGTTTATTTAGCCCATTCACTTAAAAATCTTAGTGAATAGAAAGGAAGACGGCAGTTGAGTGAGGTGGTGCAATGTTAAACCCAACAACACGACCAACGATGCTGCGCCAGAGGGAGATTGATGTGGAGACCCTCCACGACCAAACTCCCGACACTACAACATTTGACGCATCGTACTCGGCACACATCGTAACACAACTGCTCAGACCCGTCCTCCGTACGAGATATAGGTGTGAGATGGAACACCAGGGTGGTAATTAGTCAGAAAAAGTCTGACAGAACCTGCCGCTCACCCAAGGGTGGCGGACATTCAATAGGATTTTCCACCACGACAAAAAAAGTAGTAACGGCCGTGAAAGTTTTTTTTTTATATATTAAAAACTAGCGCTTGACCACAATCCTGCCTGATGGTAAGCAGTGACGCAATCGTTGATGGTAAAGCGCACTAGTTTATTAAAAGCCTATTCACTCTAGCCTTGAAGACACTCAAATTGTAGTTCGACGGAAACACCGCCGCTGGCAAATTGTTCCAGTCCCTCGATGTACGCGGTATAAAGGAGGAGGCGAAACGCTTCGTCCGGATCGTAGTGGTGTTAACTAGTTGTTCCAGATTCGATAACTTAGCGTAAATTAAATCATTACCACTGCTCTCAAAAATGAGGGCAGGTATTTCATTTGTGTTTAAATCTGTTTAAAACTTATAAGTGTGATCCAGATAAAAAAAATTGTTGCACCCAAAACATTGAAAAACACATTTAAGTTATCAAATGATTGCTTCCACTACTATTAATGATGTGGTATTAATTGCTCTATATTATATCAGGGATGATAAAGCGCGGTACACACGAACTCATGAATATTTTGTATTAGATGTTCAATATTGATAATTTATTGGATATTGTGTTCAAGCCTTTTACTACCGGGCTTTGAAATGGTGTTCTTAATGGATAGATCTTTTTATTTATTTCTAAACAGGACATGCTGGTTGCCTCATAATTTTCATTCACCGTTTTGAGAACTGTGGTGATGAAATTAACAAGATAAAATATCTGTCTCGTTTCGAACTGACGACGTACAACTCATAAGGCGGGGTTCATACCATTGGACTACCACTACTCTTACCTATGTCTAGAAGAAAACTTACTTTTTTTATTAAAACACAACTTAAGTTCACAAAGAACTTCGTGCGAGATAGTAACAGTGGTATTTCTCGGTGGTATGCCATAACACCGGCTGCCGGCAGAAATTACCACCCACTAGACAAAGTCTTGCCGCCAAGCGATTCGTCATGTTCCGGCATGATGTCTGGTGAAGCCGCACGGAGGACGGGTCTGAGCAGTTGTGTTGCGATGTGTGCCGGGTACGATGCGCCAAATGTTGTTGTGTTGGGAGTTTGGTCGTGGGTGGTAAGTTTCGCTGGCCTATCACCGAGAAATATCTGGGTAACAGAACAATTTTTATACGGATACCTTTTTTTCATTTTTTTTTATTATTAAAGCTTTAAGCACAAACATTGCACAATGGCGGACTTAATGCTTTGGGTATTTTCTACCAGTCTACCTTAAGGTCATGCAGAGACAAAACATGGTAGGTGCAAATAAATTAAAGTTAAAATAGAAGAAAAAATATTATAATAAATACATACTACAAAATATAAACAGTAGAGAGAGAGATAAAAAATTATAGATAGAGAAAAAGAATAAATTACCTACATGTGGGATGAATCTGCCAATTTCCAAACTTATGCGGGTGAAACCGCGCGGCGTAAGTAGTACATACTATATAAAATCATTATAATAATAATGCCCTGGTCTTAGAGCACTCCAGTGGGCCTTCGTACAAGTGGGGACAGCGATAACGATGCCCTAACTGGCACTATGAGAGAGACAAGGAAGGCACTAGATTTGTTGACATCGATTTTTTTGTGACCTCCAAAATGGTTATTATACGTTGTCGTGTACTGATGAGGTTGTACTGATGAATCGATAAGGCTTTGGAATTAGCTTAGAAACTATGTAAGCTCTATGAATATTTGATTTCTCATTATTTTAGAGTTCAGTTAATACTTAACTACCAGAATAAACTACAGTTAATTTTTAACTACTTGCGCCCCGCGGTTTTACTGAGGATATAAGTTTCGATCCAGTGGGAATATCCGGATAAAATGGTTCTGTTACTTATGTATTATTCCTGGTTATATACTATATGTGTACCAGATTGCATCCAACTCTTCATTCAAATCTTTTTTTACCGGGAATTAATTCCAACTTCCCCAAAATTTGGTAATTTTAAAAAAAGTGGCAACAACCTTTTCTGCGGTATTATTATGAACGATGCGACCGTGGGCCGAGTGCCCAGGCTCCCTTCGCCCGCACATGTATTAATTCACCTTCTATTGAGAAATAATATATTTTTTTTTGGGGATTTTTTTTTTAAGTTTAGCCCGGCTTTTTATACACCTTCACGCATCGGACAGGGTTTTCCTTACATATTGTATATATAGCACCGACAAAAACCGAACACACATAAGCACTGCCTACAAATTCGTCAAGCTCGTCGAGCTTCATTGCTCGGCGTTTTTCTGGCGGTCTCCACTGTTGATTCTGGCTTTCAGGAGTTGCAGTGGGTTGGGAACAGTGTGGCGGGTTTTTGCCTACAAATTCACAAGGAAAAATATATACTGCAACATTGCCAAGAGGGCAATTCAGACTTTTGGTGGTCATATACAGTGCGGGATAGTGGTATCGGACCGCGACTTACAACTTATAGATCGTAGGTTTGAACCCCACCAGGCGCTTTCATCATCATCATCATCATCATCAGCTTTTACTCGTCCACTGCTGGACATAGGCCTCTTTCATGGCACGCCAACAAGCTCGATCCTGAGCAGTTCTCCGCCAGACACTACCAGCCACCTTTTTGATGTCGTCGCTCCATCTCGCCCAAGGGCGTCCCACGCTACGTTTGCCGAGACGCGGTCTCCACTCAAGGACTCGTTTACCCCAACGGTTGTCGGTCCTGCGGCATATGTGACCAGCCCATTGCCACTTCAGCTTGCTAATCCTCTCAGCTATGTCGGTAACTCTGGTCCTCTGTCGGATCACCTCATACTTTGTGTAAATAATTTCATCACCACTGCTCTAAAAACGTAAAAGGAAAACATTGTGAGGAAACCGGCATGTCCTAGAGCGAAAAATTTCGAAGACATGTGACATCTACCAACCCGCACTGAGCTAGCGTGGTAGATTACGGCCCACTCCCAACAGTGGGAACAATATAGGGTGCTTATGTTTTTTTTATATATATTATAAACTAGCACTTGACCGCAATCCTGCCTGATGGTAAGTAGTGACGCAATCGTTGATGGTAAAGCGCACTAGTTTATTAAGAGCCTATTCACTCTAGCCTTGAAGACACTCAAATTGTAGTTCGACAGAAACACCGCCGCTGGCAAATTGTTCCAGTCCCTCGATGTACGCGGTATAAAGGAGGAGGCGAAACGCTTCGTCCGGGTCAAAATTTTTCTTAGCATATAAAAGACTAGCGGCCGCCAGCGACTTCGTTCGGGTGGAGTAAGTTATGCCCCGCTCCTATTGGTCGCCGAGTGATGTTATATAGCCTAAAGCCTTCCTGGATTAATGGGCTGTCCAACGCAAAAAGAATTTTTCAAATTGGACCAGTAGTTCCTGAGATTAACGCGTTCAAACAAACAAACAAACTCTTCAGCTTTATATATTGGTATAGAAGTATACATTTTTATAAATTGAGTATAAATAGATAGTAATTATTATTAACTTTACTTTTAACAACAACTCGAAAAATAATGACGCGCAGTTTCAAGGAAAGCTACAGTCTAATTTTACTTCAGATTGGCCAATAATATAAGTTGTATTAATAATGGTGTAAACTTAGTTGAAAGCTTGTTCGGAGTCTACATTGTTCTTTAGAAGCGTTTAATAGGGAAATTTATTGCGCACTTCATGGCGATTGTGGCTAACTCTGCAACAATGAACAATTTACCGCAATGCCAATATTGTTGGGAATTTAGAACAGTATAGTTTTATAGATCTTTGAAAATGTTGGGGTCGGGTTTCAGCCTAATCAGATTTAGCTGAATACCAGTACTTTACATGGGTGATTTTAGCTTTTAGAAAACAATGAATGCATATAAGTACTCTAAGAAAGCGTTTAGGAATCTAATGGGACTCATATTCACTGTTTTTTACATCTCATATTCGGTAAGTAGGTCCTTATTAACCCTAAATGGACCTTGTAGGTGACCAATTAGCGATCTAGGATAATGATGTTAGTAAAAAGGTCCTAGGGAGGTAAGTCAATTAAAAAAAAGTCTTCGCTCTTTCCAAAAGTTCGCGTACATCTAACCATCATAATGGCAATAGACAGCATGCATTCAGCCTAATGATAAAAGAGATCGCTTCGCTACTCAGCCTTATCTTCGTATAAGTAAATGGTCATCAGTTTTAAATATCGAACGGGGAAGCTAAAGGAGATGTTTCGGAAATGTATGGAGCTCGGGCCAGCACATTGTACACTTAATGCTAGGTATAGTTACGCTATAGTTAACTGTTTTTAACGTTAATTGCTTATATTTTGGCTTAGTTTTTATACAGATTCAATTTAACTCGGCCAAGGATTGCAACAAAAATACTAATAAATATGGTGGTCAGCAATAAGCGAAATAAGATTTTGACAGTGACATTTGATTGACGTGTCATGTATTTAAGGCTATCGTATCTATTATTATCTACCTTATGACTGCGAAAAAAACAAAACATGAATTCCGAACATACGGCCCGTTAAATAAACACAATCAACTCAAATCAACACTCGACAAGAACACAGCGGGAAAATAGAACTGCCAAAGTCGCCAATCAAACGTCATAACCACTGTCATGGCTACCTTAATAATGGGTTATCTCACTAAAAACATTTCAAATAATTGATTATACAGTATGTTAACTAACAGAGGGCGTTCCCGTTAACCCGAAATAGTATAGCATACATACATGCTAAAAAAAATATTTCCATTCGAAAACAAAATGTTTTAAAATTTTTTCCAATAAGAAAATATTCAATAAAAATTTTAAATTGACATGTAAAAGAAACACACTGTACACGCGAACATGAAAGACGGCAACGTCGCAATTTATTTATACATGACGACTACTATTTTGATTTAAAACAGGAGGTTTCAAATTTATTTCCAATTAGAATTTTTTTTTATTCGGATTTTTTATGCTTATTTTTCTATGCTGATATTTTTATTTTAATCTATTAATGATATATATTAACGAGTTTAAGGGAACGCCCTCTGTTATTTAACATACTGTATATACTAGTATTTTTATTCAAATTAATTTAGTAGCATTTTTATGAAAATCTTTTATTTTTTTCCTTTTTATCTATATAGCGTACATAGTGGTGGCCCAAAATGAAACATCTCCTTTAGGTCTTGAAAAAAAGAAAAAAAAAAGGCGGGATTAGAAAACTTTGACTTTAAATATTGTTTGTCTTTAAGATTATTTTATAATTAAGTGCTAATTAGGAATAACAGTTGCACAGACATGCAGTGGGCTATGACGAATAAAATTCTAAAATGTACATTAAATTTATTTCGGAGAATCTACGTAAAATTTATTCAATTATAATCACAAAATGAATAAATCTGTTAGTATCTTTTTAACACCCTTGCTCGTAAAGCTGATGTAATTCCACCGGTTTTAAATATGTAAAGCAGGCCATAACACACGCGTGTGTTATCAAAGCAAATAGTTAAGTTATAGTCCATACAAATTCCATAACAGCATTATTTTCCATTTCAAGTAATTATGGAACTGATCGCCGCCGCACGGCTCGCGCTGCGCGCTGTTCCATATTTGAAATGGCAAACAATAATACCAATGGCGGGAAAGCAACTGTGTGCATTTACAGATTGAGTTTATTTAAAATGAACAAAATATAAAATACTTTTTTTCTGTTTCCTCGCAAGTGTGTTAAAAAACGTCGTACGATATACGTGCGTATTGGTTATAACATGCTCGGCTCAATTACACCCTCGCCTTCGGCTCGGGCTGAAATTCCGCCTCGCATGTTATAACCATCATTACGCACTAAAATCGTAATGTACTATTACCTGATAACTGTGGCTATCCTTATATATTTATAACATACACATTATGCACGCTTGGATACCTCAAAGGGTTGGTCAGAGGTGTAGGTATACCCACATTTCACTAATTATGTTTTTGTGTTTTTGTCATCAACCGTAACAATCCTACCATCATAATTACTAGTAAAGTAATGAAAAAAGTTAGTAGCTACAAATCTATTTAACAAATGAAATTGGCACGTTTTTAATTGAACATTTAATTAATTTATTTCAGGCATCAAGGCCCATATAAACCTATACAATACTATAACATAAAAATATAACAACAAACACTTGAATTTTGCACTCCTAAATTCAACATGTTAATTAACGCACTTCCTAAAAACAGTTTATTCAGAGACGTTTACTGAATCGGTTTATATCATTTTTAATATAGATAATTTTTTATCGCAAAAATTATTTAAACTATGGAAATTATTGTCATATTACATGTCCGTGACATAGCAGACAAACTGCAAGAGAGTCGCCTGCGCTGGGACGGTCATGTCTTACGTAAACCGGCAGGTTACGTGGGTAACCAATGTCTTGCCATGGCGCCTCCGCCGGACCGGAACAAGCGAGGTAGACCAAAGAAGTGCTGGCTTGACGTTGTAAGAGATGACATGCGTGCCAACAATCTCACACAATGGGATGTCAGAGATCGTGCGAAATGGAGGCGTATTAGTAGGAAAGCGGATCCCGGGGTCCAACGCGAAAGCCGCGGATGCAACCGGGATTATACGCTGAGATGATGATGATGATTAACCCTGTTGTTTGTACAGATTTTTAAATTACTACCACAATACTACAGGACACCGACAGGCTGGCTACTCTACGCCTGTGCTCCAGGCTTTGGAGACTGTTTTGATTTAAATCTGGGTCGCCAATCAGCTTCTTCGCACGCCTCTCTACTGAATACATTTTAAGAGTTTCACTTAGTAAAGAAAGTGTTTATATCGCTAAAGCTATTTTAGAGAAACAATAGTTTAAAAAAGTTTCTGTCATAAAAGGTCAATACGTTGGTTAAAGGATCATTTATTTATTTCTCAGTAAAATTGCGTTTTCCTTGTAGTTATTTCACATAACATTTCAGTGAAGCATGTCAATATAGGCAATGTATATGGTAGCTCAGTGAATTGTGCGGATATCTCATCGTTGCATGAATATCCGCCTATTACAATATTTGAAGCGAACCCTTTGAAGGTGTGAAGGGATGCATATAGGTAATATTTTTCCTGTAAGGGCGGATTTAAGACGCGTTGAGGCGAAAGTAGCGTTGGAAAAATATAAGGTTGGAAAGATTGTATGGTGGCTGTTTTTGTGATATGTAAAATAAAGAAGATTTGTAAATGGAGCAATTTTAATGCCTTTCATGTAAAGTGAAATATTGACAGCCTCCGTGGCGTAGCGGTAGCGAACGCGGCCGCTGCACAAGGAGGCGCGAGTTCGATCCCCGCGCAGTGCAAATATTTTTATGCATTAATTAATATTTATTTCATCATATTTATACAATATGTAAAGAAAACCCTGTCCGATACGTGAAGGTATTGTTAGGTATCGATAACTGATTCTACTAATGCCCACAAAGACAGGCTAAACTTAAAAAAAAATCACCCTGAAAAAATAAATATTATTTCGCAAAAAGAGGTAACTTAATACATGTGCGGTAAACAACCCATTCCGCGGGCGGCGGGGGGCAGGGCGCGCGGCACCTGTGACGTGGTCGCATCGCTATTCGCTTATAATAATACCGGTGTTGTCACTTTTTTAAAAATTACCAAATTTCGGGGAAATTGGAATTAATTCCCGGGAAAAAAGGATTATTTCAAAATTCATTAGTATTGTTACTATGTAAAATTTTATATTATATTTGGTCAAGTGTTTACCTAACCTTTATTATCCTTATTTGCACTGGTTTGGTCATGCCTCAGAAAGCACGTGAAGCCGTTGGTCCCGGTTGCCATACGAACATCTAACGGCAGTCGTTACGGGTTGTTGGAGCCCTCAAAAGTGCAACAATTGATCTAACTGCAATGCTGCGATATCGCCTTCCGGTTGTGGAGGTCAGACGGCAGTCGCTTCACGGAAAATATCGAAGTTTAGCCAAAATCAGCAGAGTGGTAAAGCGGACCCCAGACTCCAAAGCTAAAAAAGTTTCGGATGCGACTGAGATGATGATGATGTAAAGTGAAATAGGTATAATAAGCTTCATCTAGATCCAAGCTTATTAAAAAATCAACTAAAACGGCACTTATTGCATGAGTTAGTGTTTGAAGATTTATATCGAGATTCCTATAAATATTGTATTTACGCATCGTTTTAATTTTTTTTTTTTTTTATAATTATAAACTAGTGCTTGACTGCAATCCCGCCTGATGGTAAGCAGTGATGCAATCGTTGAGTGTAAAGCGCACTAGTTTATTAAGCCTATTCACTTAATAAACTTAGGAATAGGAAGGATGACGGCAGTTGAACGAGGTGATGCAATGTTAAACCCAAGACCAACACGACCAAACGATGCTGCGCTAGAGGGAGATTGATCTGGAGACTCTCCACGACCAAATTCCCGAGACAACAACATTTGGCACATCATACCCGCCACACATCGCAACACAACTGCTCAGACCCGTCCTCCGTACGGCTTCATCAGACATCATGCCGGAACACGACGAATCGCTTGGCGGCAAGACTTTGTCTGGTGGGTGGTAACTTCCGCCGGCAGCCGATGTTATGGCCTACCACCGAGAAATAAATTATTTTTCTCTATTTTCATTATACCATGTCATCTCATACACAGTATGTACGGGTCAATCACCGTACAGTAGGTTTACCTGGGTCATCATTATTGCGCCACACGTTCGGTATGTATCGACCATTTATATTATTGCACTTACACCGCAATAGTTTAGTACGTAATTCGGAGACATACCGTGCGCGTGACTCATAATCCCATATCCTTCACCATTCATCCTAGTTTATATTAATCCTAATCTTACCTTTGTGGAAACAGATAATATAGTGAATTTATTAATCTTAAACCGGCTTTTACCTCTTAACTCATCCTATATCTCTATCTTAATCCAACCCCGAACACAGTATTTTGCCCAAGAATGACTATAATTAACCAAAATATTTTTCTACATATAAATTAAAGTGATTGTAATAAAACTTTTCATCTTTATCATCATGACATAATTAGAAAAATAATTATGTACAGTTTTTTCAAACCGAAGAATTACCAAACTTAAGTGTCAGGCTACAGAACAAGGTAAGGCACATTACTCTCAAAAACAATATGGCCGAAGACTTAGCACAGAAAATGGTGATTGTAGTGGTTAATCAGTAGCCTAATTAAGATGTTCACGACACGGAGCGGAAAGGCTTGTAGACTTATATTGACTAATGACCGCCCGAGTTTCATCATTGCCTTTGCGGCACCAACAACCTACGGCTTTGGCAGGCATCGCTTCTCGACTCCATCACAATGTGCTGAGCATTGGATGGTGCACAGCCTGTCGATCCTTGTAAAATATTGGTACCTATTCAGCTGTATCTAATTAGATTGGAGGCTGGCCCAAACTTAGCACGCCACCCGGTAAGGACCAAGCCCGGATCGACGACGCGTTGCATTCCACGCTCGCTTCAAAGAGATGTCAGCACATAGTGACGGGGTCCAGTAGAACCGTTGCCTGATTGTTCTAAAGAGATACCGTGAACCCTGGCGACAGGCAAATGAAGGAACACGGGTGGGTACAAGTCTGACACCCTCCTGCTCCGCCCAGAGTGGGAGAGGACATTTGATGATTATACAACCAAAAGTCTATATAAGGTGGATCAATGACTTAGTAAAGGCTGAAGTAATTCACTTTAATGAAGAAGAATAGAGTGGAGAACCGGGTGAAATGGTGGTGCTCGAAAAGCCTATCTTCAGTAGTGGATGGTCTTCTGCTGAAATGATGAAGATAATGCAAAACAAAGGCCATGAGACAATATTTCATGAACCACTAAGGTTGGCATAGAAAATGGTGATTGTAGTGGTTAATCAGCAGGCTAATTGATGACGACCTCCGTGGCGCAGCGGTCAACACGCCTGCCTGCGACGTGGAGACCCCGTGTTCGATCCCCAGCCATGTCATAATGGAAAACGATCTTTTCCTGATTGGCCTGGGTCTTGGATGTTATCTATATATGTATCTATTATAAATATAGTATCGTTGAGTTAGTATCCCATATCACAAGTCTCGAACTTACTTTGGGGCTAGCTCAATCTGTGTGATTAAAAAAAAGAAAAAAAAAATTAAGGTGTTCACGACATTATCTGCGTAGTATTTTATCAAGCGTACTGGGCTCGGTCTCTTTTTTGGATGGGAAATCATCAAAAGACCTTTCCTTCTCCTTTGAGCAGAAAGGCTTGTAGGCTTGTGGATATTGACTAATATCCACTCGAGTTCCATCATTGTCTTTGCGGCACCAACGACCTACGGCCTTGGCAGGCATCGCTTCTTGACTCCATCACAATATGCTGATGTCTCTTTGAGGAGTGCTTGGAACACCACGCCTCGTCGATCCGGGCTTGGTCCTTACCGGGCGGCGTGTTATATTTGGGTCGGCCTCTAGTGAAACTAGATACAGCTGAATACCAATATTTTAAATGGATCGGTAGCTTGCCTGACCCTTACACCCCCAGTATGAATTCTGGACTCTACAATAACCCTTGGTAAAACTAAATAATGACTCAAACAAAAATTTTGTCGTTAAAAATAGCTACGCTTAATACCGCTATCCAAAGAATTTCAAAGAATAATAAACTTCAATTATATACAAAAAATACCGAAGCTCAACTTGACCTTCAGAATGTTCGATTTTATTAGACGGTAAATCTAGTATAAAATATCTTTACGGCTACCGAAGGTAGGTTCAGTCAGGTTTATTTTTATATCTAATTTTCATTTTATGGCACTCAGAATTACTCGGTCTTGTTATACCTTTTTAGAGTTCCGTATATTATGGGTGAATGCGGGATCCTATTGCTGAGAATCCATTGTCGTTCTAGCCACCTGTCTGTCCGACTATATATATGGCTATTTCTCATGAACCGTGCTAGTTTTTTCCACAGACGACGTATTTCTGTTGTCGCTTTATGTATTAACAACAGCCTCCGTGGCGTAGCGGTAGCGAAGGCGGCCGCTGCACAAGGAGGCGCCGCTGCGATCCCAGCGCAGTGCAAATATTTGTGTGCATGAATATGAATATTTTGCACTGGTCTGGTCGTGCCTCGGAAAGCACGTTAAGCCGTTGGTTGCCATACGAACATCTAATGGCAGTCGTTACGGGTTGTTGGAGCCCTCAAAAGTCCAACAATTGATCTAACTGCAATGCTTCGATATCGCCTTCGGGTTGTGGAGGTCAGACGGCAGTCGCTTCACGGAAAATATCGAAGTTTAGCCAAAATTACCAGTTAGAATGGTAAAGCGGACCCCAGACTCCAAAGCTGAAAAAGATTCGGATGCGACTGGGACTAACGCTGAGATGATGATGATGATGCTATATGTAACAACAAATTATTAAAACCAGTTTAAGTTGTTTATAACTCTTTTTAAAGGTATATAATGTATCGGTCGTCGTCTGTTTCTGTCGTCGCAAATTGTGTTATTTCATTGTCTTTGTGTTTTTGAAATCTAGAACCAATAAAGTTAAAAATGTATTTGTAGGTATAATTTACATGTGGTTTTACATATCTTTAAATGGGCCGAGACAAAAAGAATACCCTTTTTGTGATAGGTAGGTTACAACCGCAGGTGTGTGCGGAACATGGCGGCCATAAAATATAACTGTAGGCGCGGGCCTGCGGGCGTTGAGCAGTAGGTAGCTCGCCGCCCGGTAAGGACCAGACCTGAGTCGACGGCGCGTTGTGTTTCAAACACGCCTCAAAGAGATGTCAGCACATCGTGACGGGAACCACGAAGACCGATGCCTCCTGGGTCAGCGATGCGGTTGGTTAAAAAAAGACACCATGGCCCTGGCCGTCGCACAAGCAAGTGAAGAAACACGGGCGGGTTTTAGTCAGTAGAAGTCTGACACGCCCTTCCGCTCCACCTAGAGCAGGAAAAGTCATTTGATGATTTCCAATCCTAACAAATAAAAATACCCTGGCGTAAAGGCAAGTGAAGGAACATGGTGGGTTTGACACGCCCTTCCACTCCGCCCAGAGCGAGTAAGATCATTTGATGATAACCCACCCGAAAAAAACGCACATGGCGGCCATAAAATATAATTTAAGGTACGGCCATGTGAAGGAGGCCTGGTGCTACACACCCCGATATAATTCCAAATCCAATATCAATTAAACAAATAACAACTTTATTTTAATTACATTTAAATTGACTACAGAGCGACTACAACTATTGAATCCATGGTCTGTCTTTTTTTTTTATTTTTTTATAAATTATAAACTAGCGCTTGACCGCAATCCCGCCTGATGGTAAGCAGTGATGCGATCGTTGATGGTAAAGCGCACTAGTTTATTAAGAGCCTATTCACTCTAGCCTTGAAGACACTCAAATTCTAGTGTGACGGAAACACCGCTGCCGGCAAATTGTTTCAGTCCCTCGATGTACGCGGTATGAAAGAAGAAGCGAAACGCTTCGTCCGGATCGTAGTGGTGTTAACAACGTAAGGGCGGAAAGTCTCCATACGACGGGTCGTCTGATGGTGGAACGGAGAGGGGGGAATTAAATCGTGCAATTCCCTTGCACACTTACCAGAATGCATCCTATAGAAGACCGAAATGCTGGCTATTCTACGCCTTTGCTGAATGCCCTTCTGATAGCCAACCCTGAACGTGAGGTGTTTGCGGATGGATGGGATAAGCTTATGCGTGTATGTTTGGTATTCTGTGAAAGAAACTGTGCGAGAGAGTTCAGTATTCCATGTTAGTTTTAGTAGTCGTTTTTAAGTTAATTAATGTAACTGTTGGTTTTCATTTTCATTTTTAATGTCTGGACTTAAAAAAGACGACAATCCCTGAGTTTGTTTCGGATTTTCTTCTCAGAGGTAGTCAGGTAAAAAATACGGCCTGTAAAAGTGATCAGTGATCCTACTTGCATAATAAACGATTTCATTTCATATGTTAGTTAATGTAATTAGTTTTTATATATTATAAATAAATAAAAATTGAAAGGTTATAAAAATCATTGACATTGTACCGTACACTGAAATTTATTGTAGAAGAATTAAAGTTGTTTTTCCATTAATTTAAACTTGTTAACATTTTTGGCGAATCAGTGGCAAGTTTTCTATAGGTAATAAAATAAAACAAATAGAATATTCCAGAAGCAACACTTCTAGGTCACCACATTTTATACAATGCTTGATGTAAAAACCTGCGATTATTATAGAGTCATCATCATCTCAGCGTTTATCCCGGTTGCATCCGCGGCTTTCGCGTTGGAGCCCGGGGTCCGCTAAATCATCCCAGTGTTAATCCCAGTCGCATCCGAAGCCTTTTCAGCTTTGGAGTCTGGGGTTCGCTTTACCAGTCCAACTGCTGATATGGCTAAACTTCGACATTTTCCATGAAGCGACTGCCGTCTGACCTCCACAACCCGAAGGCGACATCGCGTAGACCAATTGTAGGACTTTTGAGGGCTCCAACAACCCGTAACGACTGCCACTAGATGTTCGTAGGGCAACCGGGACCAACGGCTTAACGTGCTTTCTGAGGCACGACCAAACCAGTACAAATATTCATATTCATGCATACAAATACTTGCACTGTGCGGGGATCGAACCCGCGCCACCTTGCGCAGCGGTCGCGTCTGCTACCGCTACGCCTCGGAGGCTGTCGCGATTATTATAGAGTCATCGTTGTATATTGGTTTCAACTGTTTAAATATTAACTTTAAAAACTTATCAAACCTTTTTTACGTACTTACAAATGGTCGAGATATAAGGTAGATATGTGGTCTACTGTCCCACTTGTGAGCAAAAGTAGCACTCCACTCCTTACACCTCTTGCGACGCTGCGCGTCTATTCATCATCAACCTTTTTATCATCCCACTGCTGGGAGCTATGGAGCGGGCTATGTTGGGCGTCTCTCTGAACGACCGCATCAGAAATGAGGTGATCCGACAGAGGACCAGAGTCACCGACATAGCTGAGTGGATTAGCAAGCTGAAGTGGCAATGGGCTGGTCACATATGCCGCAGGACCAACAACCGTTGGGGTAAACGAGTCCTCGAGTGGAGACCGCGTCTCGGCAAACGTAGCGGGGACGCCCTTGGGCTAGATGGAGCGACGACATCAAAAAGGTGGCTGGTAGTGGCTGGTGGAGAACTGCTCAGGATCGAGCTTGTTGGCGTGCCATGAAGGAGGCCTATGTCCAGCAGTGGACGAGTAGGGGCTGATGATGATGATGATGATGATGATGATGATGACTGCTGGGCATAGGTCTCCTCCCATACAGAGAAGGATTGAGCGTAATCACCGCGCTTGCTCAATGCGGGTTGGCGATTTCAGACTTAAAATCTAGGTGTCCTCAAGATGTTTTCCTTCACCTAATAATCAGTCAATGGTGTCCAAAATTTACTTAGAAAGTAACTTAGAAAAGATACATTGGTACTTGCCTGACCTGGAATCTAATAAAAAAAAATTAACTACTAGGCCACGACGACTTCGCCTATTAAGTTGCTTAATATTACGTTTGCCTTTAAAAGGGCTACTGCTTACCCTCTAAAATAAATTACCTCCATAATGGAGGTCAAACCTTAAGGTAACAATTTCATCTCATGGGGAGTGAAACTGATTTCCATTATATTCTGCTTTGTTGGTTAAACGAAGTTTGGTTAGCGAGGGTAATGAGTTGTTGTGGTCTTCGGGAGGGTAGTTTGATAGCCTGGTGTAAGTATGGACTTGCCATGTTTAAGAGGAAACGCGGTCATGTGGTTGTTATCGTTAGCATAATCAAAGGTAGTCTGTAAAGAATCGCTCTTAGCGACAAGACTGCCAATTATGACACCTTTTGTAAAAAAAAAATATTTATGTTCTGTAATATACAACATTATTTTTGTTTATGCGAGACCCAAAACACGTGTCCAGTATATTTAAGTAAAAAATCTATGTACAAAATTTCGAAAAAATATAATAAAAAACCACAAAGTTATGAGCTTGCTATTCTACTTGTTTGTCCCAACAAAAATATGGTCAAAGGTCCGCTCGTGCGGGCGAGCGCGGTTCGTTGACCTCTGTCGTCAGCTGTTGCCCGCGCGAGTACTATGATCTATCGTAAAGTTGCGTGCGCGGGCTCGGTATCCAGCAACAATTTCTAAATGTATTTGGGAAAAAAAAATAACATGGTGTAAAAATGATTGGAATCGATTCAGTTGCTTATTCTGAACAAACTGTATTCAGATTTCGCATAAACAGCAGGTCAAGCTACCCGAAACTGTTAAATATCCCCAATCAACATTGAGTCTTAATGCTTTAGAGATAAAGTTGAAAATTTAATAAAGAAATCTGAGAGATTGTAATAGCTTGAGCTGCTGTCGTCGGTACTCTGTCTTTTTCTTTTCGCGCCAACAGTTGAGAATGGTCGTCTTGGTCTGCTTATTAATTTCATATTTTAAATTGTTTCTTTGTTTTTGTTTTTTACATAGTTCTCACATATAGAAGCCACAAGAATAATGTAACCAGAATTTGGTAATAGTATCTTTATTTATTACTTAGACGTTTTTGCTCGTTTCCTTTAATAGAGATATCTACGTTTTGAAATAAGGAACTCGCTTCAAATTTCTGCCTAACCGACCCATTATTTAATTTTATTTTTGACAGTTCAAAAGTGCCTCTAAATGGTTAAATTTAAATAAACATTAGCCTTCTTATTACAACACGATATATAATTTAAGTTCCAAACTTAAGCTTTGAGTCAGTATTTTTGTATTTCGACCTTTATAAGTTAAGTTTTACTTTTTAAATTGTTAAGTCACAGTTCTTAATACAAAATTGACAACTTAGTACCAATCTAATATTCTAATAACGATATAAAGGAGATGTTTCAGAAATGTATGGAGCCTGGGCCAACACATTGTACACTTAAGGCTAGGTATAGTTACGCTATAGTTAACTTTTTTAATGTTAATTTCCTATATTTCGCCTTAGTTTTTATACAGATTCAATTTAACTCGGCCAAGGAGTGCAACACAAATACTAATAAATATGGTGGTCAGCAATAAGCGAAATAAGATTTTGACAGTGACATTTGATTAATGTGTCATGTATCTAAAGCTATCGTGCCTATATTATCTACCACATGACTGCGAAAAAAACAAAACATGAATTCCGAACATACGGCCCATTAAATAAACACAATCTACTCAAATCAACACTCGACACGAACACAACGGGAAAATAGAACTGTCAAAGTAGCGAATCAAACGTCATAACCACTGTCATGACTTCCTTAATAAAGGGTTATCTCACTAAAAACGTTTCAAATAATTAATTATATATACTTGTATTTTTATTCAAATTAATTTAGTAGTATTTTTATGACCATCTTTTATTTTTTTTTCCTTTTTATCTATATAGCGTACATAGTGGTGGCCCAAAATGAAACATCTCCTTTATATAATGGTTAAGTACATAATGCATTAACTATTTAGGCAGTTTATGCGTGATATAAACAAAAAATATATCTTGAAATAACGGGGAATGAGTTTAACTTTTTCCCTGGTTCTCCGGGCGTGGGGAAATATAGGTCCAAAGAAAATAATAACATACTCGTCTAAATATTTTTTTTTTTTTTGGGACAAAACCCGCCACACTGTTCCCAACCCACTGCAACTCCTGAAAGCCAGAATCAACAGTGGAGACCGCCAGAAAAACGCCGAGCAATGAAGCTCGACGAGTCCCGGAGAAACGTTTCAACTGTCTTGGGTCCCGCAACGAAATTAATCAGAAAAGAATAGCGGAGGAGTAAGAAAAAAGATATTTTTCCACTTCCCTCCATAATAAGCAGGAGACAGAATAGAACTAGGCCAATCGGCACAAAGGGACATTATTGCAACTGGGAGAAGCCCAGATTGCCAAGCACCACGGAATAACATTTGATCAAGTTAATGGGTCCTAAGTAGGTATTTGCTGTTACAATTGATTCCAATAATAGGTATGGCAAAAGCGCCTGAACGCACGGAAATTAGTTCTAGTTTCAACAAGGTCCGTATAATAAACAACTCCGGATGTAACTTGTACACTATCCAACATAATATTGCGTTCATTCTGCCAAAGAATACACTCCCACAAGATGTGATGTGCGGACTGTTCAAATTCACAGTTCGATGTAGAACACTGACACAAAGGCGAAGGAACAAGTTTAAAAGAATACAGTTTACTTTTAAAGTTGCCATGACCTGTGAGAAATTGGGCAACGCAGTGGTCAACCTCCAGCCATGTCTTAGCCAGCCGATCGCCAACGGATGGAAAGAACAGATGGAGGTGCCGGCCCTTAATGGAATTATCCCACCTACTTTGCCATTAGGATAAGAGGTCCTCCCAGACGTCAGTCTGAGGTTTAAATAATCTAGAAATTCTATTGAGGTCGCGTTGTGTAACAAAGTTAGTGTCCATGGCCTCCCCCCTCGCGGAGTAGTACATTGAAGCACGTCGCTGTACTTCAAGATCGACTGGAAGTACACCTGCCAGAACGGGTAAGGCTTCAGTACTGACTGTTCTATACGCCTTGCATAAAAATATCAATGCCAAACGTTGGCTTTGAAGCAGTTTACGTCGCGCCGCCCCTATGCTGGCCCTATCGGCCCAAACAGGTGCACCGTAGCACATACATCCTAAGTAGGTAGCTCCATATATAGTTTTTAAAGTTAGGAATGATAGACCCCAAGTTGCTTTGGATATTCTAGTTAGGGCATAAAAGTTCCTTTTAGCTTTTTCGCCAACTATTTTTATATGTTCGATAAATGAAAAATTCCTTTCTAAGACCATACCAAGGTAGCATACGGATTGCTGTTTTTTAACGGGAACGTTATTAAATTTAATAGTAGGCAATGATTTAAGATTACCTTTTAGTAGAAGTTGATAGGTTTTATGCGGCGCAAACGCTAGGCGGTTACGATCACCCCACTGAGATATTAGATTTAGGCAAGTATGGGCCAAGTTCTCAAGTCCGGCTCGGGTACTTGACTGAATGAGCAGTAGGCCGTCGTCCGCGTAACCAGTAAGTGAACAGCCGCAAGGAAGCGGGATCGCGAGAAAATCATCAAAACCCAAATTCCATAAATAAGGACCGACAACTGAACCCTGAGGACATCCCATGGTTAGTGCTTTATTACTAGAAAAATGACCGAGCTTAAGTACCGCGGAACCGTTTATAAAGTACGAGTAAACGAGATTATATATGTTTCTATAGCAACCGCGGTTTTTTAATTTTAACAACAGCATAGGCCACCAAGCGTTATCAAAAGCCCCAGAAATATCCAAAAAGATACCAATCACGTACTTGTGTTCCGACTGGTTAACGGTTCTTCTGACAGAAAGCGCCGCGTCGACTGTTGATTTACCGATGGTGAAGCCATATTGATTACTATGAAATTTTGGACCGTTCGGTAGTAAACGTGGAACGATGAGGCGCTCAAGAAGTTTCCCCAAAGATGGTAGAAGCGTGATAGGCCGATATGACTTCGGATCATCCGGTGGTTTATCACCACACTTTGGTATTATTCGTATGAATAATACCAAAGTGTGGTGATAATCGTCTAAATATTTGTTTTTGATATCATTTATGTAACTCAAATGAGCGTACTTTCTATGGCATAAGTAATGTGCTCTTCGGTGACGGATTGCCACCCCATCGGACAGCATTTTAAGCCGAAGGTTCCGGCTGTCAATTGTAGACGACTGACAGCCGAAACCTTTGGCTTGCGGACTTGCTTCTGACTATCCGAAACGACTACCAAAGAAAGTTATTTGGCGTTACACAGCTGCATTCGGTTAGACTCCATATACTTGGAAGTTTCCCAAGTATATGGAATTTACTAGTTAATACCGGTTTACACCGGTACTATTCGTATGAATCTATTCCTACAACAAACTATAATAATTATTTAACTAAGTCAGGGTTAATAGTAAAATCACACTTTTTTAGATGGTCAATCATCTAATGACCTTACCCAATTTTGATCGGAGCGGAAGGACGTGTCAAACTTTTACTGACTAAAACCTACCCGTGTTTCTTCACTTTCTTATGGGGCTATAGCGGTGCCTACAACGTAACATGCGAACAACTCGTCATATTGACGTTACGCGAATCCTGCATCTCACAATCAAAGTTTTCTGTGCAACTAGTACGCATACAAGTTCACGACATCAGCCGGCGGGCGAAGTGGCCCGCCAGACAGTCCCAGTCTGGTCGGAGGATCCTCCCTTCACTATGGAGGCTGAGTGAGTGAAGTTTATGTGATGTGCACACTGTTCCTCATACCCCTCCACACTGGTGACCCCAATCGAATGGGTTGGTAGAACGCTGGCGACGACGCACACTCAAAACTGCACTCACTCGCTACATTACTCTCCGCCATGGTATATCTTTCGAACAACCCAGCACGCATCGGTTCCCGTAGACCCCGTCACAATGTACTGACAGGTACGCGTGGAACACGCGCCGTCGACCCGGGCCTGGTTCTTACCGGGCGGCGAGCTGCCCACTGCTTACCGCCTGCATGCCCAAGCCTACGGTGGCCAGGATTTCAATGTAGTCCCCGTAGACCAAGGCGTCTCCTGTGGCGGCAAGGGGGCGTGAAGGCGCAAATATTGCCTCTCCCTTACGCTTTTCGCCTGCTCTTTTGGGAGCATAATGCTTCACAGAAGTAGATGACTGCCTGCCATGCAGTCTCGCTCCTTATCATGGCCTGGACCAGGACCGGCCAGAAACCACACAACACCTGCCCAAGTCGGGCAGGCCTTCAAAATCTCATTACCTAACTCAACAATTTCCCCCTGAACTTTTAAAATTGGGTCAAAACAAAACAGTTTCGAAACATTTCAACCTTCGTTTCTTGTAGTTTAGTAGTTACCAATATCGCTTAGAGAAAAGTTACGCAAATTACCCTCAGGCTGGGAGAATCATCTATTGTTTAGATTCATCGATGATAAATGTTTAATTCTAAGTTATATTGTATTATTGTAATGAATTATCCTGTGATCCAAATAGTCAATGAGTTATCTTTAAAGTCAACGTTAAGACTTTTGTGCTTTTTTAAATATTAGTGTGTGTTTGTGGATTTATTAGTAGAGAATGTTCATAGACTACTAGGTAGACACAGTGTAAATGTTTCTAAAGGTAAGTTAACCGAAGAACTTCTTATGTTTAAGATTGCACACAATTAGAATAAGATCTTTTTGTATGCACTTAATAACAATAAAACCTTCTTAATCTGTTTTTTTTAGGGTTCCGTAGCCAATGGCAAAAAACAGAACCCTTATAGATTCGTCATGTCTGTCTGTCCGTCTGTCCGTCTGTAGGTCACGGCAATTTTTTTCCGAAACTATAAGAGTTATAGTGTTGAAACTTGGTAGGTAAATGTATTCTGTGAACCGCGTTAAGATTTTGATGCAAAAATAAAAAAAAAAATATTGGAGGAGCCCCCAATATTTTTTTTTTTTTGTTTTTAACAATACTTAAAACTGAAACTCGATTTTTTTTTCATCAATCACATATGTGTGGGGTATCTATGGATAGGTCTTCAAAAAAGATTTGGAGGTTTTTAAAATATTTTTTTTTTCTAAATCGAATAGTTTGCGTGACTGACGCTTCCAAAGTGGAAAAACGTTGGTCCCCCTCCCTCTAACTTCTAAAATAACAAAATGAAAATTCAAAAAAAAGAAAACATTTGACGAGATATAGTTTTACTTTTTAAAGGATACTTACAGCTAGCATATACTGGTAGAAGATAGTGAAAGAAGGCCAATTAAAAGTTTCCACAGACAATATTAGGTTAGCACAAGAAACAGTAACAGGTATAGCACAGGACAGGAAAGTGAAATCAAGAACAAGTAAGCACTCTAAGATTATTTAGTAAAGACTGAAAAGAAGTTACCAAAAAAAAAAATAGTTTAGGAACACTGGTAGAGAATAAATCAAGATCATCAACCCTCTGACACAACAGGTTATATGCTCTGCTAGCTCTTATCATATAAGAGTTTTGCCGGTATACGCACGCACAGAGGGAACATATACAGGCTGATGATTCCTCAAAGTGAAGGATGGAACACGTAGCCCAATCTTGCTCAATAATTCAGAACAGTCGGTTGAGCCATTAACCAAATTGAAAAGGAATACTACGTCGGCAATTTTTTTCCGCTCAATTAGTGGAAGAATGCGAAACTTTCTGCAACGGTTGCAGTAATTAGGCAAATAAATTCTGGATCTAAACTGAATGCACCTCAAAAACTTCCATTTGGATACTTTCGATGCGATTGACGTAGGTATTGTAGACAGGATTCCATACTGGTGAGCAGTATTCGAGATGACTGCTTAGAAGAGAAAAAATAAGGGATGTTGAAGCAATTCGTCGTAGTCTGATGACTTCTGGAAAAGCCGTACGGTGGACGGGTCTGAGCAGTTGTGTTGCGATGTGTCGGCACGAAGCGCTAAATGGTATCTGGAGTTTAGTCGTGGAGGGTTTCTAGATCAATCTCCCTCTGGCGCAGCATCATAAGGTCGTGTTATTGACATTGCATCACCTGGCTCAACTGCCGTCTTCCCTCACTCAGTGTTTTTGAGTGAATAGGCTCTTAATAAACTAGAGCGCTTTACCATCAACGATTGCATCACTGCTTACCATCAGGCGGGATTGCGGTCAAGCACTAGTTTATAATTATAAAAAAGCCGTATTAATAACTACAATTCAAAGTTATTAAACATAAATTTAATTAAGAAAAAACAATCCCAACCGAAGGCGCGTTCACGAACATGACGGGTGATCAGCACCGTACTGCTTAACCACATTGAGAATCGAATGATACAAGTGCTATCAATGAGACATTTCAGTGAACATATCATATTCTCAATCGCCACTCCATGCCTTGACTTCTCCCGCTCTGAGCGGAGCGGAAGGGCGTGTCAGACTTTTACTGATTAAAACCCACCCGTGTTTCTTCACTTGCCTGTGCGATGGCCAGGGTCACGGTTTCTTGTTTAGCCAACCCGCAACCCTGACCCAGGAGGCATAGATCTTCGTGGACCTCGTCAGGATGAGCACAACTTACCCTTAAATAGAGCTTTGCGGCTCTCGCCAATATAGTACAGGGTTAATATGACGTATTAAAAGCCACCATGGTTCCAATGTCAGACAAAGATGAAGCGATACAGGCTGAATAGCGCGATCCCTTTTTCACAACGTTTTAATTACGGTTTTAGCATAATAGGGACCCAGAACAGAAAAAAATACAGACAGGGAGGTTATTAAACGATAAATTTCGTAGGATTTTTCCTTAACAGAGAGTGCTTGAGTGCAAATACATGAATAATATATGCCCTCTTCGTCTCAAGCCTGCTATTCTTTCAGGTATATTTATTGATGTTTGTTCTGTTGCGAATGAAGACCTATATTCAGTATTGGTCTTTGATCTTTTAAAAGTATTGTTAGTATTTTTTTATTATTTTTTTCATTGAATTTTTGTGAGGGGTTGTAAATTATGCCCATCCACAGATAGACATATTTTTATTTATTTTTAGTTTACATTACATTGAGATAAAAGTCATGCCCTGCAAAACCGTTCTCATTATTTGTCTGTGGGAACGGAACAAACAGTGTATCAACAATAATTAATTATTACCAGCGCGGACATTTAAATTAGTATCTAGCAAAGAAGTAACATTATTTACAAATATTAGGTCTTACGGAATCGCTTACAGACTACTGAACATTTTAAGTGATCTGGCAAATTTTCCTTTTGTTTTCTGACCTCTTATGTCAGAAGGCAATTGGTTGTGCCAGTATGGTAATCTTTTGTCCAGCGTTCGATCGCCAAAATAATTGTTAACTCTTGGTCATTAAATTTATTATCTACTAACCTCTCCACTAGTCCAGCTTGGATGCTTATCTGGTACGCATCTAACTGTCTTACAGCCACGTCTTTCCTAACACTGATTCCTGGTCTACTTCTTAATATATCCTTGATGGCTCGAGCGTCTCCTTACTTGGCACAGCAATGCCATTGTGTGCCACAGAATATAAAAATAGAGTGCTTATTACATTCATAGATAATTAAGGGTACGTCTCGTCGTGACGGGGTTCACGAAGACCGATGCCTCCTGGGTCAGGGTTGCGGGTTGGTTAAAAAGAAATCGTGGGCCTGGCGCACAGGCAAGTGAAGAAACACGTGTGGGTTTTAGTCAGTAAAAGTCTGCCACGCCAAAAAGGGGTACGTCTCGTGCGAAGTAAACATGAATTTTATTTATTAATATTTTACGTATTTACGTAAGATAAATAAATATATAGTATTTATGTGTTGCACTGACTACCCGTGACATCACATTAGGCCCTATCAGAATACTTTTGGCATTTTTAATATACAATATGTAAATAAAACCTTGTCCGATCTGTGAAGGTATTGTTAGGTATCGATAACCGATTCTACTAACGCCTCCGAAGCCGGGCTAAACTTAAAAAAAAAATCCTCCTAAAAAAATAAATATTATTTCGCAAAAGGATGCAAATTAATACATGTGCGGTAGACAATACATGCGCGAGCGAAAGGGGGACAGGGGTCGCATCGCTATTCGCTTATAATAATACCGCAAAAAATCGTGTAGTCACTTATTAAAAAAATACCAAATTTTGGGGAAGGTGGAATTAAATCTCGGAAAAAAGATTATTTCCAAATTCACTAGTATTGTTACTATAATGATTATGTAAAATTTCATATTTTATTTGGTCATGTGTTTATCTAACCTTTATTATCCTTACGGGTCAGACGGGGTTTTCTTTACATATTGTAAGTATCATTTAAATTTTAAGTTTTATTTTGGAGTGTATTTTTACTTTAGTTATCCTTTATGATTTTTCCCACTATCACATCAACTTGCTTATAAATATTTCAATCTATGTCAGTACCTCTAGTTTTTCCAAATGTCTTTATAACTAATATAATGCTTCAATGAAACTGCTTGCACAAAAAAATAAACAAAGCTATAAGGTGGTCATACCTCAACAGTGTTTAATATCAAAGTAGTACCTACTTATTTAATGATAGACCACTTAACTCCGGTCATGAGGAATTAAACTCACTATCATCCATCATTAAAGAAACTCGATAATAGCTATAAATGGTAAGGAGAAATGAAAATGACGTGACCTACTGTACCGTCAGTGATCAAAAGGCTGGTTATGTAGACGTTAGCGAGTCCAATTATGTATGTCAAATTTCCTTATTAGATTTTCAATTTTGTCTCTAAAGCAGTAAGGCTCAAGATTGATTGGGAATATCTGACAGTTTGGGGTAGCTTGACCTGCAGTCGTCCATACATAGGTATGTACACTCATGAGCACTATGATGACCACCACTGTTTATCAAAGTGTGGGTCGCGACCCTAAAAGGTCGCCAGGCCTCATAGAAGGAGTCGCCATTACTTTAAAATAATAGGAGGTTCCATTGGGGTAGCTTGACCTGCTGTCGTCCATACATAGGTATGTACACTCATGAGCACTATGATGACCACCACTGTTTTTCAAAGTGTGGGTCGCGACCCTAAAAGGTCGCCAGGCCTCATAGAAGGAGTCGCCATTACTTTAAAATAATAGGAGGTTCCATTGGGGTAGCTTGACCTGCTGTCGTCCATACATAGGTATGTACACTCATGAGCACTATGATGACCACCACTGTTTTTCAAAGTGTGGGTCGCGACCCTAAAAGGTCGCCAGGCCTCATAGAAGGAGTCGCCATTACTTTAAATAATAGGAGGTTCCAAATTGAATCAAACACTTTGTAGTTTCAATGGTTGATTGTGGGAATTCCGCTTTTCTGTCGACAAAAGGGGTGTCTTTTGGTTCAACAAAAAAACAGAATTCTTAGAAAAAGTGACAGATTGAAATTCCAAGTTAGAAGCAGCGAAGGGAGGGGTGTCTTTTCTTCCAAAATATTTTTATCGTGAAATAACGATTGTGGCTAAGAGGAAGGATTAAGAGAGGCGCTTTAGTATGCGTTAATAATTTCATCACCACCGCTGTCAAAACAGTGAAGGAAAACAAGGCCTTGTCTTAAGACCAATATTTTGAACAGCTCTATCAATCCAAACTGGGCCGACGTGGTGGATTACAGCCCACTGGCTCTTGCCGAGATGAAGCCTGTGTCCTCAGCAATGATCAAATTATTGGTTGTTTATGCTATTGTTAGCGCGGTATTAATTCCGCTCGGCCAACGAACGTATTGAAAACGGTGGTACATTTTACAGTAATGAGCCGCTCACTAGTAGTCCAAAGAGTTAGAGACGGACAAACAAACAAACAAACAAGCAAGCAAGCAAACATACAAGTGAAACTAATAAAAAGCACGTATCCATCCCTATAAAGTGCGTATGTTTATATGTCTGTCTGTATGTATGTGCCCGAAGTTGCTCAAAACCCTCACCACTATAGATAATCATAAAGATCTGGATGCGCTGAGTTCAAAAAAAAAAAAAAAAAAATTTTGTCTCGGTCCTAAAAAATAATCGCAGACAGGTGACTTAAGCGAACCATCACAGATCCCACGTGGTGGTTCAGCTAAATCTCTCTCACAGGTAGTAAATCTTGTGTCCCAGTTCTGAGCAAAACTACTATGTTCGTTACACCACAAAATATGTACCTATCAATATTCTAGTATACAGGGTGTATCTGACATCGTAACACAAACTTCGCGAAAAGGCTAGACCGCATGCCACTAATAAAATTATGATAGTCATTTATGTCGTTAATGAGCGATTACAGAATTAGCAGTATTTAAAAAAAAGTGTCGACTCGGCCTTTGAACGTTGCAAGCGTGCCGCCGCGCGGGTTTGTAGGTATGACGTTGATCCTTGATGTGAACTCTATTAAATCAGCTGATAAGATAATGTTTCGAGTTTTGTTTTCATTGCGCTTTTTTGTGTAATTAGGGAATTAATTAATTTTTACTTTAAAATCTTATTGGGTTATTAAGGTATAGTAATTATGAACGGTCTAAAGTGAAAAAAACTACATATATGTTTTTTTAAATCATGAAATAGCCGACGAAAAATTTCACCACTGGGGGGTTCAGAATCATGTACTGGATCCATGGTACTCGTTTGTGCGTCGATGTCAGATACACCCTTTAGACTACTATTTTCGTAACACCACAAAATACATACCTATCAATACTCTAGAATAGGAGAAAATCGATTTAAAATCCTACCATTTTATTTCAAACTAGCTCTCCGTCCGCGGCTTCGCTCGCATGGAGATCGATTATATCGCGCTTTTTGGATTCTCTCGGGAATATAATTTTTTTTCGGGATAAAAAGTACCCTATCATTTAATCCGGACTTCTAACTTTAGGTTTTGATAAATTTCAAAGCATTCGGTTCAGTAGCTACGGCGTGAAAGTGGAACAAACAAACTTACTTTCCGGTTTATAATATTAGTAAGAATGTGCCAGTTTGTATGTCTGTTATCCTTCCTCAGCCTATAGATGTCCACTGCTGGAGAAAGGCCTCCCCCAAGGCTTTCCACGATGACCGGTCTTGTGCTGCCCGCATCCATCGGCTTCCCGCGACCTTCACCAGGTCATCGGTCCACCTTGTTGGGGGTCTCCATACGCTGCGTCTTCCAGTACGTGGCCGCCACTCCAGAACCTTGCTGCCCCATCGGCCATCGGTTCTACGAGCAATGTGCCCTGCCCACTGCCACTTGAGTTTAGCGACTCGCAGAGCTATGTCGGTGACTTTGGTTCTTCTGCGGATCTCCTCATTTCTGATTCGATCACGCAGAGAAACTCCTAGCATAGCTCTTTCCATTGCCCTTTGTGTGACTCTGAGCCTTCGTATGAGGCCCATTGTGAGCGACCACGTTTCAGTTCCGTAAGTCATCACTGGCAACACACACTGGTCAAAGACTTTCGTCTTGAGACACTGTGGTATCTTGGACGACGAGAAGATGTAGCGTAGCTTCCCGAACGCTGCCCAACCGAGCTGGATTCGCCGAGACACCTCTTTCTCGAAGTTGGACCTACCTAGTTGGACTTTCTGTCCCAGGTATATATACTCGTCAACAACTTCGAGTGCAGAGCAACCAACTACAATTGGAGTGGGTGCGACATGAGAGTTCGACATGATCTTCGTCTTATCCATGTTCATTTTTAGACCCACTTGTTGGGAAGCTCTGCTGAGGTCATTGAGCATTTTGCCCAAGTCTTCCAGGGTCTCAGCCATGACCACGATATCATCTGCGAAACGGAGATTAGTGATGTACTCGCCGTTGATGTTGATGCCAAGTCCTTTCCAGTCCAGGAGCTTGAAGACATCTTCCAACGCAGCAGTGAACAATTTAGGAGATATGACATCTCCTTGTCTCACTCCACGCTGCAGTTGGATCGGTTTCGAGTCCTGATCCTGGAGACGGACTGACATGGTGGCGTTTTTGTACAAACACTTTATCACCTCAATGTATCGGTGGTCAATTTGGCACCGCTGGAGAGACTGTAGCACCGCCCAAGTCTCAATCGAATCGAAGGCCTTCTCATAGTCCACAAACGCCAAGCATAGTGGTTTGTTATACTCCTCGGACTTCTGTATAACTTGCCGCAGCGTATGAATGTGGTCTATGGTGCTAAAGCCTTTTCGGAAGCCTGCTTGTTTGGGAGGCTGGAAGTCGTCAAACCTGCGAGCGAGACGATTCGTGATGACCCTAGAAAACAGATGTCTGTTATCCAATCACACGAAATTGGCTGAACGGATTTCGATATGGAATCAAATATGGTATACAGTTTTTCTGCGCGATCGAATCAGAAATGAGGCAATCCGCAGAAGAACCAAAGTTACCGACATAGCTCTTCGAGTCTCAAAAATTGGGTGGCAGGGGGTGGGGAACATTGCTCGTTGAACTGATGCAATGACCGATGGGGCAGTAAGGTTCTGGAGTGTCGGCCACGTACCGGAAGACGCTGCGTAGGGAGGCCCCCAACACGTAAAGGTCGCGGGAAGCCGATGGATGCGGGCAGCATAACACTGGTCATTGTGGAAAGCCTTGGGGGAGGCCTTTGTCCAACAGTGGATCTCTATAGGCTGATGAAGATAGCACAGACAGTTTATTACCTAGATTAAGACGAGACATTTTCCGACCTTCGATAAAGCCGATTTCCGATAAAGCCACGGACAAAAGCTTTATTGCATGAATGTGAAGCGGTTAATTCTCGGAAGAACTGTGTTATCTAACAGTTCTTGAAAACCAGTTAGCCTAGTTAGTTTGTATTTAAAGAATTTAGTTGGAAGTAGCCTTTATATTAGCCTTGTTGATCGCTGTGATTATAAGGTCCAGGGATCAATTCTCATGTCGACAAAAGCTAGAGCATTAGGTTATTATGTCAAAAATGCTTTCACAAGAACTGGTATTTAGGGTATAACAATGAGAACTCAGAATAAAGTAGGAAAGCCTTTGCCCTGCGGTGAGGTCTTAATTTTTTTTCTCGGCCATAACATCGGCTGCCGGCAGAAGTTACCACCCACCAGACAAAGTCTTGCCGCCAAGCGATTCGTCGTGTTCCGGCATGATGTCTGGTGAAGCCGTACGGAGGACGGGTCTGAGCAGTTGTGTTGCGATGTGTGGCGGGTACGATGCGCCAAATGTTGTTGTTCGGGAGTTTGGTCGTGGAGAGTCTCCAGATCAATCTCCCTCTAGCGCAGCATCGTTTGGTCGTGTTGGTCTTGGGTTTAACATTGCATCACCTCGCTCAACTGCCGTCATCCTTCCTATTCCTAAGTTTTTTAAGTGAATAGGCTTAATAAACTAGTGCGCTTTACCATCAACGATTGCATCACTGCTTACCATCAGGCGGGATTGCAGTCAAGCACTAGTTTACAATTATTTAAAAAAAAATATAGAGGGCCACTGCTGGACAAAAGCCTCCTCCAATGCATTGGCCATAATCCCCACGCTTGGCAGGTGGGTTGGGGATCGCAGTAACTTGATATTCCACAGAAAGTGCTGCTGCCCGCTTTCCTGGTGAAAGTTCCCTTAGTCGCCTCTTACGACACCCACGAAAGGATATGGGTTGGCTTCTAAGCCTGGCACCCCACAGGTTGTTTCTTTACATATTCCAAAAAACCCCTTTATTCTTCGCCGAATAGTTTATGCTGCGCGAAGAAATTTAACAAGAAAATTAAGTGTAAATGCATCACCCAAAGAAACAGTTACTAAACACACTAAACGAAATCTTTCACAATCTGACACAATAATAGCAAAACCAGTTAACATTTCACCCAGAAAAGTCCAGGTAAAACTAACAGCAAGGGTTTCGTGTTAGAATAATAACTGTTAGACTCCGATCACAAAGCATTCGCGCCAGCGGAGGCGACTTGGTGACAATCATGAATTGTTACTGTAGTGCCCTCATACCAGTATCATCATCATCATCATCTCAGCGTATAATCCCGGTTGCATCCGCGGCTTTCGCGTTGGAGCCCGGGATTCACTTACTCCCTTAAGACAGGATGTTACAGGAAATAGTTTTCAAATTAACTCATAAACCCTTTTTTAACCGTCATCGACACGCTAGCAAGAAATGAGCAGCATACAAAGAAAGCAGCATCAGACAAAGTCTTGCCGCCAAGCGATTCGTCGTGTTCTGGCATGATGTCTGGTGAAGCCGTATGGAGGACGGGTCTAAACAGTTGTATTGTAATGTGCGCCAGGTACGATGCGCCCAATATTGTTGTGTCAAAGTTTTGGTAGTGGAGAGTGTCCAGATCCATCTAACTCTGGCGCAGTATCGTTAGTCGTGTTGTTGGGTTTAACATTGCTCTACCACGCTCAACTGCCGTCTTCCTTCCTATTCACTCAGCTTTTTTGAGTAAATAGGCTCTTAATAAACCAGCGCGCTTTACCATCAACGATAGCATCACTGCTTACCATCAGGCGGGATTGTGGGCAAGTACTAGTCTATAATGAAATAAAAAAGAATCTACAATCACATTGATGTCATGCGAAACCCTGTACCGCGCAGGTAAAGTTGAAGTTGCGAGTAATATATATGTACGTATACAAAGGCCACGACACGTTGTCAAAGCATCTTTCTATTCTATTCCTCATATCATCAGTCATTTCCTTGTACCGCATAATACGGGTCCATTTATTTTGTATAGATGTTCGCTGTTGCCCCTCGCCCAGTCCTAGCACTTATATAACACACTTACTCAGACTCGCTGGCGCCTGGCTATCGATCATGCTACGTAATTACTGGCTCACTTTCTACTTTAGTGTTTGTGGGTGTGGTTTTTGAACCTTTTGGCAAGATTTGTTTGGTTTAGAATTGTGGAGGACTGGGTTTTGGGTTTAAGGTTGGTTCGCTGCTTGCGTGCGTATCGATGACACACTCACACATTCTGATTTCCGAAAATTAGAAAATGAAATAAAACCTACTCATTAACATACTCATTATCATCAACATACACACCATTCTCGGTGGTAGGCCATAATATCGGCTGCCGGCAGAAGTTACCACCCACCAGACAAAGTCTTGCCGCCAAGCGTGTGTGTGTGTGTCAAGTGTTCCGGCATGATGTCTGGTGAAGCCGTACGGAGGACTGGTCTGAGCAGTTGTGTTGCGTTGTGTGCCGGGTACGATGCCCCAAATGTTGTTGTGTCGGGGGTTTGGTCGTGGAGGGTCTCCAGATTAATCTCCCTCTGGCGCATCATCGTTGGTCGTGTTGTTGGGCTTAACATTGCATCACCTCACTCAACTGCCGTCTTGATTCCTACTCACTAAGATTTTTAAGTAAATAGGCTTAATAAACTTGCGCGTTTTATCATCAACGATTGCATCACTGCTTACCATCAGGCGGGATTGCAGTCAAGCACTAGATTACAATTATTATTTTAAAAAAATTGATTCGTGTTAAAATTTATAGCATTGTTACCTCCTTGAATTTGACCAAGATGCAAAATGTATAGATATTTAGCTTATCAAATTTTATGGCTGAATGTTTGTGTGTGTGCGGCGATTATACAATAGGTAAAAATACATACACTTCAGTGTTATCTCCAACATCGGAAACGTATGGGCAATCCCCTGGGCAGCATTATTAACTTCCCATCAGTTGTTTCCATCAGTTAATACCAGTTTTATCAAGGAGTATTGTATTATTGTGTTTAATTTAATTTGTTTTTATGTTCCTCCGACACGGGTCATAATAAACACTTTTATTTTCTTTCACTAACCGATAACTTAGTTTTAGAGCTCAGATAGACACTCACTCCCTACAATATACCTAGTATTCAGCTGCAAATTTCACTCTTTTCAATAAAGAAAGAGAGATAAATAGTTTAAAACGCAAATTACAATAATAACACTAAAATAATAAAAAAAAAATATATACTCAAAAGCCTTGTATTTAAACATGAAGAAATTAAAATAATAACGTTTTCCTGGTGGCATAACCCGGGTCAAAGACAACATACCCTTTAGACCTTTTTTTGGCGGGAAAGCTAAGATGAGTATCACGCGCATTTTTCATTGGACTTTTAAAATTATTTATAGTATCGTTTACTGAATAAAAGCGCGTGATTTATGTAGTAAATAGTGCATTCAGTAAATAATTCATAAAGAACATTGAAATAACGCAGCATAGTAGTCACATCATGACTTTGCCTGAAACCTCCCTCATAGACGGCCCAGGCGGCCGTCTTTTTCAACTGTTATTGGCGATATCCGCCATAATTGTGAAATAAAATTCTCAAAGAATTTCTATAATTTGTTACACGTGTTATTGGCAAAATTGTGGTATCTATTCCACAGAGGCTATTGATCAAGAGTTGAGGTTGAAACTCACCTTGAAAAAAGAAGAAGACCTTTTAGACATTGACAATTTATAAAACTAGCTGACCCGTGCGAAAAATTCGCACTATACTAATAATTTGAAAATAGTATTCCATGGTACCAGGGACGAATATCTGTCGATTGGTGGGTCGGACGTTCCGATTGGTTCGATAGAAAGAGAGAAAAAGGGAGAAAACGGTTTCAGACCCTTGGAGAAATAATATATGGCGAAATCCGTCTGTCATCCGTGATGCGCCCGCGACACCGGTTGATGACAACATAACATACAGCAACAACAACATATCATCATCCCAGCGTTAATCCCAATCGCATCCGAAGCCTTTTCAGCTTTGGAGTCTGGGGTCCGCTTTACCAGTCCAACTGCTGAAATGGCTAAACTTCGACATTTTTCGTGAAGCGACTGCCGTCTGACCTCCACAACCCGAAGGCGACATCGAAGCATTGCAGTTAGATCCATTGTTGGACTTTTGAAGGCTCCAACAACCCGTAACGACTGCCACTAGATGTTTGCATGGCAACCGGGACCAACGGCTTAACGTGCTTTCCGAGGCACGACCAGACCAGTGCAAGTATTCATATTCATGCATACAAATACTTGCACTGTGCGGGGATTGAACCCGCGCCACCTTGCGCAGCGGCCGCGTCCGCTACCGTATCAGTAGCGGACGCCGCGTTGTTCGTTGTTGTCGGACAGCCACGGAGGCTGTCCGACAACAACGAACAACAACAACAAATATGTACAGAAAAAGACAATTTCAGTGTGAGGAAATAACTACTTGTGTTAGAAAACAAACAACAATTATGCCGTGCGTCGCATCTGTGTAGGAATAGGTTGACGCTCAGCAAAATGCTATGATTTCAGACGAACCTGTCGTCAACAGCGCTTATTTTCAGCAACTACCTCTCGAATGACGTAATGACAAGGGTTACAATTTTGCCCAGTGAATAGGTAATGTCATCATCATCATCTCAGCGTATAATCCCGGTCGCATCCGCGGCTTTCGCGTTGGAGACCCGGTCTGCTTTCTTACTAATACGTCTCCATTTCGCACGATCTCTGGCATCCCGTGGTGTGAGATTGTTGGCACGCATGTCATCTGTTACAACGTCAAGTCAGCACTTCTTTGGTCTACCTCGATTGTTCGGGCCCGGCGGAGGCTCCATGGCAAGACATTTGTTACCCACGTAAGACGTGACCGTACCAGCGCAGGCGACTCACTTGCAGTTTGACTGCTATATCACGGACACGGGAGACTGCTGAATAGGTAGTGTATGTCAGATAATTACTCGCCCGACTAACCTATATTTTCAGCTGCTTCTTGCTTACCCCCAAACACAGTGAGCAAGGCCATCGTTTCCATCACTCAATTTAATAGTAATGTAGATGTACTCAAAAGATTAAGGATTGTAATTTTTATGATTGCTTCCATTGACGTCGATCCTCTTGTTTACAAACTAAACTAGTATTAAGTTAAGTGCATTTTTGCCTTGGGGGAGGCCTGCCTTGGGGGAGGCCTGCCTTGGGGGAGGCCTGCCTTGAGGGAGGCCTTGCCTTGGGGGAGGCCTTTGTCCAGCAGTGGACATCTATAGGCTGAGGAAGAAGAAGCTTTTTTCTTTCTGTTTCATTAAGAAAAGGATAGAAGATAACATTTTAGTTTCTTCTTCTTCACCCTTTAGATGTCCACTGCTGGACAATGGCCTCTCCCAAGGCTTTCCACGATAACCGAGCTTGTGCTGCCCTCATTCATCGGCTTGCCGCGACTTTCACCAGGTCATCGGTCCACCTAGTTGGGGGCCTCCCTACGTTGCATCTTCCAGTACGTGGCCGACACTCCAGAACCTTACTGCCCCATCGGCCATCGGTTCTACGAGCAATGTGCCCTGCCCACTGCCACGTAAGTTTAGCGACTCGAAGAGCTATGTCGGTGACTTTGGTTCTTCTGCGGATCTCCTCATTTCTGATTCCTGTCAAATTAAGTTACTCTACAGTTTAGACGTGATTATAAGCATAGCGACCAAAAGTACGTCAATTTACGTCATGAGCGGACTAATTTGACAGGTCTACACTAACATTTTATCTTAATCATTATAAACTAGTGCTTGACTGCAATCCCGCCTGATGGTAAGCAGTAATGCAATCGTTGATGGAAAGCGCATTAGTTAATTAAGCCTATTCACTTAAAAAACTTAAAGAATAGGAAGGAAGACGGCAGTTGAGCAAGTTGATGCAATGTTAAATCCAACAGCACGACAAACGATGCTGCGCCAGAGGGAGACTGATCTGGAGACCCTCCACGACCAAACTCCCGACACAATAACATTTGGTGCATCGTACCCGGCACACATCGCAACACAATTGCTCAGACCCGTCCTCCGTACGGCTTCACCAGACATCATGCCGGAACACGACGAATCGCTTGGCGGTAAGACTTTGTCTGATGGGTTGTAACTTCTGCTGGCGGAAAGATGCATTGAACTTAAATTTAATTTAGTCTGTCAAGAAGGGAATCAGGGCCATTGCAGGAAATATTCACACCAAAAACAAGTCAACTAAGATCTCAAAGAACGCCTTTCCCGAAAAATCTTCATGACAAAGTCGGCCAAAACTGTGCTTAAGTTAAATACCACATTGTTTCTAGGACAAAAGGTCTATAGCTCAACTATAAGTGGTTTACCGTCTCTATTAGGGTGAATACGTGACGTTTTAAGCTAATAATGTACTCGCGAGAGTGTGGCATAAGAATGTGGAGGATAGAAGGTCAGACATTCGGTTTTGTAGACATCCTACCGTGGAAACTTACGTGAAGGGAGCTGTTAATAAAGTGTCAATCCCTATCATCGGGTGGAATGGAAGCTCACGTCAAGCTGACTTATCCTTGTTTCTTTACAGAATTGATCAGCGGTTTTTGCAATATATGCAATGGAGTAAGAATAGATGAAGCCTCGATGACAGCAGGCGCGGTTTCGATCTCCGCGCAGTGCAAATATTTGTATGCATGAATATGATTATTTGCTCTGGTCTGGTGGTGCCTCGGATAGCACGTTAAGCCGTTGGTCCCGGTTGCTATACGAACATCTAGTGGCAGTCGTTACGGGTTGTTGGAGCCCTCAAAAGTCCAACAATTGGTCTAACTGCAATGCTTCGATGTCGCCTTCGGGTTGTGGAGGTCAGACGGCAGTCGCTTTACGGAAAATGTCGAAGTTTAGCCAAAATCAGCAGTTAGACTGGTAAACAGACTCCAAAGCTGAAAAAGCTATGGATGCGACTGGGATTAACGCTGAGATGATGATGATGAGTAAGAATAGATGAAGTCAAAGAAGTATGATAAAAATGAAGTTTCTAATTATCTTTTTGTATTTGTTGTGATCGTTGTTATTTGGTTTGTTGTCTTCTGCCAGTGTCGCGGACGCATCACGGATGACAGACGGATGTCTTGTCGATGTCAATTGTCAAATAATATGTCTATGACTATGGCTCTGACATAAGGAAACCTTGGACAGATTTCGCCATGTCTTCCAGAGGCTGTTTCCTCTCCTAGCCATACAGTTTTAGTGCTAAGGAGCCAGTTACAGTTTCTGGAATAAAGTTCCTTAACGCATCTTGGTGTAGCAGTTGACTGGTAGAAATGAACACCCAAGGAAAGAATTAGGACCCCATTCCATGCGACTTTCTTGCTATGTCTCTCTGATTCTGGGTGCCCAAAAATTGAAGAGAGTTATCGATGTAGCTTGTTGAGTAATCAAATTGAAATTGCAGTAGGTTAGCCATGCTTGATAACCGATGGCAGATGAGTTCTCGAGCGGAGACGAATCGGCAAGCATAGTTTGAGTCCCCAAACAGTTAGATGGACCGACAACTTATAAATGTGTCTAGGACAGACTCAATGCGAAAGGAAGAGAACAGTGTGTGTCCCAGGCTCCACCACAGGAGAGAACTTAGCCTAGTAATGGACTACGATAGGCAGAATTGATTAACGGGGATCTGGCTGGAAAGGTTTTAATTTTTCTGTAAGTTACAACTGGTCCTTCTACATTTTTTTCCTCTGTGTACCAAAACAATGCAAACCGCGCTTAACAGTCGTAAACGAAGGATTTCTCATATGATCCCTTTGTGTGGCCCCTAATGAAACATGTATATTATTATATTTAAAGGACTCTCTTAGGTTTATGTAATCTGGCTAATGATCTTTGTTAATTGTAGAATTGTGTTCCCGCCTTTGACTTTGCCAGGGTTAGGTATAACTCTTGGCGAAAGTTTATGAGTTATGAGGAGCTGTAACTGCTCTTGTTTGTGTAGGAAATAGTGGCTAAGGGATCATGCTGAAAGGATGTGTAGTGGGTGTGTGTTAATGCCACAGTAGCCTTTCGGCATTCAAATGTTTGTGAATACTGGAACTTCGAAACTAATTTACAAATGTCATAGTATCATGTTGAGATATAAGCCCTTTGGCCTCTCTTTTGATATCATCATCATCATCATTACAGCGTTAGTCCCAGTCGCATCCGAAGCCTTTTCAGCTTTGGAGTCTGGGGTCCGCTTTACCAGTCCAACTGCTGATATGGCTAAACTTCGACATTTTCCGTGAAGCGACTGCCGTCTGACCTCCACAACCCGAAGGCGACGTCGAAGCATTGCAGTTAGACCAATTGTTGGACTTTTGAGGGATCCAACAACACGTAACGACTGCCACTAGATGTTCGTATAGCAACCGGGACCAACGGCTTAACGCACTTTCCGAGGCACGACCACACCAGTGCAAATATTCATATTCATGCATACAAATATTTGCAATGCGCGGGGATCGAAACCGCGCCTCATTGCGCAGCGGCCGCGTTCGCTACCTAGGCTGTCATCGAGGCTTCATCTATTCTTACTCCATTGCATATATTGCAATATGTGGCCTCGGTAATGGCCTCTCTTTTGATATAACTTTGTATTTTTATTGCAAGTCAAAAACTGAAGCGAGCTCAAAAAGCTTTGCGATTAATACGTTTTATCTTCCTCTTCCAAATGTATTGGGACTCATGTGTTACACTGGCATAAACTTTTATTTTGTTAGTTTAACAACATTCATATCGTCATTAACTTCTTCTCCTTTTTCAGCCTCTAGAAGTCCACTACTGGACAAAGCCTCCCCCAAGGCTTGCATTACTTTTAGGGGTTGCTATATTCCCCACGCTTGGCAGGCGGGAAACGCTTTTGATGACGAACTGCAGTTAAAAAACAATTCGCAGTTTAATTGAAAGTGTGTCAAGCAATTTCAGTGCAGATTAACCTGACAACGAGGTCCCGCCATACCAATAAAACCATAAAACCAGACCAGCGTAAAAATAATCAATTTTACGTATATATTCCCATAAAATTGGAACCGAATTCCAAAATAAAGCCAGGCTAATCAATTTTATAGCCAGCCGGCTATTACCTATCGGCTGGCTGTTATTAGCTACGGATCGTATTTAACAAATCCTCGTTAGAGATCGCCCAGGACCTGGTGTTAATGGAATCATTATGCTTGATTAACTTTTTGGACAGAAAATCTTTTAAAATTGGGTCACAGTCCTCTTATGGAATCAATATTTTAGAGGTACGAAGAAAAAAATGTAAAGTTCACTTATCCTCCACAGAAAAGGGAGGGTCCTCCGACCAAACAGGTGTTTAGTCAAGGCCTGCCTGACGGTTGATGTTGGTTAAGACGGGACTCTAGTGCCGAGGAATTTGGAAAATAGGTATTTGAAGAAAATATTGCCGTCGCACTGCTTCCAACCTCTCCCGGTAAAGTGCGAAAAGGAAGTTGCAACTCAGGCTGACTTTACCTACAAAAAAGTTGATCAAAAGACGTTTCGTATTTCGCTGTGTTCTTTTTCAAAACAACACATCTCAATAATTTTCATACCAAAATTTAGAGGATAGGTTTAACTGTATGCTTCTATTATGTTCATCATTCTCCTGCCCTTATCCCAATTTATTTGGGGTCGGCGCAACATGTCTTTTTCTTCCATGCATCCCTATCAGAAGCCATCTCGGCAGTCACTCCCTTCTTAGCCATATCATCCTTCACACATTCCATCCATCGTTTCTTTGGTCTTCCCCTACTCTTATAGCCATCAACATTCATAATTAAGACTCTCCTCACGACATTCTTCTCAGTTCTCCGTAACACATGCCCGTACCATGACAACCGATTTCCACACAACTTTTCAGCTACCGGTGCCACGTTCAGACTTCCTCTTATGTACTCATTTCTTATTCTATCCATTCGTGTAACACCACACATCCCTCTTAGCATTCTCATCTCGGCTGCATGCAATTGCCTTTCATTCATCCCTTTCGTAGCCCAACATTCTGATCCATACAAGACAGCAGGTCGGATCATGGTTTTATATATTTTCCCCTTAAGTTTAAGGGGAATGCGGGAGTCGCAGATTGTTCCCGTGACCTGCCGCCATTTCATCCACCCAGTGTTAATTCTGTGCTTAACCGTCCGATCTATTTCGCCATCGCTTTGCACGAGTGAACCGAGATACCGAAAGTCGGAGCAGATTGGTAGGAGTGCGCCATCAAGCGCTATGGCTCCAGAAGTGGAGAGACCGCCGAAATCGCAGAACATATATTCGGTTTTGGTTCTGCTGATTTTCAAGCCAACATTCTCCAGCTTCTGTTGCCATTTCTCCAATCTGCTCTGGATCTCAGGTCCATCTTCACCTACGAGAACAATGTCATCGGCGAACAGCATGCACCAGGGTGCCTCCTCCTGGATGTCCGACGTAAGAGCGTCCATAATCAACAGGAAGAGGTACGGACTTAAAGCCGATCCCTGGTGCAAGCCTACCACCACACTGAACTCGTCGGTATTGCCAGCAGCCGACCGGACGTAGGTACGAGATCGACTGTACATAGCACGAATTAACTCTACATACTTCCCAGGCAAACCTTTCTCTTTCAGGGCCCACCACAGCACATCACGAGGTACCCTATCATACGCTTTCTCCAGATCAATGAACACCATGTACAAGTTCTTGTGTGCACGTCTGTACTTCTCGCACACTTGGCGGAGTGCAAAAGTGGCGTCCATTGTTCCTCGACCTGGCATAAACCCAAACTGGTTTGGGGTAATCTCACTCTCCTCTCGCAATCTTTTCTCAATCACTTTCTCCCATACCTTCATACTATGTGACATGAGCTTTATCCCTCGATAGTTGTTATGCTTCTATTATGTTATTTTGTCAAAAAATTATCACATTTGTGTAATAGTCGCCTGAACATCGCGGTAAAAATGGGTTCTTTTCTGGGATTTTGAAATATCATATTTCTTTCATTAATTAAGTTTTGGAAAAATGTATTGATAGGGGCATGTATAATCAAGGTGTAAAATTGTAGACAAAATATCACTGCCCTAAAAGCGTTATCCACAAAGAAAACAGCGGAATACGTTTGTATAGAGAAAGCGAGTTGCCCTGTAAACTCTTCTTGCGAGATACAGACTCTGTGTGACGGCAGTACGGCTTTTGTAATTACCGCTACAATGCTATCTTTAATGTCCCTTCCTTAAGGCTGTTTTTGATCAGAGATTTTGTTAATATGAAATGCTTTGATGTGAGCTTTGACCGCGCAAGCTTCTATGAAGATTTATACAACACTGAAGATCCCGTTTATACAGAGTGGTGCTGATAATACGACAATAAATGGAAACACGGACAATGCTGGTTCATAGGAATATTCCTAATCTGTAGATAAGAATCTAGCATCAAAAATAAAAAAGTGAAAATTTCAAACAAACTAAATCGCATAAAATTGTAAACGGAATAGAACATCATTTAAAATATTGGCTAACTGACCTCCGATCGGAGGCAGCGCGGTGCTGTATCAAATTGCTATTTTCGTTCCATTGTTATTAAAGTTTAGCATCGCTGGATGCAGCGGTCATCAACCTGTAAGCACATCCTTATCAACATGTACATCATGTAGAAAATGTGAAAAAGGAAAAATAATTTCCTGTGACTAAAGTAATTGATATATTTATATGGTTTTTTATGGGTAGACTGAGAATATGTTGAGGTACACGATGTTTAATTTATTGTCGTATTATCGTCACCACTTTGTATATGGCGAATAAACCACGCTGTAGAAATAACGCGCCAAAAAGGTTCAAAGTTTACATAAAACATTCATCATCTCACTGAGGACGTTACTCAATAGATCTTCACAAGACTCCTCCTAGGTTTGTCTTACTTTAACTGCTAGTTTTATTCACCTCGTAAACGTAAGAAAGCTGTAGACGTACAAACTTCCCGGCCTCCTTAAAAACTTAAGTAAGACGTAACATCATTGTCGGAGTTTAGGCACTTTTTGTGTTTATTTGGCCTTGCCTCCGTACATGAGTGTGTTGTACAGACGACATATCAAGCTAGTACACTCTGTCACATTTCTTTATTCGATTTTCCACTTTATCTTTAACTAACGACCCGCATCGGCTTCGCACGTGGACAAATCATATAGGTACAAGAAACGGTGGCCCTTCAATAAAAATAATGTCTACTGTGCCGCCCATCAGCCACTATCTGACTCTGTAAGATACATCGACCTTATTGTCCATGGATAGCCAGTTCCACCACCTTCAAACAGAATGAAAGCCTACCGGGGTAGCAAGTTTGTTCGAAATAATGGTCCCCCGCTTCGACCCACTCACTCCACGGTTTAGGCAGAGAAACACTCAAGCGGCAGGCGGCCGGCAAGGGCGCGAGCGGCATGCGGATTTTTTCTGGTATTCAGTTTTGAAGAAATCGTGATATCTCCTGAATGAAACAACTAATTCCAATAATTCAAAAAGAGATCTGCTGCTACTGAAATTACCTTTGATATGACGTAATTTATTTGGATAAGGATTAACAATAAGGAACAAATAGTGAGCTCTGGTTTCGACTGGCATTTTAATTAACTTTTCAAACATAAAAAAGTAGACCTAATGAAGAAACTATAGTAGCTAGACATATGATGTCGAAGACTTTTTTGTAGGCATTTTAAGGTCTATAATACTGTAGTACATTATTTTGATGTATCTCATAGGGTTCAGCCAGCGTTTGCAATGTAAGCTTAAAAAAAATGGGTTTATTTTGCGACATGTGTTACAAACCTCATAAATTATCAGTGTTCCTCTAATATATTATGCATGTTATATACATAAAAACCTTCCTCTTGAATCACTCTATCTATTATATAAACCTCATCAAAATCCATTGCGCAGTTTTAAGAATTGAATCATACAAAGCGACATAGGAAAAGAAAAAGTGAGTTTGTTTTCTATTATGTAGTGAAGCATTAAACTCAATGTTGATTGGGAATATTTGACACTTCGGGTAGTTTGACCTGCTGTCGTCCGTGCCATTATCCTATTAGTTTAGCTCTATATTTGACGTTTTGTCGGGTTCTATACACAAGGGGTATTTTTAGAGATATTGCTATTACTAAGCCTCTGCTGTCCGTTCGTCAATCCATCCAGTTGACTATATGCGGGTTGTATCTTATGAAAAGGCATAGGTAGTATAATCAGATCAATATCTAACACCTTCCACATGGCAAGTTTTTATTGCTTTTTTTTCTTGAAATAACAATTTCAACTTTCAAATAAATATCTTCTTCTTCAGCCTATAGATGTCCACTGCTGGACAAAGGCACTATCACTAGATAACGTTTATGAATAAAGGGGTTAGTGTGTGATCCCGTTTCACATTTTGTCACTTTTTATGAACACAACGCGCCCTTCTCGTGTGTCTATTTCATAGTCTCCATAAAAAGCATGCACGTGTTCGTTTTCTGGTCAAGGCCTTATTTTGTTATTAGCCCTTGACTTCCGCGTGGAAGAAACGTACGTGCTGGAAAGTTTTTACCGGATTAATGGAAATGAACCAGTCGCTAATCGTTTCTTGTGCCACATTTAACCGTTCTGTCTATTGTTTTTGAGTTTGTGTTGGGTCTTCGTCCAATAACACCTGCGATTCCGTCTACTCGAACGTCTGTTTGTTAATTGATAATCCCCACTTTTAAATTTTCGAAACCACACCTAAAACTTTTTTTTATATCTATACTAATATATAAAGCTGAAGAGTTTGTGTGTTTTTATGTTTGTTTGTTTGTGCGCGCTAATCTCAGAAACTACTGGTCCGATTTGAAAAATTATTTTTGGGTTGGATAGCCCATTAATCCAGGAAGGCTTTAGGCCATATAACATCACACTGCGAACAATAGGAGCGGAGCATAACTAACTCAACGTGAACGAAGTCGCTGGCGGCCGCTAGTATATTATAAACTAGCGCTTGACCGCAATCCCGCCTGATGGTAAGCAGTGACGCAATCGTTGATGGTAAAGCGCACTAGTTTATTAAGAGCCTATTCACTCTAGCCTTGAAGACACTCAAATTGTAGTCCGACGGAAACACCTCCGATCGCAAACTGTTCCAGTCCCTCGATGTACGCGGTATAAAGGAGGAGGCGAAACGCTTCGTCCGGATCGTAGTGGTGTTAACAACGTAAGGGTGGAAACTTGCCGTACGACGGGTCGTCCGATGGTGGAACGGAGATGGGGGAATTAAATCATGTTTTTTCACCCAAACGATGACTTTCAATGGCTTTTTTATTATAAGAAACTAGCTTTCCGCCCACGGCTTCGCCCGCGTGGAATTCGGTTATATTGCGCTTTTTAGATTTCCCTTGGGAATATCTAATTTTTTGATCAAAGTTAGCCTATGTCCTTTCTCAGGGTCTAAAACCCACCCGTGTTCCTTCACGTGCCTGTAGGTGTAACCCGCAACCCTGACCCAGGCGGCATCGGTCTTCGTGGACTCCGTCACGATGAGCTGACATCTCTTTGAAGCGCGCTTGAAACACGACGCGCCGTCGATTCGGGCCTGGTCCTTACCGGGCGGCGAGCTGCCCACTGCTCATCGCCCATAAGCCCGCGCCTACGGTGGCTGGGAGTTAGGTGTCGTCTCCCGACCAGGGCATCTCCTGCGGCGGCTAGAGGCGTGAGGGCGCTGGGATTCCCACTCCCTCACGCGCTCCGCCTCCTAACATCATCACTGCTTCGCAGAAGGAGGTGACGTACTGCCATGCACTCTCGCTCTGGACCATTGCCTGGATTAGACCGCCTACTTTTAGACACCTTATGGTTAGATTTTAACAGAATCAAACGGCTAGTCTGATTTTGATACAGCTATTCGTTTGTAATTATTTTCGTAATCAACACCACGATTAATTGCCCTGAAATTAACGGGTTAATTATGCTTACCCCTGAAATTATCGGGTAAGGTAGGTTTGTACTATATAACTAGAGGTACATTATATTTTTTAATAATTACCTAAGTCCGTGGAGGTGTAAGATTTTCGTTTTAGATGGTGCGGACTTAAAAACTTGAGCCTTTAAATAGCTGGTAACGAGATTTTGTCTGCTGTTTTTGTAATTATGCTAAACGTGTTAATGGAGTGGTTTTAAATGTTTATGATTTAATGCTGCATATTTATTCAGACATTATTCCTCTTTTGTATTTAAGGACGTGTTTTTAATATTATAAACTAGCGCAATTCCCACGTAAGCAAGTAAGCAGTGACGCAATCGTTGATGGTGAAGAGCGCTAGTTTATTAAGAGGCTTTTCACTCTAGGCTTGATGACGCTTGAATTGTAATCAGAAAGGATATTTATAATTATAAACTAGTGCTTGACTGCAATCCCGCCTGATGGTAAGCAGTGATGCAATCGTTGATGGAAAAGCGCGCTAGTTTATTAACAGCCTATTCACTCTTAAAAACTGATTGAGTAGGAAGCAATACGGCAGTTGAGCGAGGTGATGCAATGTAAACCCAACAACACGACCAACGATGTTGCGTCAAAGGGAGATTGATATGGAGACCCTCCACGACCAAACTCCCGACACAACAACATTTGGCGCATCGTATCCAGCACACATCGCAACACAACTACTCAGACCCGTCCTCCGTACGGCTTTACCAGACATCATGGAAGACCGCCTCAGACAAAAGAAAACTGACTCACTAAAATTGACAGTATAGTAAATGAAAGCTAATCTTCCACACCGACGTACATTTTAAAAAAAACACAAGTTCAAACAAAAATTTCAAAGAATTGAAAAACTTGACTATATGCATGGAAATGCGCTTCACAGATTTCGTGATTCTGTCGGCAAAATCGTAAAACAATTATTTTCCCCAAAACAACAAAATAAATTGCCAAACTGTCCAGTTTCATCTCGAATCCCCCAAAAGCTTGAGACAGCCTACTTAGCATGTTGGGGGTGAGTAAAAAACTTTAATGTGACGTTGTAAACGGCTCATAAAGCCGGCGTGGACGCATTAAGCTCTGTTAGTGGGCCAAAGGGGCAATCCAACGACTAATTTGATAGGCAGCGACAAACGAGCTGACATTATGCTGCAGTTTGAGTGATGGGCGGTCGCGGGATCGAGGCATTTCAAGCTAAATGCACCATAAATCATAATCAATTTCGATAAAGCCTATGCTATACAATATGTAAAGAAAACCCCGTCCGACCGATAAGGATAATAAAGGTTAGGTAAACACATAAGCAAATAAAATTTGAAACTTTATATAGTCATCATAATAACAATAGTAATGAAGTTTGAAATAATATTTTTTATCGGCGAATTAACACTAACTTCCGCAATATTTGGTAAATTTTTAAAACGTGATAACACTATTTTCCATGGTATTATTGGTAGGTATCTTGTATGAATAAATGTACAATACTGGCGGCATTTTGTTTGACGGCGTGTCTTGACCCCGTCGCCCGCGCACTTATTGCCATTTAAGTTACCTCCTTCTGCGAAATAATACAAATTTGTTTAGGTGGTTTTTTTTTTTTTTTTGTTTGGTCAGGCTTTTAGGCATTAGTAGTAGAATCAGTTATGGATACATAATAATACCTTCACGGATCGGACAGGGTTTTTTTACATATTGTATACATCGTGTATGAGATTTGAGTTCAAATTATTACTACAAACTAAATTCGCGATTCTAGATAGCATAGACACAACAAAATTTACTGTTCCAAGCAAAACTGTATCAAAATCAATAAAGCAACAAACCATGGCAGGAAAAATATTACGGCACACTGAGTGATAACGTAAAGCTTAAAAAAACTTTTAAAAAACTTAAAAAAACGAAAGAGAACGTATTTCGGTTTTTTTTAGTTATGCATGGCTATTTCGTCATAGGCATGTCAGTCATTCAAAAGGGAAGCAATCAAACCATGGGCCATAATAATTGTGTAACATATTTTGAATCCATTGCATCATATACTTTTTTATTACTTTGTATTTATGCGAAACCCAAAACACATGTCCAGTATTTTTTAGTAAAGAATTTAAAAAAGATGTATTGAAAAACCACAAAGTTATGAGCTTGCTATCTTACTTGGTTGTTCCACCAAAAATATGGTCAAAGGCCAACGCATCGGCGGGCGAGCGCGATGTGTTGGCCTCTGGCGTCAGCTGTTGCGCGCGCGAGTATTATGATCTATCGTAAAGCTGCGTGCCCGCGCTCTGTGTCTCTAAATGTATTTGGGAAAAAATCAATTCAGTTGCTTATTCTGAACAAACTATATTCAGGTTTCGCATAAATAAAAAATAAAGTTGTATACACAGTGGTGCTGATAATACGACAATAAATGAAAACACGAACAATGCTGGTTCATAGGAATTAATCGTAAACCATTGAAAAACCTACCTACAAAAATAAAAAAATAAAAATTTCAAACAAACTAAATCGCATAAAATTGTAAACGGAATAGAACATCCTTTAAAATATTGGTTCACTGACCTCCGATCGGCGACAGCGCGGTCCTGTATTGATTTGCTTATTTCGCGCCATTATTATTAAATTTAGTGCCGCTGGACGCGGTGGTCATCAACCTTACAAGCGCTTCCTTATCAACATGTAGATCATGTAGAAAATGTGAAAAATGAAAAATTATTCCCTGTGACTAAACTAATGGATATATTTGCATGATTTTTTTATGGGTAGACGGAGAGTGTGATGAGGTACAGGATGTTTTAATTATTGTCGTATTATTATCACCACTTTGTATATTGCGTTTGAAGAATATATTAAAATATATTGCAAGACGCAATGAATATTGTTGAGTTGTCAAAATTAGAGCCAGTGTCATTGTTGTGCAATAGGGATGTACCCACGGTATGAAAACAAAAAAAAAAAAAAAAATAGTCCGTCTTACAGATAATAAAAAAAATTAAAACCCGTATTTTTTATTTTGTCGAAGTTACCAAAAACTACTGAGATATAGCGTATTAAAGTTACGGAGTGGGTGCTAATTACGTCATGCCGTGGTATATTTTGTACCACAACGTGACGTTAGGCGACATTTCAAATCAATATATCTTCCTAAGTAATTGAATGAAAGAAAAAATAATTCAATATTTTTTATAAATTTATCTGATGGACATTAAATTATTTTTTAGGATACAACCCAATTACGCTATCAAAGAGTATCATAACTTTCAATCTTAAAATAGACCCTGCAATCCCTAGTGTGATTGTGTGACGTGTGGTCATCATTTTAAAAAGTCTCCACAGCCGAAGTTCAGCTACTACAAAATATAGGCCTATATTTTCTTGTAGCAATCTCTACGCCCACATGTCAACCTCAGTCAGGTTTTGCCCTCGTGTCAAGTTGAACCAAAGATCTTAATACATGGCCAAATACCTTGGGCGTTTATAAATGACACCTATAAATCAAAATGAGTGAGATATTATGCTTTATACGTCCTCACGATATTGTATTCCGCACTTTGTTTGTAAGTCAAGCCGAAGGGGTAATCTGCCGGTTAATTTGATAGCTACAGTTATGATCTGAAGTAAGATGTGAGCTGAAGCGGGACCGATTTTTCTCGGTGGTAGGCCATAACTACGGCTGCCGGAAGAAGTTACCACCAAGCGATTCGTCTTGTTCCGGCACGATGTCTGGTGAAACCGTACGGAGGACGGGTCTGAGCAGTGTTGCGATTGTGCCGAGTATGATGCGCCAAATGTTGTTGTGTCGGGAATTTGGTCGTGGATAGTCTCCAGATCAATCTCTCTCTAGCGCAGCATCATTGGTCGTATTGGTCTTGGGTTTAACATTGCATCACCTCGCTCAACTGCCGTCATCCTTCCTATTCCCAAGTTTTTTGAATAGGCTTAATAAACTAGTGCACTTTACCATCAACGATTGAATCACTGCTTACCATCAGGCGGGATTGCAGTCAAGCACTAGTTTATAATTATTAAAAAAAAAAAGATCAGGAGGGAACCTTGAGCGGAGACTAGAGGAGCAATTCTCGTAATTTTAAAAATGTTCACACTCTGTTCTGGAGCACATGCGAAGAGTAGACAGCTTATCCGTGTTCTATAGGATGCATTTTGGAGAGTATGCGCGGGAATCGTCGTCATCATCATCATCAGCCTCTACTCGTCCACTGCTGGACATAGGCCTCCTCCATGGCACACCAACAAGCTCAATCCTGAGCAGTTCTTTGCCAGCCACTACCAGCCACCTTTTTGATGTCGTCGCTCCATCTCGCCCAAGGGCGTCCTACTCTACGTTTGCCGAGACGCGGTCTCCACGGTATCCACTCGCGCGGGAATTGCATGATTCCCCCATCTCCGTTCCGTCGTGAGACGATCCGTCGTACGGCGAGTTACTTACGTTGTTGACACAACTACGATCCGGACGAAGTGTTTCGCCTCGTCTTTTATACCGCGTACACCTGGGAGGAGGGAGTGGAAAAAATTGCCAGCGACGGTGTTTCCGTCTGAATCTAATTTAAGTGTCTTCAAGGCTAGGGTGAATAGACTCTTAATAAACTAGTGCGCTTTACCGTCAATGATTGGATCACTGCTTACCATCCTCCATCTCTCCATCCCTCTCCAGCCATCCCTAAATGGATCCTTTTTTTGAAATTCACATTTAATTATTGTAGCTTTAGTTCCCCATTGTTCTTCAGACCAATCCTCCAAATATTTTTCACCGCCATCGCTCGCAAATGGGACCACGAGAAGACATTAGTCCGTGACACGCCCCGCGCGTCACCGGGCCGTGTGTCACATCGCCACGTTACCAACACGGCTCTTTCATTTTGTTTTCTGTTTGACTGATTCGGGTGGCAGAGTGAGAAAATTGACTTATATGCCTCAAAGAATGCGTAATTATTTAGGCTTTTTAGGATGTTATTGGATTTTAATATATACTAAATGAAAAACTAGTGCTTGACTGCAATCCCGCCTGATGGTGAGCAGTGATGCAGTCGTTGATGGTAAAGCGTGCTAGTTTTTTTGAGAGCCTATTCACTAAAAAAACCTGAGTGAATAGGAAGGAAGACGGCAGTCAACTGCCGTATTCTTTTCTATTGCTATTTGCTAGCTAGGTAATGCAATGTTAAACCCAACAACACGACCAACTATGCTGTGCCAGAGGGAGATTGATGTGGAGACCCACTACGACCAAACTCCTGACACAACAACAGTTGACGCATCGTATCCTCCGTACGGCTTCACCCGACATCATGCCGGAATACGACGAATCGCTTGGCGGCAAGACTTCTGCCGGCAACCGATGTTATGGCCTACCACCGAGAAAAATGTGGAATGTGTGTACATAATTCATTGAAGAAATAATACATCCGACTACCACACTACCTGCTTATCCCCAAAACATGGACATAAGTGTATAATACTGATATATACAGTATGTATATATATCATCATCTAGCCGTAAGCGAATTTGTCACGTTCGTCCGTGCCGTGCGTCCGATCTTCATTTGTTCTGTGTGTATGTCTGTGTTACTGTTGTATGTGGACGCATGTGTGTGTAATTGTTTCTGTGTTTTATTGCATTGGTGTTGATTGAGTGTTAAGATGAATGACTTTATTTTTGTTTGATTTACTTTTTTTTTATTTTCGGAGGAATTCCTTTGTGGGTATTGGTTTCTGTTGTGAATGGTACAAATAAAATAATGATTTGGGGTGTGAAGTCTTAATTTTTTTTTCGTACTAATATGTACAAAGGAATTCATTTAAAAAAAAAGAGTGTAAAATTTCTTTTTATTTGTTTACTGTAAGACGTATATGAGACAGTTTATCGAAGGACTGGAACAATTTGCCAGCGGCGGTTTTCCCGTCTGGCTATAATTATAGTGTCTTCAAGGCTAAAGTGAATATGCTCTTAATAAACTAGTGCGCTGTACCTTCAACGATTGCATCACTGCTTACAATTTTTTGTTGGTGTTTTGCACTGCTCTGGGCGAGAGTTTTACTGACTAAAACCCACCTGTGTTCCTTCATTTACCTGTGCGCCAGGGCCACGGTTTCTTTTTTAACTAACCCGCATGGCTGGTCCAGGAGACATCGGTCCCGGTGGACCCCGTTACGAACTGCTGATCGTCAGGCAGGATCATAGTTAGGCACAATTTTATAAAAGTAATAAAAGAAAAAACCGTTCACATACACACACACACCCCCATACACCCCCCCCACACACACACACACACAGTCAACTCAAAAATTTAAACATATCAACATTAAAACTCACCTTCATAGCCAGCAGCTCTCTTCGCCTTATTATCAAAAAGGCTTACCGGAGGCTGTATTTCACGGACTTGTCTGCATTACACAAGCCTAGTCGGCCATCTTAAGCCTTCGGGAGCTATTTAAGCCCACAATAGCTGCTAAATAGCATGTTAGTGCTCTTGATTTTAATAAAGGGACGCATTTAGGGACGTTATCCGTAATGTTTTATGTAAGTAGTTATTTTTTTGGCTAAGTTAATTATAAAATATGTAAAGAAAACCCTGTCCGATCCGTGAAGGTATTATTAGGTCATCGTTAACTGATTCTAATAATGCATACAAAGCCGGGCTAAACTTAAAAATATCCCCCTAAAAAAATAAATAGTATTTCTGCATGTGTATAAAATATTTATGCATGTGCGGTAGGCAACACGTTAGGCATACATGCACGGGTAAAGAGGGGCAAGGCAGGCGGCACGTGATCGCATCGCTATTCGCTCCGTCACAAATGGTGTTCTCATTTTTTTTAAAAGTACCAATTCTGGGGAAGTTGGAATTAATTCGCGGAAAAAAAGAATATTTCTATATTCATTAGTATTGTCACTATGATGACTATGTGAAATTTCATATTTTATTTGGTCATATGTATACCTAACATTTATTATCCTTTTGGGTCGGACGGGGTTTTCTTTACTTATTGTATATTTATAGCTTTTTAACCAAAACTGCATATATAAACGGCTTAAGTTAAAAATATGTGTCGTTTAAAAGTGTAGTTATACAATATGTAAAGAAAACCCTGTCCGACCCATAAGGATAATAAAGGTTAGGTAAACACATGACCAAATATAATATAAAATTTTACGTAATCATCATAGTAACAATACTAATGAATTTTAAAATAATTAATCTTTTTTGCCGTGAATTAATTCCAACTTCCCCGAAATTTAGTAATTTTTAAAAAAGTGACAACACCATTTTGACGGTACGCTTATGCGATTCGATCACGTGTCTCGTGCCTTGCCCCCCGTCGTCTGCGGAAGGGTGCCCAACCGCACATGTATTAAGTTACCTCTTTTTGCAAAATAATATTTATTTTTTTAGGAGGATTTTTTTTTGAACTTTAGCCCGGCTTTGTCTGCATTAGTAGAATCAGTTATCGATTCCTAACAATATCTTCACGGATCGGACAGGGTTTTCTTTACATATTGTATATCGTTACATAATCCTACTAATATATTGGTTGTTTTTATGAAGTTTTTTTAGTAAAAGAGAACCAGAAAAGATGATCCTGTTAATATTCGCCTAGGCGTTATTTGGTGCTTAAGTGTTTAAATTGATCCCCCTGTCATGTCCTAGAAGGAAAAGTTTAAATTACCATCAGTGAGCCTCTAGAATAATTTATCTGTGAATACAGATTGTACGAGCCAGTAATGCTCATACAGCAAAATACTATTGTATACAACGTGTAACAAAAAGGGTATATACATACCAAGGGCATGGCATCTTTAGATGATATCAAACGATATCGGAAGGGTTTCAACTCAAAATAAAATACTCAAAAAATTGGTACCAAATTTTCGGTTTCGTGTGTTTCTTAAAATAAAATCATAACAAACGCGGCAGCACACTACATATATTAATAACTACTCGTTACCCGTCACGTTACTTGCCAAAATCCGATAAATGTCTTCAATATCTCTGTGCGACTAGTATGATAGTAGCCTATCACAGGCGGTGTATTACCTCATAACCTCCTAACATAAAGAGATAGAATTAAAAAACCCTTCCAATATCGTTTGATATCATGTAAAGATGCCATGCCTTTGTTATGTATATACCCTTTATGTTACACGTTGTATAGAATGAACTTCAACGCAATGTAAAACAGTCGTAAATATACCTCCGTCACGCGGTCAGGTGTAAATAAACAAGTGCGGCTCAATACTGGTGGTTTTAGTGTGACTCATTACCTACAACAACTCTGGGGTATCGTCAACGGCGAAAAACCCCAATATCTCATCATCATTTCATCATTCTCCTGCCCTTATCCCAATTTATTTGGGGTCGGCGCAACATGTCTTTTTCTTCCATGCATCCCTATCAGAAGCCATCTCGGCAGTCACCCCCTTCTTAGCCATATCATCCTTCACACATTCCATCCATCGTTTCTTTGGTCTTCCCTTACTCTTATAGCCATCAACATTCATAATTAAGACTCTCCTCACGACATTCTCCTCAGTTCTCCGTAACACATGCCCGTACCATGACAACCGATTTCCACACAACTTTTCAGCTACCGGTGCCACTTTCAGACTTCCTCTTATGTACTCATTTCTTATTCTATCCATTCGTTTTCATTTTGATCCCCAACATCTCATGTACGAGCCAATAATGCTCATATACAGATAAATTGCTGTATAAAGCACAGGTCCGTTCGTGTGTACCTACTGCAGCCACATTTAGGCTGATGCTGCAAAATGTCACCTGGTCACTTTGGATTACGTGGAGAGGCGTGCGAGGAGGCTGATTGGCGACCCAGATTTAACTGAAAATGGTCTCCAAAGCCTGGAGCACAGGCGTAGGGTAGCCAGCCTTTTGGTGTTCTATACGATTTATTTTGGTGAGTGTGCAGGGAATTGCATGATTTAGTTCCCCCATCTCCGTTCCACCAGCGGACGACCCGTCGCACGGCGAGTTTCCACTCTTACGTCGTTTCTGCTACACACTAATAAGATTCTGTCGAAGCGTTTCGCCTCCTCTTTCATACCACGTATTTACATCGAGGAACTGAAACAATTTGCCAGCGGCGATGTTTCCGTCACACTACAATTTGAGTGTCTTCAAGGCTACAGTGAATAGGCTCTTAATAAACTAGCGCGCTTTACCACCAACGATCGTATCACTGCTTACCATCAGGCGGGATTGTGGTCAAACGCTAGTTTATCCATACTAATAATAAAAATGCGAAAGTAGCTCTGTCTGTCTGTCTGACGATTGTAATGAAATTTGGTACACAGATAGTGTAGAGCCTGAGAAAGGACGTAGGCTATATAACATCCCGCTATGACCAATCGGAGCAGAGCAGTAACAAAACATGTTGCGAAAACGGGGGCAAACGCGGACGTACATATTGCTCCCATAATTTTAACAGGCGCTTATTTTATATCATTACGAGAACGGAGTCGCGGGCAACAGCTTGTAATTAATAAAAAAAAAAAATATAAAACAATGTGTGTTCTCATTAAAACCTGCAAAAAATTTAACAACTTATAGGTGTTTTACCGCGTCTCGGCAAACGTAGCGTAGAACTGCTCAGGATCAAGCTTGTTGGCGTGCCATGAAGGAGGCCTATGTCCAGCAGTGGACGAGTAGAGGCTGATGATGATGATGATGATGAAAGGTGTTTTTAAAAACACATCATAATGTTCCAACACCCGTTTGACATACAAAGGTAAACTGCAAAAGCTTTAGTTAAAGAAACTATCCGCAAATTATTCTCAAAACACACTTTTATCTAAAAAAAAGCCTAAACGAGCATAAAATACGACAATGTTTTCAATAAACCCCCTTTGAAATAAACGCTATTGAATAGACGTTACTGCGTTAGGAATAACGTTCATTTTTGATTGGATTAATGATTTCAATGAAGCTCTAGAGACGTAACCGTCGCTCGAAGTTAAAAATATTTTTATTTTTACAACATGGCGACGCTACTGAATTTAATAATTATACCGATTGAGAAAAGATTCGGTTAGCATTACGGAATAGTTGATATTTTCTAATATAACTCCTGTTAAAACGATGGTTAGAATTGACTCTTCTTTAGTTATAATAGTTGTATTAATTATAATTAACTAGCTTTCCGCCCGCGGTTTGGCTCGCGTGGAATTCAGTTAAATAGCGCTTTTTAGATTTCCCTCGGGAATGTTAATTTTTTCGGGATAAAAACTACCCTATTATTTAATCCAGACTTCTAACTTTATGTCTCCAAAATTTCAAAACAATCGGCTTAGTAGTTACGAAGTGAAAGCGGAACAAACAAACAAACTCACTTTCTCATTTATAACATTACATAACTATAAGATTTTTTACTTGGAGCTGAATATTCCATCGGTAGATAACTTAGAAGCAGAATTTTGAATATTTGACATTTACTTCAAATTCTTATTATTCAATAATCATCGTCAGATATCAAGATCTTTTTAAGAATAAAAATTAGTCGATTTTAATATTAGCCCGTAGTAGTGTAAAATGAACAAAAAGTTACAAAATTCTTCATCAATTATTCAACACTACGTATAGTACTGGTATTTAGCTCCCACGAGTGTAGCTGAAGCTAGTGCATTAATTAATCCATCACCAATAGGGATCTTCCTGGTTAAAAAAAAAAAAAAATGATTCCATTTAGTCCGTCATTCAGATTACAGAAAAATATTGGATACGTATATTTTGTTTTATCAAATCAATTAAAATTGACAAATTTAAAAGGCATCAAAGATCAGAAGTGGTGGCTGGTGACGTCAATCCTCGCTAAAAAGTGTAGCGTGCAGTGACGTCACACGAGTTTTCAACGCACTGTGTCGTCTTCATTTTTTGTTTATACGAAAAAAGATAAAATACATGTCTAGTATTTTTTGTAAATCTGATTGACGGACTAATTAGTTTTTTTTAGTCAACCAACCTATTCCTTCAAAACGGTAAAGGATCATTATGATGAATTCGGCTTGTCCTAGAGCCAAAAATTCGAACCCATGTGACATCTACCAACCCGTATTCGGTCCGCGTAGGGAATTACACAGGCGGCCCTGCGAGAGGGCTCTCGGAGAATGTGCCGAATCTCGCGTGACGCAGAAGTGGATATATTGATACGCGGTAGGGGTACTAAAATGCTGGTTAAGAGTGGACTCTATAGTGCCGAGGAATTTAAGAAATAGGTAATAGGGATGTATCCAAGGTATGCAAATAAAAAAAAAAAATAGTCCGTCTTATTGTAATAAATATTAATATAAATTACCTAAAACTACTGAGATATAGCGTATTAAAGTTACGGAGTGGGGGCTAATTACGTCACGCCATGGTATGTTTTGTACCACGGCGTGACGTCATGCGACATTTCAAATCAATATATCTTCCTAAGTATTTGAATGAAAGAAAAAATAAAAAATACGTGTTCAATATTTTTTATAAATCTATCTTATGGACATTAAATTATTTTTAGGATACATTTGAAGAAACTATTGCCGTCGCGCCGCTTTCAACCTTTCCCGTAATGTGCGAAAGGGACAGTTGCAACTCAGGCTGATTTTACCTACAAAAACGTTGACCAAAAGATGTTTCGTATTCCGCTATTTTCTTTTTCAAAACACGACAGATCTTAATTATTTTGACATCAAATTTTAGAGGATGAGTATACCTATGCCTCTATTATTTTCTTTTTTGTCAAAAACTTATCACATTTGTGTAATAGTCGTCTGAACATCGCGGCAAAAATGGGTTATTTTTCGGGATTTTGAAACATCATATTTCTTTTATTAATTAAGTTTTCTAAAAAATCAAATGATAGGGGCGCGTATAATCAAGGTGTAGAATTGTAGAAAAAAAATCATTACTCTAAAAGCGTTATCCACGAAGAAAACAGCGGAATACGTTTGTATGGAGAAAACGCAACTAGAGCCCCCTCTTAAGGGTTATGAAGTTTATTGACAACGCTGGTCAGTCAATAGTAGGCAATGATAAGTAAAATGTAGCTGATGTTGCATCGAAGTCTTCCTTTATGTCCAAGAAGTCCGTGTCGTACACAAATAAGAACACCACAGTAGTTGCTTCACGTAGTCCTTGAAGTGCTCGTTGGAGTTGTTGCTGTACCGCTCGATTAACGCTTCTTACTTTATCGCTTGTTTCGCTTCGATAGTCAAATGCCGTCATGGCGGAGACCCTGGAAGACTTGAGCAAAATGCTCAATGACCTCAGCAGAGCTTCCCAACAAGTGGGTCTAACTTCGATAGTCAAATGCCGTCATGGCGGAGACCCTGGAAGACTTGAGCAAAATGCTCAATGACCTCAGCAGAGCTTCCCAACAAGTGGGTCTAAGGATGAACGTGGATAAGACCAAGATCATACATGTCGAACTCTCATGTCGCACCCATTCCAATCTAGTTGGTTGCTCTGCACTCGAAGTTGTTGAACTAGGTAGGTCCAACTTCAAGAAAAAGGTGTCTCGTCGAATCCAGCTCGGCTGGGCAGCGTTCGGGAAGCTACGCTACATCTTCTCGTCGTCCAAGATACCACAGTGTCTCAAGACTAAAGTCTTTGACCAGTGTGTGTTGCCAGTGATGACTTACGGAACTGAAACGTGGTCGCTCACAATAGACCTCATACGAAGGCTCAGAGTCACACAAAGGGCAATGGAAAGAGCTATGCTCGGAGTTTCTCTGCATGATCATATTAGAAATGAGGAGATCCGCAGAAGAACCAAATTCACCGACATAGCTCTTCGAGTCTCTAAAATTAAGTGGCAGTGGGCAGGGCACATTGCTCGTAGAATCGATGGCTGATGAGGCAGCAAGGTTCTGGAGTGGCGGCCATGTATTGGAAGACGCAGTGTAGGAGGCCCCTAACAAGGTGGACCGATGACCTGGTGAAGGTCGCGGGAAGCCGATGGATGTGGGCAGCACAAGACCGGTCATCGTTGAAAGCCTTGGGGGAGGCCTTTGTCCAGCAGTGGACACCTATAGGCTGAAGAAGAAGAAGAAGTGTAAAGCGATTTCCAGTACATTCTATTTCATTATATTATGATAATTATGATTCTAGCAATTTCGATTTCGATCCTTCGCTGTCAATATTGATGAAACCTGTACCGTTCGATAGATCACCTTGCAAATGCATTTTTAGATTGTACCTCTACAATGTCTAGGTCTCAAGATATAGGACTTTAAATTTATGCGACGCATGTCACGCAATATTAAATCTCATGCCATTGACATAAGACGCATTCGTAACAATATTATAGGAAAAAATAAATACCAGCATCCTACTAATATTATAAGCGTGAAAGTTTAGATGGATGTTTGTTACTCTTTCTTGCAAAAACTACTGAACGGATTTAGATAAAATTTGGCACACATATAGTTTGAAACCAGAATTAACATTACGAAACACTTTTATCCTAATTGTCTTACAGAATCGAAATTTATGCGGGTGAAACCGCATAACGCAGCTTGTTTTTCTATATCCTTAAAAGCCTATTCAAAACGAAAACCAAATGGATATTTTCATTCCATCCTAACTAATATATTCAAAGCGTCATATAACAGAGCAACATGCTTTCTTCTTCAATTCTTCCTACCGACGTTATCTGACTTATGAACCGTGTTTCTCCACTCGCAAGTATCCCCATATAATCGCATAGTATATGTATACATTATATATGGTAGTAAGAGTTCCTGAATGTGCGTACATACTTCCTACATATGCCGCTGTTGATTGAGGGATACGGACATTGTCAAAATGTCTAGATGTTTTACTTGATGGCGCTTATAAAATAGGTTTTTGACTATTAAGTACAGACTTAGAAGAATAGACTATTGTCTTTTCTGTTTATTTTTTCTTTTCATTGAAAATTTATGAAAAAATTGAAAACACTTTTTCTCACGTTTATTTTTTCATTATGGGTTGATTGCGTTGGTTGTTGTGCATATGTGTTGTGTTGTTTCTTCATTATCATTTTATCAAAACGTTATTTAATTAATTAAATCCTGATTTTAAAAAAATACGTTTCAAGCAAAACTAACGTGGAAGTGGTTTAGCACAAAATACACAAATAAAATAAATCTACATAGTTAAGTTGTCAACATGCACCTTTATATAATTTATTTTTAAATAAATTTAAAATGGAGTACAATGTAATTTGCATTTTACATATTTCAATAATATTAGCTGTTCTAACGACTTCGTTTGCGAGTTTTTATTTCATTTTCAGATTCCATGGGGTTTATTTTCTTGCTCGCAATGTCGATTATTTAAAAATGCCCATTACTCCATATAACATCAGATATCATTAAGTGAAAATTCCGTCGAAATAGGTCCAGCCGCCATCATGCAGGAACACGACGAATCGCTTGGCGGCAAGACTTTGTTCGATGGGTGGTAACTTGCCGGCAGCTGATGTTATGGCCTACCACACACAGTGGTTATGTAGTTTGATGTAGCCAGCGTACGAGATAAATTTTCATATGCATTTGATAAATAAAAAACTGTTCTTTTGATAAGTATTACAAACTGACATATTAATTTTATTTACGATCAGATGGGATCACGGTTTAGCTCTAGTTTATAATATTTTAAAGAAAAATACAGTAATGAAGAACGAGATAGCATTGTCCTGCAGTGGGTCAAAATCCATAATATCCATACTAATATTATAAATGCGAAAGTAACTCTGTCTGTCTATCTGTCTGTTACGCTTTCCCGCTTAATCCTCTCAACAAATTTTGATGAAATTTGGCACAGACAATCTTTAGACCCTGAAAAGAACATAGGCTACCTTTTTATCCCGGAAAATTTGATGTTCCGAGGGAAAATTAAAAAGCGCAATATAGAACTCCCTGGGCGAAGCCGCGGGCGGAAAGCTATATTATAAATGCGAAAGTAACTCTGTCTGTCTGTCTATTACGCTTTCCCGCTTAAACCTCTCAACCGATTTTGATAAAATTTGGCACAGACAATCTTTAGACCCTGAGAAAGGACATAGGCTACCTTTTATCCCGGAAAAATTTGATATTCCTGAGGAAAATTTAAAAAGCGCGATATAACCGAACTCCGCGTGGGCGAAGCCGGGGGCGGAAAGCTAGTAATCTTATAATATTAATAGATTCTGCCGGACTACCTAACGACGATTAGTAACAAAAAAAAAATAACATAACTGACTGGTTAATTTTGAATATTGTGATTTGTTTTGTGTCAGTATCAATTGTCCGTAAATTACTCTACTATTTTTGAAGTCGATGGATGCGAGCAGCACAAGACCGGTCATCGTGGGAAGCCTTGGGGGAGGCCTTTGTCCAGCAGTGGACTTCTATATATACGGATAAATTATGACCTTTTTACTAAAACCGGGTAACACCATGGAGCGAATACCGAATGGAGTTGCGTTTGATATAGAGATCAACCGTTAGGGCGAGCAGTCTTTGCTCAAGGTCCGTTCGAATGGGTTGGTCATACTCAAACCCAGTGGCTCTTATCTGTTTCAATCTGAGATTATCATTGTAATCCCTTAATATTAAATTGATCTGAGTGTCTGTACAGTTAAAATAATAAGAATCGAACATCACACTATAGTTATTGTTCAAGGTTTTCTCGAAATACCGCCCACGATGGATGCTCATGCTATGAGAAGACACTTCAACTATCCGGAACTTCGGCCCTGCTTCCTGACGTTTCCCCCATATACATATTAAATAAAATAAAATTATAATAATCTCTTAAACACCCTGTACTGTAGTGACAGAAATTCTGTTATACTAAAATGATAATAGGATTTCTGAATAATTTTGCTTTACCAATTTCATAATGGCTGAATATTTTGTACGCTTTCAGATTAATTTTAACGATATTTAAATTTTATCTCTAGTTCAACTAAGCGAATAAATACGATGAAGGGCGATGAATACTGTATTAGTAAGCGGCTCTGCTATCTATTTTTTTGTTTTAAACAAAATGACTCGTTACTTGTAATTTCATTCATTTAATTATACGCTGTAGCTACCTTAGTATGTTGAGCAACTAGCTAAGAACTTATAATTTTATTAACTGTACCATTTAAGTGCTGTAACAAGTACTGGTGGTTCTAATAAATATAAATCTCCTCTCTCTCCTCATACAAGGAATAGCAGCGATATTTGCTGGTTAACAGTTGCCAATAAAAATTTAATTGCATGGCGTGCAATATAAGAAGCAGTAGTCCAGAAGTGGACTAATTTAGGTCGATAATGATGCAAGAAGAAAAAAAAAAACAGACTTCTCTTATGCTTACAATTACCCTATAAGCGCTATTTTGGGCATAGCCCAATATTGAAGTTATCACAAACACAATGTTCACGGAAATCGCCATTATAACTATATCAAAATGACAATAACTTTACCAAGAATAAAAAAGAAACAAAAATAGCACATTCAGAAATTTGTACATTACATAAAAGATGGCTGACAAAACCATCTTCAAAATAATTCCTACCCTACTAAAATATGTAAATTCGCTCTTAACTTTCATTCAGTTTAATTAGACATTATTATTTCATCCCACACCATCTCACTGAACAATCTCCCCCTAACTCATAAATATGCGAAAATAAGGGAAAAAAACTTGAAAAATTTGTCCTCCTTATCTGCTCGTTGGCCTAGTGGTTATAAGCGTGGTTGTTGAACGTGTAATCCTGGGTTCGAACAGTTTTGTTTGTTTTTCTATTAGAAAGTCTTCAGTAGGTACCCTGAACCCTAGATGTTTATATCGTTAGGAAAGCAACTGGCTCGCCTCCTGAACTGATAAAAATTAACTGAAAAAATGTGTGGCACACAATTCTACTTACCCATAGTTACATACAAAATATATAAAACTCGCGCCATCTTCCCATGGGGGTAGGTAGATAACAAAAAACGCCAACTGCAATTTATTTTTGCGATCTCCAACAAAAGATATACACTATCCACTCTATTTAAAAAAGTTACTTAAAGCTAACTAGTGATTAGCGATTGTTTAACCATACATTTCTGACGTTTTAACGTTACTTAACTTTAATCACCGTCTATGAATAAACCACCATAGTGTTTAAGGGGTTTATCCATAAACAATGATTAAAGTTAAGTGACGTGCAAATGTCAGATATGTATGGTTAAACAGTCGCTAATCACTAGTTAACTTTAAGCAACGTTTTAGACAAAACCCGCCACATTGTTCCCAACCCACTGCAACTCCTGAAAGCCAGAATCAACAGTGGAGACCGCCAGAAAAACGCCGAGCAATGAAGCTCGACGAGTCCCGGAGAAACGATTCAACTGTCTTGGGTCCCGCAACGAAATTAATCAGAAAAGAATAGCGGAGGAGTAAGAAAAAAAGACATTTTTTCCACTTCCCTCCATAATATGCAGGAGACAGTACAGAACTAGGCCAATCGGCACAAAGGGACATTATTGCAACTGGGAGAAGCCCAGATTGCCAAGCACTACGGAATAACATTTGATTAAGTTAATGGGTCCTAAGTAGGTATGTGCTGTTACAATTGATTCCAATAATAGGTATGGCAAAAGCGCCTGAACGCACGGAAATTAGTTCTAGTTTCTACAAGGTCCGTATAATAAACAACTCCGGATGTAACTTGTACACTATCCAACATAATATTGCGTTCATTCTGCCAAAGAATACACTACCACACTACAACTAAGATTAAATACCAAATTGTGATTAAGTATTAAATATTTAATTTTATTTAAATTTGTTATTATTAAAAAAATATATGTAATACACTAAAAACCACAAATTATGAGATAATAAAATATGATAACAAAGAACAATTAAATACCTAAAATATAAAAAAAAACTTCACCCTTACATATTACATTACAGCGGTGCAGCGCGTCTGGGGTGTTTGCTGATGCATACACTAATCTAAGACCATATGTAACAAACAGTTTTCCTGCTGGCCCATACGCGGGGTAGCAAGAACGGCATTCTTAGTTTTAGTAATTTATAGGTCATAGGTTTGAACCCTGTCAGGCGCTTTATTTCGTGTACATTATTTCATCACCACTGCTCTCAAAACGGTGAAAGAAGACAACGTGAGGAAACCGGCATGTCCAAGAGGCACAACTTCAAAGACATGTGGCAGATCTACCAACACTCATTCGGCCCGCGTGGTATGGCTAACTCCCTCGTACCCTAAGCAGAAAGAACTTTCTGAAGAGATTTCGGTATTCTATGGGATTCATTTTGGTGAGTGTACGACGGAATTGCATGATTTAATTCCCCCATCTCCGTTCCACCATCGGACGACCCGTCGCACGGCGAGTTTCCACCCTTACGTTGTTAACACCACTACGATCCGGACGAAGCGTTTTGCCTCCTCTTTCATACCACGTACATCGAGGGACTGGAACAATTTACCAGCGGCGGTGTTTCCATCGGACTACAATTTGAGTGTCTTCAAGGCTAGAGTGAATAGGCTCTTAATAAACTAGTGCGCTTTACCATCATCGATTGCGTCACTGCTTACCATCAGGCGGGATTGCGGTCAAGCGCTAGTTTATAAAATACTAGCGGCCGCTAGCGACTTCGTTCGCGTGGTTTAGTTATGCTCCGCTCCTATTGGTCGCATTGTGATGTTATATAGCCTAAAGCCTTCCTGGATTAATGGGCTATCCAAAGCAAAAATATTTTTTCAAATCGGACAAGTAGTTCCCGAGATTAGCGCGCACAAACAAACAAACAGACAAACAAACTCTTCAGCTTTATATGTTAGTATAGATATAGATATAAAAAAAATGTTTCCCAGGAATGGAGACATTATAGGCATTTATGTGTGTTTTTTAATGTTTGGCTTTATACGACCCGAGTTAAAGTTATAATTATTTTAATACAGCTTCTTTCAGGAATGTCTTATTCAAAAAAGTACCAGTGACGTATAACAGCGACTCGTCAAAGTTTGCAAAATTTATTAAGTCGTAAAACCGGTGTGTCGGGCTCCAGCAGTAAAATACAGACCTTTGGCCATTACGTAACGTATGCTTCAGCCAACTTGTGAAGGCTACAGTTAATTTATATATGAATTTTCACTACATACTTTAGTTAAAACTCTACTTAATATCATCGGGGTGAGTTGAACCGATTGCTCGGAATAATTTAACGGCTAACCGATATTATAAAAGCGGTTATTTGTATATAGTTTGCGATTGAAAGTATAAATGTCGATTATATTCATTGGAAATCATTTTCGATGGCGTGAACGCAATTTTCCGCTCGTTATGTTGTGGCATGGTATTGCGTTGCATTGGCGCATCGGAGTGGTGACGTCATCATATCTAACCGAGGGCCTATAGGTCATAGTTGTTGGTATGTACGGGTTTTACTTTAGTATATGAATTGCTTATTTTGTAATACTTCTTCTAAAGTGCTCGGAGGAAGGAGGTATTCCAGTGTTGGTAGGGATTTTGACCATCTTCCGTGCTCTGGGATTGTTCCGATAGCCTCTAACCCTTAAAGCACTTCAGAACGTGTTGCTCCCATGTTGTTAAGTCCCTATGTGCTGATGACAGTCTCCGGGGGCTCTTTATTGAGTAGGCAAGTCATCGGCCATTTTTGAGTGTAAATCAGATGGGGACCATCGTCCTTCCATAGTTCTAGGTAACCAATCATCTTTTACCATTCAAACACATATTCAAATATCTTTCTTCTTATAGATATTTTTTTATAAAAGTGTACTTTTATTTCATGAAATATTTAAAAAATATAATAAAAAACGTAATAAAATGAACAACAAGATTATAATCAGTGTATTGTCTGCATTTACTGTCTACAGGGCAAAGGTCACCATTTAATTTTCTACTCAACTTGATCCTTAACCAATAGAGTTATACTTATATAACCCGCGCAGATAAAGAAAAGATCTGAAAATGGCGGCGGATACTTACGGTACGGTTGACAAAACATGCCATTATTCAATCACAAACCAAATGCTAAGATAGTAAAATGTCAAATTTACGTTGTAAATATTGTTATTTATAACGTAAATTTGACATTTTACTTGTTTGTTGTTGTGTTTATTTTTATTGTTGTTTTTGTTGAGTTTGATTGTTCAAATTCAACAAAAACAACAATATCAACAAAAACAACAAAATAACACAGACTTTAGCGGTACGAAATTAACAATAACTCGGAGTGCATCAAAGTAGCTTGGAAAGGGAATCCTGTATTCCTGATCGTTTATTTTTTTTTGCAGCGCTTACTTCACTGTGTAAGTATAGACAGCGATAGAGAATGAGTGAGAACGCATGCGAGCGGACGCCATTTACAGATCTTTTCTTTATCTGCGCGGGTTATACTAACATCATCACCCAAATTACGTGGTGAAGCCGTACGGAGTGTTGCGATGTGTGCCGGGTACGACGCGCCAAATGTTGTTGTGTCAAGAGTTTGGTCGTGGAGGGTCTCCAGATCAATCTCCCTCTGGCGCAGCATCGTTGGTCGTGTTGTTGGGTTTAACATTGCATCATGAACTGCCATCTTCCTTTCTATTCACTCAGTTTTTTTTTTGGGTGAATAGGCTCTTAACAAACTAGCGCGCTTTACCATCAACGATTGCATCACTGCTTACCATCAGGCGGGATTGCGGTCAAGCACTAGTGTATGATTAATAAAAAAAAACACTTTGAATAATTTAGACGAAGGATTGGTGATTGTCATTATGTTGTACCTAAATGTGTCTTCTCAACCTTAAAAATGACGCAATGAATATTGTTGAACTGTCAAAGTGAAGCCAATGACCACTGTGTAACTCAACTATCCCACAGTTTTTTTTTTTTTTTTTGGGACAAAACCCACACATTGTTCCCAACCCACTGCAACTCCTGAAAGCCAGAAACAACAGTGGAGACTGCCAGAAAAACGCCGAGCAATGAAGCTCGACGAGTCCCGGAGAAACGATTCAACTGTCTTGGGTCCCGCAACGAAATTAATCAGAAAAGAATAGCGGAGGAGTAAGAAAAAAGATATTTTTTCCACTTCCCTCCATAATAAGCAGGAGACAGAATAGAACTAGGCCAATCGGCACAAAGGGACATTATTGCAACTGGGAGAAGCCCAGATTGCCAAGCACCACGGAATAACATTTGATCAAGTTAATGGGTCCTAAGTAGGTATGTGCTGTTACAATTGATTCCAATAATAGGTATGGCAAAAGCGCCTGAACGCACGGAAATTAGTTCTAGTTTCAACAAGGTCCGTATAATAAACAACTCCGGATGTAACTTGTACACTATCCAACATAATATTGCGTTCATTCTACCAAAGAATACACTCCCACAAGATGTGATGTGCGGACTGTTCAAATTCACAGTTCGATGTAGAACACTGACACAAAGGCGAAGGAACAAGTTTAAAAGAATACAGTTTACTTTTAAAGTTGCCATGACCTGTGAGAAATTGGGCAATCCCACAGTTTAAGAAAACTCAATGAAACATACATACTGGGCTTATTTCCTACACTGTGGCCCTAAATTACTGTGACCACTTATCGACTCTTTACCCCGTCAATTACTTAGCTAATACCGCAAACCTCGCTTCGGTTTCGAGTGGTTTGGTTCATTGAGTCATAGAGATTTACTTCCCTAAACTTATAAGCAACTGACAACCCTTATCTATATAGCGGTATCTACAAATATCATGTTATACTGACATCATACAGATCCTGCATCTCGGAAGCAGACTTCCCAACATCAACCGTTGGGCAAGTGCCCACCAGACATAACACCCGTATGGTCGGAGGATCCTCCCTTTCTATGGTGGCTGAGTGAACTTTACTCCCTGTTCCTCATACTCTAAATCTACAAACTGCAATTAATCAGGATTTTAATAAAAACTTTTTACAAAAATATTGAAACCGACTTCAAATAAACACTTAAAATGAAAAAAGAATTTTACTTTTGTCATGGCTACAGAATTTTGTAATAAGTTTTTATTTCATGTTTTCCAGTGTCTTAGTCGAAATTCGAAAATTACCAGCCATAACCCATGTTAGAATAAATTCTCATCAATACGAAAAAAATCCCTATCTCAAAAACTACTGAACCGTTTTTGATGAAACTTACACTACAACAAAAAGAATTAATTAAAAGAAATAATTCATTGAAAGAAATTTGGCTTACATACATACGGGTCCAATGTATAACCTTCTTTTTTTGAAGTCGGTTAAAAACGGCGGTAATGGTTTGTAGGACTAAGCGTTAAATTAATCCAACTGTTAACCTAAATCGAGTAGGGTACGGACTAATTTTGGGAATTCAGATCGGTCTGGCGTTATACTGATAGATAATTTTAACGCCAAATAATTATGTCTGAATAGAATAGAATACCGTTTATTTCTGAGCGTATAATGTGAAGCTACGAAGAATCTTCTCGTCTGAAATACCGCAGTGTCTCAAGACAAAAGTCTTCGACCAGTGTGTATTGCCAGTGATGACTTATGGAATTGAGACGTGGTCGCTAACAATGGGCCTTATAAGAAGGTTCAAGGTCACTCAAAGGGTAATGTAGAAGGCTATGCTTGGGGTTTAACTGCGCCATCGAATCAGAAATGAGGAGATCCGCAGAAGAACGAGAGCAACCGACATAGCCCGAAGAATTGCAACACTGAAGTAGCAGTGGGCTGGGCACATTGGCTGTAGGACCGATGCCCGATGGAGCCGACGAGTTCTCTAGTGGTGCCCACGCACCGGAAGACGTAGCGTGGGTAGGCCCTCGACAAGGTGGACCAACGACCTGGTGAAAGTCGCGGGAAACCGCTGGATGCGGGAGCCGCAGGACCGGTCATCATGGAGAATCTTGGGGGAGGCCTATAGGTCCAGCAGTGGACGTCTTTCGGCTGGAATGTTTTTTTTTTATATATATATTATAATCTAGCGCTTGACCGCAATCCTGCCTGATGGTAAGCAGTGACGCAATCGTTGATGGTAAAGCTCACTAGTTTATTAAGAGCCTATTCACTCTAGCCTTGAAGACATTCAAATTGTAGTCCGACGGAAATACCGCCGCTGGCAAATTATTCCAATCCCTCGATGTACGCGGTATAATGGAGGAGGCAAAACGCTTCGTCCGGATCGTAGTGGTGTTAAAAACGTAAGGGTGGAAACCAGCCGTACGACGGGTCGTGCGATGGTGGAACGGAGATGGGGGAATTAAATCATGCAATTCCCTCGCACACTCCCCAAAGTGCATCCTATAGAACACCGAAAGGCTGGCTACTCTAGGCCTGTGCTCCAGGCTTTGGAGAACATCTCGGGTTAGATCAGGGTCACCAATCAGCCTCTTCGCACGCCTCTCCACTGAATCCAAAGATGGTGATGATGTGGGGACAACATACATAATCAGCCTATAATGTTCCCACTCCTGGGACACAGGCCTTCTCTCGGTGGGAGGGAGTGGGCCGTAATCTACCACGGGGGCCTAGTGTGGGTTGGTAGATATCACATGTCTTCGAAGTTTTGCCTCTAGGAGATGCCGGCTCCTTCACGATGTTTTCCTTGAAAACAGTGGTGATGTAATAATTTACATAAAGTAAAGCGCCTGTTTTCGTTCGAACCTACGATCTACAACATGTATGTCGCAGTGGATACCACTAGGTAGCCTAGTGGTATCCACTGCACTCGACTATTCATCGGAATCGATAGGAGAAAATGATCCTGCTAATATTATAAACGTTCCACCAGCGGACGACCCGTCGTACGGCTGGTTTCCACCCTTACGTTGTTAACACCACTACGATCCGGACGAAGCGTTTCGCCTCCTCCTTTATACCGCGTACATCGAGGGACTGGAACAATTTGCCAGCGGCGGTGTTTCCGTCGGACTACAATTTGAGTGTCTTCAAGGCTAGAGTGAATAGGCTCTTAATAAACTAGTGCGCTTTACCATCAACGATTGCATTAAGCATCAGGCAGGATTGCGGTCAAGCGCCAGTTTATAATAATATGTAAAAAAAACGCGAAAGTTGATATGAATGGGTGGATGTATATTTGTTGCTTTGATACGTAACAAAAGCTACATTGATTTGGATGAAATTTGGCATACTGTTTATGTCCATGCCCACCCTATATAGATTTTTTAAATATAATTATAAACTAGTGCTTGACTGCAATCCCGCCTGATGGTAAGCAGTGATGATGGCGTCCTACCTCACGTTTGCCGATTCGCAGTCCTCAAACTACCCCCAAGTATACTTTATTAGCCTATTTTGTGTCCTATTACTAGGTAAAGGTCTTCCCATTTTTCTCCCAAACTAATAATACGTTTATTTCACAAAACTTAGAGAAAAGAAAAGAAAACACATACATATCTGTGGAACTTAAAACAAGATTACTTAAATCTATGCGCAGACAATGTAAACCCTGTCTCTTACACTAGGGAAACCTGTATTATAAGAGACAGTGGTTCGGCCATTATGATTAGGTTTTTAGAAGCGTGATGACATACATCAGGGGGCGAGGTCTACGAGTAATATTTCACTTAATTTGTTAGTTTCTAAACAACAATTACATTTGTAGAACCAAGGCCCGGGGTAATAGAAAGGTATAGTTTCTAGTTGTGTGGGTGTGAGAGCCCATAATAGCTACCTCATTTTCGCACCTACCTTACCATGGCCTACCTTGATGACAATGTCCTTCGTGAAGCTTCCAGAAGTCACGATCTTTGCCCATCACTCCTGGTGCGTTCGTGAAACGTGTCCGGCCCCCAGGGTTAATTTAAATTATTCAAAAAATTTAACACGCGTTTACCCACGATATATTTAACTAAACAGTCCAATTTAGCCGACGCTTGCAAAATAATTTATATTTTTCAAATGTAAAGTAATACATGCGTTTTGAAATTACGCAAGCTCAAAGGTTGCTCCGGGCTTCGTAATTAGTCCAGTGCCTTTTTTGTCCACGGTATTATATTCCGGGTTCGTTTCATGTGTACACGAGTATTTTTTATTGTTTAATTTTAAGCGGTCTTCTTTTTGGACGCATCATATTCTCACTCGAGAAGAGATTAAGAGTTATTGTTAGGAGATTAGGTTATTTTTATTTAAAGCTTTCCGCCCACGGCTTCGCCCGCGTGGAGTTCGGTTATATTGCGCTTTTTCGATTTCCCTCGGGAATATAAATTTTTTCCGGGATAAAAAGTAGCCTATGTTCTTTCTCAGGGTCTAAAGATTGTCTGTGCCAAATTTCATCAAAATCGGTTGAGAGGTTTAAGCGGGAAAGCGTAACAGACAGACAGACAGACAGACCGACAGACAGACAGAGTTACTTTCGCACATATAATATTGGCATGGATGGGACAATAAACAACTACAAGAAGGACTTTACACACACGCTTTAAGTGGACAATTTAAGTGTCTTCAAGGCTAAAATGAATAGGCTTTTAATAAACTAGCGCGTATTACTATCTACGATTGCATCACTGCTTACCATCAGGCGGGATTACCGATGTGGGCGCGGTCTCTGAGGCGGCGACCAGCCTGACGCCTGACTTCCTCCACTGACGAACGGCCAAGACCGTCTAGTCTTGGCCGTTCGTAGTCCGGGGTTACCGCACGGCCTCCTCTGAGGTGGCGAGCCTCCTTGCCGGATTGCTGCCATGAGATCTGGTGGCCAAAGCCCACATGTAGAAGTGGCGAGAGGAGGCAAAACGCTTTGGCGTAACTCTGCTGCCGCAATAAATCGCAGTACGGCGGACAGAGCTCCGGCGGGATCTCATAGCGACATGGAGACTTCGATTGTCGCAACCTAGTGCTGGGCACGCCACAATAGCGGCGGTAAATCCCATCTTTGAGGAGTGACCACGGCGTTCTCACCTTCCGCCTGAAGCTTGTCCTCACCGGACACAGCTATTTCGGGAGGTTCCTGTTCCAGATAAGGCGCGAGGAAACGCCAGGGTGTCACCACTGTTGGGACCGCCCTGAGGACTCGGTGGAGGTCTGCCCGGCTTGGGCGGAACACCGCCGTATCCTCGTGGCGGCCATCTCTCACGTCCAATCCTGGTCCAGGCGCGAGAGAGCGAGAGTGCATGGCAGGCCGTCACCTTCAGTGAAGCAGTGATGCTGGCAAAGGAGGAGGCGGTACGCGTGAAGGAGCGGGAATCTCAGCGCCCACACCCTTTCAGCCGCTGCAGAAGACTCCCTGGTTGTGAGAAAACAACGAACTCTCGGCCACCGTGATATATATTATAGACTAGGCCCGGGTCGACGGCACGTTGTGTTCCACGCGCCCCTCAAATATATGTCAGCACGTCGTGACGGCGTCCACGAAGAACGATGCCTGGATCAGGAGTGCAGATTGGTCAAAAGAGAAAGCCTGACATGCCTTTCCACTCCGCTCAGAGCGAGAGAGGTCATTTGATGATTTCCCAACAAAAAAAAAGCCGTTGAGAAATTCCATCGACCACGCAATTTCTTCGTGTATAATTTTCCATCATACTATGAACTTGCGATTGTATTATTAATATGGAAAACTCGAGAACTCAAGGAAAGTCATGTACAGACGGAATTTGCAAGCGCTCCCCTACGCTCATGCAAAATATATTTATTAATTTTGTTAAGAGAATCAAACAATTGTAATGTAATACCAGTTGCGCCCGTTTCGATCCTGGGGGAATTCCCTGATAAAGAGTAACCTATCATCATCATCATCAGCTTCTACTCGTCCACTGCTGGACATAGGCCTCTTCCATGGCACGCCAACAAGCTCGATCCTGAGCAGTTTTCCGCCAGCCACTACCAGCCACGTTTTTGATGTCGTCGCTCCATCTCGTCCAAGGGCGTCCTACGCTACGTTTGCCGATACGCGGTCTCCACTCGAGGACTATCCTAGAAGTATCCTTTAATACATGTTAATCTTGGTAATAAACTGCATGCAAATTTCATCTAAATTCATTCAGTAGTTATATCTCTGAAAGAGTAAAAGAACATCCATCCATGTAGGTACAGACGACAGCACATCAAGCTACTACAATCTGTCAAATTCCTTTATTAGATTTTCAACTTTATCTCTAAAGCATTAAGGCTTAAGGTTTGTTTGTGTATTGTGATAATTTGGTGGTTTGATAAATTCCTTCGATAATTGGAACTGCGTCACGAGACGCGTCTTACTGAGAAATTCTTAATTCAAGTATATTACAGAAGATGGATAGATTAGGATGGAATGGGACTCACCAGAATATCCAGGTTTTCTCGCTCAGCCTGTTGCGTAGGGGCCCCCACGTTGAACACAAATCACCTTGGTTTAAAGATGCACTCGCTAATTGCGGATTTATCTCATTTTGGTCTGACGCTTGATCGATGATTTAATGATGAATGTCAAAGAGATTGTTTGCTGTCCACAGACTATGTATCTCTTGTATTCTCTATGGTCTTGAACCAGAGACAAGTTGCTGGTTGTGTTTTTAGTAAGTCCCAAATGGCACGGGATCTAGCCCTTTAAGCCAGATGTGCATGGAAGTAGGGAGTACATAGGAGGGATTCGGGAAATTAGAATATGCTTGCCTTTAAAATGATTTCATGCTTTAACAAGGTTGATTGGGAATTTTTGGCAGTTTCGGGTAGCGGGTAGCAACATATCTAAATCTATACTAATATATAAAGCTAAAGAGTTTGTTTGTTTTAATGCTCTAATCTTAGAAACTACTGGCCTGATTTGAAAAATTCTTTTTGCGTTGGATAGCCCATTAATCCAGAAAGGTTTTAGGCTATATAACATCTCACTGCAATCAATAGGAATGAAGCATATCAAAAAAAACGCGGACGAAGTCGCCCGCGGCCCCTATTTATAATATGTTATTAGGATTATATCTACGATTATTTTGGAAGTGACCAAATGTACAGACTACAGCACATTAAGCGACTACAATCTGTCAAATTTCTGTATAAGGCGAAGAGTAGCCAGCCCGTTGATATTCTGCAGGATGCATTTTAAAGAGTGTACGCGGGAATTGCATGACTTAATTCCCCCATCTCTGTTCTACCATCGGACGACCCGTCGTGTTCGGGCGTGATGCATGGTGAAGCCGTACGGAAGACGGGTCTGAATAGTTGTGTTGCGATGTGTGCCGGGTACGATGCGCCAAATATTGTTGTCTCTTGAGCTTGGTCGTGGAGGCTGTCCAGGTCAATCTCCCTCTGGCGCAACATCGTTGGTCGTGTTGTTGGGTTTAACTTGGCATCACCTCGCTCAACTGCCGTCTTCCTTCCTATTCACCCAGTTTTTTGAGTGAATAGGCTGTTAATAAACTAGTGCGCTTTACCTTCAACGATTGCATCATTGCTTACCATCAGGCGGGATTGCAGTCAAGCACTAGTTTATAAACATAAAAAACATAAATATATACTGAATATATTGTCTATACGCAGTGACAACCTCAATGCTCGGCTTACTCATAATATTTGTGGTCTCAATACTCAGATTATAGTTATTACAAATACCAATTCAATGTCTTGGTATACCGGATACTACTATTCAATATCTTTGATATAGCAGTGTTCAATAACTAGAACCAATTATAATTGTTTACAAATTTTGACAATCAAAAGTGCCCATTGATTGCTGTGTTGTTGCAAACACTAAAACTCCCATACACAAACAGCCCGACCCGAAACACCTAGGTATCTGTAGGCCATACAACTATTTGTTTCTTGTGAGAATAGAACCTGTGATACACAGCGTACCAGCTGATTATTCACCCACTGCGATAAACGTGCCGTCTTTGACTATGACTACTATCAGCGCTAGATACGGAGACGTCTTTCGGCTGCAATGATGATGATGATAATGATTATCAGTATCAATCTCTTATTGTGATAGTTCAACAACATTCATTATGTTATGTACGTTGTTGAGCAGACATTTTTTTCTAATATATGAAGTAATGGAAGAGCAATGTCCTTCAAAATGCATCATCTATACTAATATACAGTATGTTAACTAACAGAGGGCGTTCCCGTTAACCCGAAATAGTATAGCATACATACATGCTAAAAAAAAATATTTCCATTCGAAAACAAAATGTTTTAAAATTTTTTCCAATAAGAAAATATTCAATAAAAATTTTAAATTGACATGTAAAAGAAACACACTGTACACGCGAACATGAAAGACGGCAACGTCGCAATTTATTTATACATGACGACTACTATTTTGATTTAAAACAGGAGGTTTCAAATTTATTTCCAATTAGAATTTTTTTTTATTCGAATTTTTTTATGCTTATTTTTCTATGCTGATATTTTTATTTTAATCTATTAATGATATATATTAACGAGTTTAAGGGAACGCCCTCTGTTATTTAACATACTGTATAAAGCTGAAGAGTTTGTTTGTGCGCGCTAATCTCAGGAAATACTGGTCCGATTTGAAAAATTCTTTTTCTTTGCGTTGGATAGCCTATTAATCCAGGAAGGCTTTTAGGTTATATAACATCCCGCTATGACCAATAGGAGCAGAGCAGTAACAAAAAATGTTGCGAAAACGGGAGCTAACGCAGCCGTACATATTGCCAATAGGAGCTGAGCATGACTAATTCCACGCGAACGAAGTCGCTGGCGGCCGCTAGTATTAATATAAATAGTGTTACGTAATGAAGGTGAGGACACCTCAAACTCATTTTATATAAGTGTTAACTATGAAATTTTCATAGCACCGGCTGTGTACTGATAACTCAAAGCACCTGTACTCGTAAATCGGTTAGTGAACTCGCAGCCAGCCATAAAATTCCGCTTTAAACCTCTCAACAAATCTCAAGCTGTTGGTAATACAGACGCGTGGGCAAACATAAGCGGTTGTATTTTTGTGACGTTGGCACCACGAGTTCTGTGAGGCCCAGGGGAAATTCTGGGGCTGATCTAATGGGCGGTGGAGTAAGCGGCGAGGGAGAAGCGGTTATTGTAATTGTTTGTTTTTTAAATAAATTCGTTTCGCTTTGGGTTGGACTGAGTTTTTTATAATCATTACTCAGACATCCACTTGAATGAATTCGCGGTTAGCGCCCGCGAATTCATTTACATGGATGTATTAGAACAATACTGTGTCTATTTATTACATATTTTTCTAAAATAAATGCTTCTCTTTGTCGTGTTCCTCCATGATGTCTGGTGAAGCCGTACGGAGGACGGGTCTTAGCAGTTGTGTTGCGATGTGTGCTGGGTATGATGCACCAAACGTTGTGTCGGGAGGTTGATCGCGGAGGTCTCCAGATCAATCTCCCTCTGGCGCAACGGCGTTGGTCGTGTTATTGGGTTTCATATAGCATCATCTCACTCAACTGCCGTCTTAATTCCTATTCACTCAGTATTTTTTTTGAGCGAATTATATAAATTAGCGCGCTTTATCATCAAAGATTGCATCACTGCTTACCATCAGGCGGGATTGCGGTCAAGCACTAGTTTATAAAAATATGTCCATTCCACACTGTAAAAGTAAAACTTTAAAACATTGCATGACTTTATTCCTGCATCTCCGTTTCATCACTGGACGGCGGCCCGTCGTACGGCGAGTTTCCACCCTTACGTAGTTGACACCTCTACGATCCGGACGAAGCGTTTCACCTCATTTTTTGTACCGCGTACACCGAGGGACTGGACAAAATTGCCAGCGGCGGTGTATCCGTCTGACTACAATTTAAGTGTATTCATGGCTAGAGTGAATAGGCTTTTAATAAACTAGCGCGCTTTACCATCAACGATTGCTTAGCATCAAGCGGAATTGCGGTGAAGCACTAATATAATTATAAAAAAAAAACGATTTCATATATCTTTATATATATAATTCTGCTATACGTGTGTATGTCATTGAACTCCTATTAAACGGCTTGACCGATTTGAAAGAATTTTTCTGTATGCGATTGAGTGGCGCCCTGGATGGTTTAGATTCCTAAATCAGCCCGGCAGATGACGCTGATTGCTTGAAAAAGCATGTGATCTCGGAAACGTTGTTTCGACTTCTCAGTCAGTTTTGTGCTACCCTGGTACCTTGCACCTCTACAAACTGGGCACAATAAAAGTTCTTCTTTGTAATTATTATGGTTTAATGATGAATGAGCTTCATTTTTTCAGCTACTCCTACACTTTTGTGCTACCTTGGTACCTTGCACCTCCACAAAATAGACAAAATAAAACTTCTTCCACTATAATTATTATACAACATTATTTTTCAAGAATGTAAGAAGCTTCATTGTTTCGACTTCTCCTACACTTTTGTGCTACCCTAATTATCCTAATTTAAAAAGTAAAAAAATAAGATCATGTGATATTGCCTTTAAGGCGGAACAAAGTTCGCTGGGTCAGCTAGTGTCTTATTAATTTATGTGTAGTCTTTTTACTGTCCAAATCACGTTTCAATAAAAGTAGTTTAAGTTACTCTTTATAACATCGTCTATCGGTTAGGGAAGGTCTCGTCAGAATTTGTTCAGACGTTTTGGAGACAAGCCGAAATCAGCAGACAGCTGGACAACCAAAAATTTTAGAAAACATTTTCTGTTGTATGTCGCAAGGAAAGTTGGTGTTTTGACATAAAGTACAGTTTCCTGCTCTCCACAGCTGTGTTTTTTGCGATGTGTGCAGGGTACGATGCGCCAAATGTTATTGTGTCGGGAGTTTGGTCGTGGAGGGTCTCCAGATCAATCTCCCTCTGGCGCAACATCGTTGGTCGTGTTGTTGGGTTTAACATTGCATCACCTCGCTCAACTGCTGCTTTCTTCCTATTGATTCAGATTTTTTGAGTGAATAGACTCTTAATAAACTAGTGCGCTTTACGATTAATGATCGCATCACTGCTTACCATCACGCGGGATTGCAATCAAGCTCTAGATTACAATTATAAAAAAAAAAGTAAAAAAAACTAAAACCCAACTACGACAAAAACGACGCTGAAAAAGTATAAAACAAGATTTTCAGAATACTGAACTGAACAAAGTTGCTAATATAGTTGCAAGTAAATGGACACAGTAGACTCTACCAAGATGCCTTCGTTGTAAATTGACAATAATGTCTTACAATACTATTCTGAAGTATGCAATATTCACTATGTAGAGATAAATTTTCATGTTTGGAAAACCGCAGTCACACGTTATCAAAGTGCTACGGTAGGTAGGTATATGTAACGTGTGACTACGCCTTTCCAAATATGAAAATTTATCTCTAAATAGTGAATATTGCATACTTCAGAATAGTATCGTAAGACATTATTGTCAATTTACAACGAAGGCATCTTGGTAGAGTCTACTGTGTCCATTTGAAAATCTTGTTTTATACTTTTTCAGCGTCGTTTTTGTCGTAGTTAGGTTTTAGTTTTTTTACTTTTTTTTATTTGTACTATTTTGGTGTTAAAGTGTATTTGTGGCGCATAATATTAATAAAAGTTAAATTGACGAACTAAAAACTAGGTAGTTAAACATACGACATCTCTTTTGACTTATGTATCGGCGTATAGTAATATGTATATTATATTATATGTATAGTAATATATATGTGTTCGCGCACGCGTACCGAGCGGACGTCTTGTGTTCGTTACCGAATATTTTTTAAAGTCAAGAATGTCGTTTAATTGCAATGGTTGTGGTGAGGACTTAACTGGCCTGCCATTTATTGAGTGTTCCAAAAGGACTTGCAATAAAGTGTATGAAATAAAGTGCCTTGGACTTACTACCGAAAATTTCGAAAATTTCTCTCAGGAATATAAGGATCAATGGGTATGTCCTGAGTGTGTTTGTTCACAACGCAAGCCAAATCGAAATGCTGACACACCAGTGAGTAGAACATCTGGGCAAGCAAGCACTTCTTCAATATGCAGCAATGTCAACACTCAGCGAGGCAGCCGCATAAAGAAAGCACAATCACCGATGATGGAACAAAAATCCAACTTGCAAGAGGAGATGAAGAGCTTTCGATTGGAGGTAATCGCACGCTTGGATAGCCAGACCACTATTATGGAAAATATGCAGGAATTATTTGATTGTACGAAGAATGAGTTGCAACAGTTACGTTTATATGTGAAGGTACTCGAAAAAAAAGTTGATCAAGTTTTTGCATTAGAAAATCGGATTAAGGAACTAAGCACGCGAAATCAATATTTGGAACACCAAATAAATATCTCCACAGCATCACAAGCATTGAAGGAGACTGTGAAATGTCCTAAAGCATTGAATTATGCCGAAGCGACTTGTAAACAACCCAAATCAGCTGTTACATCAAGTGTGGCCATGACAACAGTGGAACAACCAAGGACGAGCGAAGTATCGCAAGCAAAGGAGAAGGATGTATCTGTGTCAGAGGTTGAGATGAACAGCAAGGCAGATAGTAATGAAGGGTGGAATGTAGTCCATAAGAACAAAAAGAAATTTCTAAATAAAGAAGTTAAAAAAGGCCAGAACTCGACCCTCACAGGTATTCAGGCCATGGAGCGTAAAAAACATCTGCACGTTTGGCGCCTTCATCCGGAAACTACTGTCGAGGGCTTGACCACTTATGTAAAACAAGTTTGTGGATCCGAAATCAATTTAAAAATTGAAAAAATTAAGCATAAGACAGAGAGAGACTACTCTTCTTTTATCGTTGGAATCTCGGAGGGAGTTTACCACAAATTATGTGAGCCAGATGTATGGCCTCTGAATGCAGAATTTTCCGAATGGATTTGGTTTCGGAGATCAACAAATAAACCAAACGACTGGAAATAGAAACATTGGAATTTTCTATCAAAACGCAAGAGGTCTGCGTACAAAGTTAGAAATCTTTAGAAATAACGTATTATCATTTAATTCAGACTTATTTGCTATAACTGAATCAGGCTGCAACGAATCCATTCAAGACGCAGAAATTATCCCTCAAGGATATCAAATAATACGTTGTGATCGAGTGGATGGGCGTAAGCAGGGCGGAGCGTTTCTCGTGGCCACACGCCGCTTCGAGCTGCGACAGGTACTTGTCACAGACGCGTCGATAGACGCCTGTGTATTTGAAATTGTTTGTGCAACGGTTCATTTAAAGAATAGATTTTTGTTTTTATGTTGCGTAGTTTATATTCCACCTGGGAGTTCGGAGTATGATTATATGATTTTGTTTAGGGTAATAGAAAATATGTGTAATAAATATAAACAAGTGATTGTTATGGGAGATTTTAATTTACATTCTTGTCCTGTAAATATTAGCAATTATTATGAATACTTTATGTCATTTTGCGAGTTCACTCAAGGTAACATGGTACCCAATGTCTTAGGCCGACACCTGGATTTAGTTCTGAGTGCGGGTTTTAGCGGAGAAGTGTCAGTAGTATTAGCGGACGACGCGCTCGTTCCTGTCGATCCGTACCACCCGCCACTAGCGGTGAGCGTGCCCCTCGCGCACTTAGACCCCGCGCCTTCCCCGCCTTCGCCCGCCCCCGAATCCTTCTTTAATAGCACGTGTAATAACAGACCGCAGTGGAATTTTTATAAAGCCGATTATCAATTATTGTATTCGATGTTAACTTCTGCTGACTGGAGTATAATGTACGAAATGCATGATTTGGAAGATATTTTAAATTTCTTTTATGTGAAATTAGGCTGTTTTTTAGATGATTGTGTACCAAAGAAAAAGATTTCCCAGGTAAACTCACGTTATGTGTATCCCGAATGGTACACCGGAGAAATTATTAGAGAGATCAAAATTAAAGCAAAACTTCACAAACTGTTTAAAAACTCAAAACGTGACTGCGATTACGAAGAGTACGCTAAATGTAGGACCCGGGTAAAAAAGTCTATCGAAATTGCACACAGGAATCATAAAAATAAAATTCAAAATCAGTTCGCTAAAGATCCAAAATCATTCTGGCAATATATTAGGTCGAAAAAAAGTAGAACAAATAGGCAAATTATTATAAAAAATGGGCAAACTCTGACTAATGAGCAGTGTGCTAGGGAATTCGCAGAATTTTTTGAGTCGGTATACAGTCAGGAACCACCGCAACTAGACGTTCAGGCGGCGATGGCGGAGGACGGCAGTACTACCAGTGCACGGGTATCTATAGAGACCTTGAGTCTCAAAGATGTGCAGGATGCGCTGACGAACCTCAAGCCAAAACGATCATCTGGCCCTGACGGTATACCAGCGTTTCTCTTTAGGGATTGTGCTAGAGTTTTAGCAAGCCCGTTGCATTACATATATAATACGTGCTTAAAGCAATCGACGTTCCCGGATCAGTGGAAAACTACACGTGTCGTTCCAGTACCCAAGGGTAGGGCAGGTCCAGATGTCAGCGGTTATAGGCCGGTTGCAGTGTTGTCGACGCCGGCGAAAGTTTTTGAAGCCGCTATTCAACACTGCATACTGGGGCAAGTCCGAGCGCAACTGTCGGACGCACAGCACGGCTTTCGGCCCGGACGCAGCACTTCAACTAACCTGCTTAACTTCATGGCACAGGTTATACCGGCAGTCGACGCTGGAGTACAAGTAGACGCGGCGTACTTTGATTTTAAAAAAGCTTTTGACACCGTGGACAATGACGTCCTACTAAGAAAGCTGGCTGATATAGGATGTACGCCACACTTGCTACAATTCTTTGTCAGCTATATGAGAGACCGTCAACAGTACGTTGACTACGGTGGGTACGAGTCGAAGCCGTACTTTACTAGGTCCGGAGTAAGCCAGGGCAGCAATTTGGGTCCTCTTGAATTCATCATAATGATAAATAGCTTGCCGGAGGTCGTCAGACATAGCTCATGTCTATTGTTCGCGGATGACCTCAAGTTGCTGCTCGAGGTAAGGGATGAGTTAGACTGTGAGCGACTCCAGGGTGACATTGATAGGGTGGTGAAGTGGAGCCATGATAATAAGCTGTACTTCAACGTGTCCAAATGCTCGGTAATGTCCTTTAGTCGTGCGCACAACCCTGTCCGCTATGAGTACAAAGCAGAGGCGGTACCACTGCAGCGAGTAACGCAAGTGCGAGACCTAGGGGTATATCTCACTCCAGATCTTACGTTTCGCGAGCATATCACTAAGATATGTAAGAAAGCGTACAGAAACCTCGGCTTTGTTCTTAGGCAGTCACAAGGGTTCACTAATATTACGACTATTAGGGTATTATATGACGCTCTAGTCAGGAGTCACTTGGAGTACGGTGCTGTCATATGGTCTCCACATGAAGCCAAGTACTCTGTCATGCTGGAGCGTGTACAGAACAAGTTCACGCGTCACTTGTACTTTAGACTGTACGGGGTTTATCCATTGTACCCGCTGATGTACCCCACCCTATTTGTACTGGGCATGGTCGGGTACAATGAATTGAGAGTGCGACGACAATTCACTCTTGTCGTCTATTTAATAAAGTTACTCCGGGGCAAGGAGCATAATCCGGGAGTGCTTCAGTGCTTGCGGTTTAATGTTCCAGATCGCTACGTGTGGAGGCGGCGGCGCCCGCCACTGTTGGCTGTGCCAACTGCCAGAACCAACTTGCTGGCCAAAGCACCTCTCACGCGAGCAATTCGTACTATTAACGAAATTCAGAATAGGTTAGACATTTTTTCGTGTTACTTTGGTGAATTAGCAAAGATAGGTTTATACATAATATGTTATGAAAGCGACAATTAGTGTGTTTATTGTATTGTTATAATTATAAGGATGTATTGTTTTAGTTGTAAGTTTGTGCTAAGTGAAGTAAGTTAAGTTGTATTGTTTATTGTATTGTTATTATCATAAGGATGTATTGTTTTAGTTGTAATTTTGTGTTAAGTGAAGTAAGTTAAGTTATTGTGTAGTTTTTTATAATTTGTGAGCCTTAACTATCGCATTAGGTTTCTAAATCTGTAATGATAGTTTAAGTTTTTAAGATAAATAAATAAATAAAAATAAATAAATGTAGAGATGTCCTATTTTACTATTTCGTAGCGCTTGGAGCGTAGCGCGTATAGCAATGGTTTCCCCGTATGAAGCTCCCGGTTTTTCGTAGTAGCGACGCACATTTGCGTCGATGGCACCGAATGGGTCATGAATTAGTGGATGAGGCCGTTAGTATAAATAAATAGATTGGATGTTTTTCTAACGGTGGTAGGCCATAACATCGGCTGCCGGCAGAAGTTACCACCCACCAGACAAAGTCTTGCCGCCAAGCGATTCGTCGTGTTCCAGCATGATGTCTGGTGAAGCCGTACGGAGGACGCGTCTGAGCACTTTGTGTTGCGTTGTGTGGCGAGTACGATGCGCCAAATGTTGTTGTGTCGGGAGTTTGGTCGTGGAGAGTCTCCAGATTAATCTCCCTCTGGCGCAGCATGGTTGGTCGTGTTGGTCTTGGATTTAACATTGCATCACCTGGCTCAACTGCCGTCATCCTTGCTATTCCTAAGTTTTTTAAGTGAATAGGCTTAATAAACTAGTGCGCAGGCATCAAGGATTGCGTCACTGCTTACCATCAGGCGGGATTGCAGTCAAGCGCTAGTTTATAATTATTAAAAAAAAAACTTATATTAAGAGGACCTGGGAAGATTTCTTATCTACCTAATTCTGCTAACGATCGACTGTCATGTGGATTTTTAAGTAATTTATTATGATCCAAGGCACTTATAAATAATCCCTCTATGGTTTTAACTCTACTGAGAGCGACATAGGCCTGTCCTTTAGCAAAAAATGACTTTCCTAGATCTGTAACTTTTTAATCTAGAGAACCTTGTAATTTATGTACAGTACAACCCCAAGAAAGAATCAGCGGGAGCATTTTACGCTAAATTTGCCCAGAACCCCTCAAGCCGTCAAATTCAGTGAGGCAAGGCTCGATTTTGATAAGTCCGTTAGTATCTGCTTTTATGGATGCGTCGTCAAATTGTATGAGAACAGCGCTTGGCTGTTCTCCTGTTCCAACTGATCGCGCCGAAGAGCAGGCCATTCGAAGGCCTTCACCACTCCCATCGCTCCGTTTACCAAACCCTGGTTTACATTCAAATTTCTACGAAGCATTACTAGGGATTTTGTACAAACATAAAGTACTCGTGAAGCTCTTTCAGATGATACCAAATACGGTATATTTATTTTAATGTTATATTAACATAGAAATTTTTGTCCGCTAGAGGGCGTAATACTAAATTTGGTGACAAGCTTTATAGCTCATAACCAACAGAATATCAAGGCCCTTCTAATGGTTCTGCAGTGGTCTTATTCTGATAAGTAGTAAAGAAGCTATCTATGAACGAAAAGATGTGAATTATTTGCAATCAGCCCATGAATACAGGTAAAGTCACAAGCAAATGCTAGTAATATATATATATTCAAAATGTATAAGTTAAGCCCTTTCAAATGATACCAAACACGGCATATTTATCTTAACTTTATATTTTTACTCTGTATATTTTGTCCACTAGAGGGCGCCACATTAGATTTTGTGAAACTCCATATAGCCTATAACCAGCGGACAATTAAGTCGCTTCTAATGATATGTCATTTATCGAATTCGAATAAGTAGTTTAGAAGTTACGAGGGAACAAATGAACATACATACATACATACATACATAGCCTGTCAAAATCATAACCCTCCTTTTGCTTTGCCGTAGTCGGGTAAAAATAAGATCACTTCATTGTTGTTTATTTGTATGTATTACGAATACATTCTCCTGCCCTTCATCAACATCATCATCAACCTTTTTAGCGTCCCACAGCTGGGCACAGGTCTCCTCTTAAACATAGAAGGATGGAGCGTAATCGCCACGCTTGCTCAATTCGGGTTGACGATTTCAGACTTAAGGTACAGGATTCCTCAAGATGTTTTCCTTCACTTATTAATCAGACATTGGTGTCCAAGATATACTTAGAAAGTACATATAACCCGCACACTCATACTCCTGCCCCTCATCATCATCATCATTTCAGCCGAAAGACGTCCACTGCTGGACATAGGCCTCCCCCAAGGTTCTCTACGACAACCGGTCCTGCGCCCCTCGCATCCAGCGGTTTTTCGCGACCTTCACCAATTCGTCGTTCCACCTTGTCGGGGGCCTACCCACGCTGCGTCTTCCGGTGCGTGGTCGCCACTCGAGAACCCGTCGGCTCCATCGGGCATCGGTCCTACGGGCAATGTGCCCAGCCCAGTGCCATATCAGTGTTGCAATTCTTCGGGCTATGTCGGCTACTCCTGCCCTTATTCCAGTTTATTTTTGTTCGGTGCAACATGTCTTTTTCTTCCATACTTCTCTATTAGACGTCATCGCCAGCACGCTGATTTTGGTTTTAACCCCGTACCTTCTGGCAAGAGAAGAAAGGATTTAGGTTGCACTGACTCACGGACGAAACATGCTATTCCTTTTACTAACAGGTTTTATTTATTTCTCGGACCATATTTATATAACAAACTGCTAAAGATATACAGTGAAAGCTCAAATAAATGTTTTGTGATGCTAAATGAATATAGTGAATATCTACAAACCCTCAGTTACACAGATACGGAAAAAATACTAGAGGTAGTAAAATAAAATGAGTAGTTTAGTAAGTTATATCCTTAGTTAATAAATAAGTAGAGGTAATGTATATTTAAGTTTTAGGACAGTTATTCATTGCTTAGTCTTAAATACTTTATCTTTTGTCGTCCTACGTGGCGCAGCGGTCAACACGCCTTCCTGCGACGTGGAGGCCCCGGGTTCGATCCCCGGCCAGTTCATGATGGAAAATCGATCTTTTCATGATTGGCCTGGGTCTTGGATGTTTATCTATATATGTATCTGTTATAAATATAGTATCGTTGAGTTAGTATCCCGTAACACAAGTCTTGAACTTACTTTGGGCTCAATCTGTGGGATTTGTCCGTATATATTTATTTATTGTTTCTTTGGTCTTCTCCTGCCCTTATAGCCATCAACATCCACACTCAATACTCTCCTCACAATATTTTCCTCCTTTCTCCATAACACAAGCCCATACCATGATAACCGATTTCCACACAACTTTTCAATTATAGGTGCCACATTCATATTTCCTCATAAGTACTCATTGCTTATTCTATCCATTCATGTAACAGCACACATTGTTCTTAGCATTTTCATCTCAGCTGCATGCAATTTCATTTCTTTCGTCCTTTTTATGTATTCGTATCTTAGTTTATTTGCTGTTATTCCATTTAATAGGAGGAAAGTGTAGCTTTTTCTTAAACACACCAATGTAAGCCTTTCGCTTTATAGCCTTTTCTTTCAACTGGTACTGCCATTAAAAGTGTCTTCTGGGTAAGCTACTAAAGCTACGGTTACTCAAGACTGAGGTGGCTGTCACATAGCACAATTTGCCGTCGAAAGACGTCAATAAAAAAGTTGTATATGAAGGTAAGTTGGTGTTTCTCTAGAGAGCGTTTTGACATCATAGACAGGCGTTATGTGGCTGCCGTGGCTCTTCTAATAAAAATTTAAAAAGCCGGCCATGTGTAGCGGGCTTGTTTATGAGGGGTAAAATTAAGCGTTCTAAGTATATCTTGGACACCAATAACTGATTATAAGGTGAACGAAAACATCTTGAGAAAACCTGGATTTTATAAGTCTGAAATCGCCAACCCGCATTAAGCAAGCGTGGTGATTACGCTGAATCCTTCTCTGTATGAGAGGAGACCTGTGCCCAGCAGTGGGACGATAAAAAAGTTGATGATGATGTTGAACATTAACTAGAAAGAAATCTGTTTTTAGTATTTAGCGGAAACAGAAATACATCAATCAACCTAGCCCTTTCCCAACTGCTTTGTGGTAAACTTCCAGTCTGACCGGATACAGCTGAAAACAGAAGCTTTACATGGAGCGACTGCTTTTTCTTGTTTAACCAACCCGCAACCCTGGCCCAGGAGGCATCGGTTTTCGTGGATCCCGTCGCTATGTGCTGACATCTCTTTGAGACGCGCGTGAAAGACAACGCGCCGTCGACTTGAGCTGCCCACTGCTCACCGCCTGCAGGCCCGCGCACTGCTTATGTGCCTCCACAACCGCTTTGGCCCTTTGGTGAAACTAGTTGTCAGGATTAAGGGCTTCTAATCACCTGTAATAACTCTCAAAGATCTACAAATGACAGTCAGGGCTAATAGCTTAACGCATTATACTTTTCGAAGTACCGAGAAATATACGATATGTAAAGAAAACCCTGTCCGATCCGTGGAGGTATTTTTAGGTATCGATAACTGATTCTACTAATGGCTATACATGCAATACATGCGCGGGCGCAGGAGGGCAGGACACGCGCCCCGCGGTCGCATCGGTCATAATAATAGCGTCAAAAAAGGTGTTGTCACTTTTTTTAAAATTACCAAATTTTGGGGAAGTTGGAATTAATTCGCGGAAAAAAAAGATTATTACAAATTCCTTAGTAGGTATTGTTACTATGATGATTATGTAAAATTTCATATTTTATTTGGTCATGTGTTTACCTAACCTTTATTACCCTTATGGGTCGGACGGGGTTTTCTTTACATCTACATATCTATACTAATATATAAAGCTGAAGAATTTGTGTGAACGCCCTAATCTCAGGAACTACTGGTCCGATTTGAAAAATTATTTTTGCGTTGGATAGCCCATTAATCCGGGAAGGCTTTAGGCTATATAACATCACGGTGCGACCAATAGGAGCTGATCATAACTAACTCCACGCGAACGAAGTCGCTGGCGGCCGCTAATCCATACTAATATTATAAATGCGAAAGTAACTCTGTCTGTCTGTCTGTCTGTCTGTCTGTCTGTTACGCTTTCCCGCTTAAACCTCTCAATCGATTTTGATGAAATTTGGTACAGACAATCTTTAGACCCTGAGAAAAAACATAGGCTACTTTTTATCCCGGAAAAATTTGATGTTCCCGAGGGAAATCTAAAAAGCGCGATATAACCGAACTCCACGCGGGCGAAGCCGCGGGCGGAAAGCTAGTATTATATAAAAATGATTATAACCCATCTACACATCATCCATGGCAAGTGTAACTTTGTTATGCTGTTCGGAGGACTAGTTCATCAAACATAATATGAAACAAAGGACTAGCAAATTCGTTTAAAATTATTAAAATTATATTATTTGGATTTTGATTGATAATGTGTTGCGCAATTAGAAATACAGATACAGACACTTCAGATAAAACGCAAGAAGAGAAGATATAGGTACACTAGATTCACAATCGAAGTAAATAAATGGTTGAACTGAACAAGCACACAACGCACCCCTTGGGTGCTTCTTTCATTTAGTACTTATTTTATAATTCTGACTTTAATACATGCGTGTAAGGTTGAATTTGGTTTGATTTCAGACTCGGTCGTAAAAAATAATGGCTTTTTGTACTGCTTTGTGATAAGAACTTTATACAATGCACTTAAGGCTAATTTTAAATTAATGTTTATTTATTTTGACTACTTTAGACTACTACTAATACTTGTCGCCATTTTTGATAAGTGTTTTGTTCGAGACTATCTGGTGTATAAATGATCGATGTTATGTTGTGAAAGGAATGTTTTGTAATATCAAGTAACATCTGCTTTTAACAAATTATCTTAAGCCAATTGGGTTGTATACTAAAAATTAATTTAACGTCCTTAAGATAGATTTATAAAAAATATTGAACACGTATTTTTTATTTTTTCTTTCTGTCAAATACTTAGGAAGACATATTGCGACAGCCTCCGTGGCGTAGCGGTAGCGGACGCGGCCGCTGCGCAAGGTGGCTCGGGTTCGATCCCCGCACAGTGCAGGTTATTGAGATATATATTTGTATGCATGAATATGAATATTTGCACTGGTCTGGTCGTGCCTCGGAAAGCACGTTAAGCCGTTGGTCCCGATTGCCAAACGAACATCTAGTGGCAGTCGTTACGGGTTGTTGGAGCCCTCAAAAGTCCAACAATTGGTCTAGCTGCAATGCTTCGATGTCGCCTTCGGGTTGTGGAGGTCAGACGGCAGTCGCTTCACGGAAAAATTTCGAAGTTTAGCCATATCAGCAGTTGGACTGGTAAAAGCGGACCCCAGACTCCAAAGCTGAAAAGGCTTCGGATGCGACTGGGATTAACGCTGGGATGATGATGAGGACTTAGGAAGATATATTGATTTGAATTATCGCATGTAGCCACGGGAATTAGCGTAATTAGCCCCCACTCCGTAATTTTAATACGCTATAGGTATCTCAGTAGCTTTTGGTAATTTCGACAAAATAAAAAATACGGTGGAGTTCGGTAATATCGCGCTTTTTAGATTTCCCTCGGGAACATCAAATTTGTCCGGGATAAAAGGTAGCCTATGTTCTTTCCCAAGGTCTAAAGTTCGTCTATGCCAAATTTCATCAAAATCGGTTGAGAGGTTTAAGCGGGAAAGCGTAACAGACAGACAGAGTTACTTTCGCATTTATAATATTAGTATGGATAAGACGGACTAATTATTTTTTTGATTTTCATACCTTGGATACATCCCTATTGCCGTAAATGGATAATGGCCCCAATTTACTTGTTCAAAAACTAAACTAAATTTAATTTCAGTGCATATTATTCTTTTAATTTCATTAAGAAAAGGACAGAAGATAAAGATTTGTTCAATTCTGTCAAATAGTCTTCTTCTTCTTTTTTAGGGTTCCGTACCTCAAAAGGAAAAAACGGAACCCTTATAGGATCACTTTGTTATCCGTCTGTCTGTCTGTCAACACCCTTTATCTCAAGAACCCGTGGACGTATCAAGCTGAAATTCACATGAATTACTCAGGCCTATTGTCCCTTTAAGCTGTTAAAATATCAAACTTCTAAGCCAAGCCAATCAAAAGATAAAGCCTATTATATCGATATTTTCAACAAATTTTCAACACTCGTAAACTCAGAACCTTGAAATTTGGCATGAAGCATTGTCATATAATGCAAATATAGGAAAAATTGCGAAAATCACATTTTTTTAGTTATATAATATAATAAAAATATTTTAATAAAATGAAACTTTCTACCTTATTTCTCACGAACGAATAAAGGTATCAAATTGAAATTTATACCAAATACCTAGGTCTATTGTCCCTTTAACCAGTGAAAAAATCAAACTTCTAAGTTAACGCGATCAAAAACGCGATCAGTTTGTACGGCGGAACCCTCGGTGTGCGAGTCCGACTCGCACTTAGCCGGTTTTTTTTTCAAGGTAAGATTCAACCTCAACTCTTGTTCAATGGCCTCCGTGGCATGTGTACCACAATTTTGTCAATAAAACGCCTAACAAATTATAGAAATTCTTTGAAAAAAATATTACACAATAATGGCAGATATCGCCAATAACAGTTGAAAAAGACGGCCGCGTGAGCCGTCTATGAGGGAAGTTTGAAACAAAGTCATGATGTGGCCACTGTGCTGCGATATTTCAATGTTCTTTATGAATTATTTACTGAATGCACTGTTTACTACATAAATCACGCGCTTTTATTTAGTAAACGATATTATAAATAATTTTAAAAGTCCAATGAAAAATGCCCGTGACACTCATCTTAGCTTTCCCGTCAAAACTCATTGTCTAATAGTCAGAGCCTCACGTCAACTGACGTTTTTTTTTTTTGGTCGCCATGTTTTTGATCAAATCTAAACTGTCTATGGAATATCTTAATTTGACAGAACCAAACTAATATTTTATCTTCTGTCGTTTTAATAAGAAATGGAAAGAATATCATGCAACTGACCTTAAAATTAGTTTAGTTTATCTACGAGGTAATTGATTACGTTCAATCCTTCTCTGTACGAGAGGAGATATGTGCCCAGCAGTGGGAAGATAAAAAAAAAGTTTATGAAGATCATACAAGGTAATCGGGACCATTGATCTCGAAAGTCTTCGTCGGAATTACGGCTGCGACAATTTATTTGAGGTTAGCTCTATAATTTGTAAAATTGCGTATATTACGATAAATTGAGTGTTCTAATAAGACTAAATATATTATTTCCTCCTATTAAAATGATTTTAATTATTTACAATCGTTTTCACTCCAAAAATACGTACTTGACAGCCTCCGTGGCGTAGCGGTAGCGGACGCGGCCGCTGCGCAAGGTGGCGCGGGTTCGATCCCCGCACAGTGCAAGTATTTGTATGCATGAATATGAATATTTGGACTGGTCTGGTCGTGCCTCGGAAAGCACGTTAAGCCGTTGGTCCCGGTTGCCATACGAATATCTAGTGGCAGTCGTTACGGGTTGTTGGAGCCCTCAAAAATCCATCAATTTGTCTAACTGCAATGCTTCGATGTCGCCTTCGGGTTGTGGAGGTCAGACGGCAGTCGCTTCACGCAAAATGTCGAAGTTTAGCCATATCAGCAGTTGGACTGGTAAAGCGGACCCCAGACTCCAAAGCTGAAAAGGCTTCGGATGCGACTGGGATTAACGCTGGGATGATGATGATGATGATGTTTTCACTCCAAAAATATCATATTTAATGCCAACCCAAGGACATTCACCCGACGACCTTATGCGTTAGACCAAACTATTAAAATTTATGTTACGTGCAAGCTTGTCGTGACTTGAAAGCTGAATAAGATCAAGATGCCATTTTAGTTCTATAGATTTTAGATAAGTTTGCAATAAATTTTCAGTGTTTATTTCTTTTGAAGTTCGATGAATAAATGAGAAGGGAATGGTTGTACGTGAGGTTTATAAATGATGGTAAACAATGCTGAGTCCATAAAAGATTCGTAGCGCGTAGCAATTTAAATCGTTGACTGATAAGTGCTACGCGGCGTAGCAGCGTAGAGGTTAGTGTATTCCAAGTTTATTGTTGCATCGTAAGGGGGATGTATTTTTGAATAATGTATTCCACGATTTTGTATCTATTTTGTATGATTTTGTATCAGTCCATGTAACCGATGGGATGATATCCTTCCACACAAAGTTTCATTCTATTGTATTTTTTTTTTTTTTATATTTGGCACACTGGGGGCTTTTTCCAGTACTTTTCCTATTTGCCTGATTTTATGCGTTTTCCCGTTACTTGTTCAACAACGAAAACCAACTAATCTCAAAATTATACAAACATTCCAGAATAAGATATTAAATATTATTAAGTTATGTAGAGTTAGTTATTTGAATATTTTATTTTATCCCCAAAATATACAGCATACATTTTAAACTTTTGTTATGCTCTGCTCCTATTTGTCGCAGCGTGATAGCCTAAAGTCTTCCTAGATTAATGGGCTATCTAACCCAAAAATAATTTTTCAAATCGGCCAGCAGTTTCTGAGATTAGCACGTTCAAACAAACAAATAAACAAAGTCTTTAGCTTTATTAAATTACTATAGACTAAGAATCTGGTTCTCTTTGGGGAATTAATTATATATATATTTTATATAAAAATATTACGCCTCCTCGGGCAAAACATGCAATGACTCTTACATAACTTTGTAAACGCCTGTTTAACGAATAAAGTATCTTTATCCTTTAAAATGTATTCCTGAATATTCCTGATAGAATCTGCATTTGGACCACTTGTGCTAAATTTCATTTTTATTTATAAAATAGTGCTTGACCGCAATCCCGCCTGATGGTAAGCAGTGATGCAATCGTTGATAGTAAAGCGCGCTAGTTTGTTAAGAGCCAATTCTCTAGCCTTGAAGCCATTTAAATTACAGTCAGACGGAAACACCGCCGCTGGCAAATTGTTGTAGTCCCTCGATGTACGCGGTATAAAAGACGAGGCGAAATGCTTCGTCCGGATCGTAGTGGTCGTAGTGATCGTAGTCGTAATAACGTAAGGGTGAAACTCGCCGTAAGACAGGTCGTTCGATGATCGTAGTGGTGTCAATAACGTAAGGGTGAAACTCGCCGTAAGACAGGTCGTTCGATGATCGTAGTGGTGTCAATAACGTAAGGGTGAAACTCGCCGTAAGACAGGTCGTTCGTTGATCGTAGTGGTGTCAATAACGTAAGCGTGAAACTCGCCGTAAGACAGGTCGTTCGTTGATCGTAGTGGTGTCAATAACGTAAGGGTGAAACTCGCCGTAAGACAGGTCGTTCGATGATCGTAGTGGTGTCAATAACGTAAGGGTGAAACTCGCCGTAAGACAGGTCGTTCGATGATCGTAGTGGTGTCAATAACGTAAGGGTGAAACTCGCCGTAAGACAGGTCGTTCGTTGATCGTAGTGGTGTCAATAACGTAAGCGTGAAACTCGCCGTAAGACAGGTCGTTCGTTGATCGTAGTGGTGTCAATAACGTAAGGGTGAAACTCGCCGTAAGACAGGTCGTTCGATGATCGTAGTGGTGTCAATAACGTAAGGGTGAAACTCGCCGTAAGACAGGTCGTTCGTTGATCGTAGTGGTGTCAATAACGTAAGCGTGAAACTCGCCGTAAGACAGGTCGTTCGATGATGGAATGGAGTTGAAGGAATTAAGTCATGCAATTCATATCAATATTAATATATGTATTAATATTATTTGTTGTAATCGCCTGAATTACTTATCATTTTTTTTTAATTTTTTTTATTTATATATATTTTTTTTTTGACGCTGTGGTAATGCATTTACGCACCATACCCCGAAGGGCGTGTGTGCTCGCCCAGCCGAAGCCGGGAATACCCACTAAACCCACAGCGGCACAACGACATCGCCTGAGTGGCGGGGTCATGGGAAAATGGCACAGCCTAACTACCAATCCCCCGCCGGCGATTCCCGCCTAGGGCGGGCCCACAGTGGTCCCTCCACTCCACAGGGAGGGGCCGGGCTGGGTACGTCTTTTTGTGCGAGAAGACGCAGCAGCCAAGGGTTTTTTAGCGAGGTGTCCTTCCTCTTAGCCCCACTCGTTTGCCCAGAGGCAAACGGGGCCCCCAGCTCCTCTCAATGAGGAGACCGGGTTGCCCGACGGTGACCCGGAGTTCGGGTCACGACAGCCACCTCGAGTGGTGGCCGACCCGCCGCACGTGTGACCGCCGAAGCGGTCCCCGCATCTGGTTTTGGTCCGCGCCGGTAAACCGGTAACCCCCATTTCTGGGGGCCGTTCCCCTATCCGCCACCTGGGGACGCGTCCGATGGCAGGCCAGAAACTGCACACGGATTACTTATCAAACCTAGGCTAACTGCATGTGTAAGTGCTGTGCACACCTATAATTGATGAATTCACTGTAGAACTTTATATTTAAAGCTAATTAATTTCTATTTATGTTTATATGAATTAATCGTTGGAGTGCCATAATAATAAATAAATAAATTCCCGCGCACACTCTCCAAAATGCATCCTATAGAACACCGACAGGCTGGATACTCTTTGCCTGTGCTCCAGGCTTTGGAGACCGTTTTGACCGTTCATGCTTCTAGATGCAGCGTTTTAGTATCTGCGTTCCCTTTCAGGGAGAGATTATTATTTAATTTTGTTTCATCTTTATTAAGGATAAATGCCCTATATTTTAATTGTAATAATAAACAATCAATCAATTTGGTCCAGCCGTTTGACAGTAAAGAAGGAACACAGATAAACACACACTCACTCACAGAAACTTTCGCCTTTATAGTATTAATGTGACTGTATCAAACAAATTGATTAGGGTAATTTTATTTACCCAAATCTGGGGCACAAATAACTGTGAACAAAAATGAACAAAAATATAAGCAAAGAAGTTGATTTAATTTATCCAGAGAAAGCATTAACAAGAAGTTTAATGACCCCATAAGTAATAAAAGGCCGTTGCTAACGGACTTCAAAGAGCTTCTCATTTTGTGTCGAATAAGGTCTACTTTAGGTTAAGAGAAATTAGCCGGTCGAAAATGGTATCAGGAAAAATATCTATAGAATTTTAGGATCATTACGTTTTTATAATGCCGGGGCTACATTAGCGGGCGAAGATTCGTATCGCGTTGGCGCGCAAATTATACGTTGTCGGACATACACGATGTTCTTGTCTACATTGGCGAGCGAAGATTGAGAAAGCGTTCTACGGCGAATATTTGTTGTTTATTACCATGTCAGTAAATTATTATTTATTAACTGTGTACAAAAACAACGAAAAAAAAATGCAAGAAGGACGTCGGTCCCGCTTCAAAGTCTGGACGACACTGAAGTGACGTATGTGTGGCCACTCCGGCGAATATTGTCGCGACAAGTCCTTTGAAGCGCGCCACACAGTGCCCGATGCTACATCGTCTGCGCACGAATACATTGCGTCCATATACGTCGCCGTAGCCCGCTAATGTAGCCCCGGCTGTTGCCGTTAATAGGCCGTTGCTAGGCTTCGGGATTTAATTCGTAAACATGAAGTCCGTGGTTCTAGCTGAAATCACGGGATTTTTTACACCATATGTATGAAAGAGGCCTATGTCCAGCAGTGGCCGAGTAAAGGCTGATGATGATGATGATGATGTAATCGCACCAATTCTGTATTCGTAAGTGATAACTTACGTCCATAGAATTTTGAATAGAAATTTAAACATTTACACACATTATTATTAGCTAACAGTAAAATATAATATACATATACCTATGTATTTATATAGTACTAGCGGCCGCCAGCGACTTCGTTCGCGTGGAATTAGTCACGCTCAGCTCCTATTGGCAATATGTACGGCTGCGTTAGCTCCCGTTTTCGAAACATTTTTTGTTACTGCTCTGCTCCTATTGGTCATAGCGGGATGTTATATAAGCCTTAAGCCTATAAGCCTAAAGCCTTCCTGGATTAATAGGCTATCCAACGCAAAAATAATTTTTCAAATCAGACCAGTAGTTCCTGAGATTAGCGCGCACAAACAAACAAACAAACTCTTCAGCTTTATATATTAGTATAGATTTTAAGTTTTTATGCTTGCCACGCTTGCTTAAGGCCGATGGGTGACATTTTAAAATCGTAAAATATTTGTATTATCCGTACTAATATCGAATGTAATTCTGTCTGTATGTTGCCTTCGTCATTATCCTTTTTATCGTCCCACTGCTGGGCACAGGTCTCCTCTCATGCAGAGAAGGATTGAGTGTAATCACCACGCTAGTTCAATGCGGGTTGGCGATTTCAGACTATAAAGTCCAGGTTTCGTCAAGATGTTTTCCTTCATCCTTTTAATCAGTCATTTGTGTCCAACATATACTTATAAAGAACATATAACTTAGAAAAGTTATATTGGTACTTGCCTGACCGGGAATCGAATCCGCACACTCATACTTGAGAGGCTGGTGTTTTAATCACTAGGCCACCTCCTAAGCCTCAAAAATAAATTCGAAAAAATTGCGTTGGAAATAAATGGCATGCTAGAAAAGAACATGGGCTAGTACTTTTTGTCCGGGTAGCACGTTTCCATGGGAGGATTCCAGATATCCAGGCGGGTGAAGCCTAGGACATGAGGTTGTTAATGGAACCTTCCATCTAAAAGCGTTGTTTAAATTAGAGGCATACCGTAAGGGTTGGGTTGTGTTGCCACTAGAAAAGGATGCCTTCAAATATTTTAAAGAAAAGATAAAAAAAAACATAGCAACCGACTTCAAAAAGACACTTAAAAGGAAAAAGTAATTTTACTTTTGTCATGGCTCTAGAAATCCGTGGCGAGCTAAACAACAGAAACCTCGAGACACCGACTTCTAGAGCCAACCAGTGGCAACCATAACCCATGTTAGAATAAGTTCTCATCGATACGAAAAAATCCCTATCTCAAAACCTATTGAACCGATTTTGATGAAACTTATAGTATTCCCTAAGTTGAGCAATACACAGAACAACAAAAAAAGAATTATTTAAATCGGACTTGTAGTTCCGGAAATATGCGCACACAAACATAAAAACATGTGTATGTACACTTACATATAGTATACTTGAAATTTGGCTTACATACATACGGGTCGAATTTATAACCTCCTTTTTTAAAGTCTGTTACTAAATTTAGTTTCAAAAACTAAAAAAAACATGTTTTAAAAAATATGAAACTAAAAAGTTAAAAATATCTTTTAAAAAAGCCTGAGGCGCTTTGTGCCATAATTTTTGTATGTTAAGCACCTCACGCTTTTTTAAAAGATATTTTTAATTTTTAGTTTCATATTTTTTTAAAGCATGATTTTTTAGATTTTTAAACTAAATTTATTTTCAACTTTTTAGTTCAATACTCTTAAAAAAAAACGAACGAACGAACGTATTGAAAACGGTGGGACATTTTACAGTAATGAGCCGCTCACTCGTAGTCCAAAGAGTTAGAGACGGACAAACAAACAAACAAACAAGCAAGCAAACAAGTGAAGCTAATAAAAAGCATTTAAAAATAGAGCCGATTAAACGCCAAAAATCAATGTGAAACAGTCACTAATCTGTCGTTAAGCAACATTCATAAATATAACATCAGCCAATTTTCCTCACGACGATTTCTTTCACCGATTTCACCGGAGACCTTTAAATTAGGTTCATTAACACTGAGCCACAAATGTCATTAATCTTTACTTAACTAAATCCTATAATAAACAAGCTAAAGAGGAAAACACCTACCTATTCTCTTCCAAATAGTCAAAGGTCATTGGTTTCAACAAATTCTTTGTTCAACTAAGATATGTCAAGACTCAAGACGTTTAATCACTAAGCCGTAATTAATCGTCTGCAGGCTAACTCTGAATAATTAAGATAAGCAACTGTTGAATCTAGGAAGATGGTACTGATAACAGATTAAGTAGGAACTGAAATAATCTTGGTTGTCATGAAATTATTTATTACATGCTTTTTTATTAGCTTCACTTGTATGGTTGCTTGTTTGCTTGCTTGTTTGTTGGTTTGTCCATCTCTTACTCTTTGGACTACGAGTGAGCGGCTCATTACTGTAAAATGTCCCACCGTTTTCAATACGTTCGTTCGTTCGTTTTTTTTTTTTTAATAATATCGAACTAAAAAGTTGAAAATAAATATAGTTTAAAAAACAAAAAAAAAAGAGATGCTTTTAAAGAATAACAAACTAAAAAGTTAAAAATAATTTATAAAAATGCGTGAGGCGTGATGTACAAAAATTAGGGCACAAAGCGCCTCACGCTTTTTTTTTTAAATTATTTTTAACTTTTTAGTTTGATATTCTTTAAAAGCATGATTTTTAGTTTATTAAACTATATTTATACTGTAATTTGAATATAGGAATCGGTTTCACATGTCATGTGTGTTGCCATAATCTTTGGGTCAAGGTTGCGGGTTGGTTAAACAAGAAACTGTGGCCCTGGCCGTCGCACAGGCAAGTGAAGAAACACGGGTGAGTTTTAGTCAATAAAATTCTGACACGCCCTTTCGCTCCGCCCAGAGCGGGAGATGTCATTTGATGATTTCACATCCTAACAAAAAAAGAAATAAATATAGTTTAAAAAACTAAAAAAACATGCTTTTAAATAACATCAAACTAAAAAATTAAAAATACATTTTTAACTTTTTAGTTTGATATTCTTTAAAATCATGATTTTTTAGTTTTTTGTTAGAGACGGAGAAACAAACAAACAAACAAGCTAGCAAGCAAACATACAAGTGAAGCTAATAAAAAGCCTGCGGATTACATGATATTTTTTATATATACGTATAACGACAGCCTAGCGTAGCGGTAGCGAACGTGGCCGCTGCGCAAGGAGGCCCGTATTTGATCCCCGCTCAGTGCAAATATTTGTATGCATGAATATAAATATTTGCACTGGTCTGGTCGTGACTCGGAGAGCACATTAAGCCGAACGTATACGAACACATTATACACAACACGTTATACAAACATCTACATAGACGTATTTATGTGTGTGTATGTGTTAAGTCGTGGTGGCCTTGTGGTTAAAATACTAGCCTCTCAAGTATGAGTGCGCGGGTTCGATTCCAGGTCAGGCAAGTACCAATGTAACTTTTCTAAAGTTATGTGTACTTTCTAAGTTTAACTTGGAAACCAATGACTGAAGGTGAAGGAAAACATCTCAATGAAACCTGGACTTTAAGTCTGAAATCGCCAACCCGCATTGAGCAAGCGTCGTGATTACGCTCAATCCTTCTCTGTATGAGAGGACACCTGTGCCCAGCAGTGGGACGATAAAAAGGTTGATGATGATGATGTGTTAAGCACATCCTATGTTACTCAAGACTTTTACTCACGAGTATTTTAGAATGTACAGCGGTGTGAACAACATTCTTGTTTCGAGAGTAATAAACAGAAATTTAAATACTCTTTTAAAAGAAAGAAAGGAACATTGTATATTGCACACAACAAAACGCACATTATATAAATAACTAGCTTTCCGCCCGCGGCTTCGCCCGCGTGGAGTTCGGTTATATCGCGCTTTTTAGATTTCCCTCGGGAATATAAATTTTTTCCGGGATAAAAGGTAGCCTATGTTCTTTCTTAGGGTCTAAAGATTGTCTGTGCCAAATTTCATCAAAATCTGTTGAGAGGTTTAAGCGGGAAAGCGTATCAGACAGACAGACAGACCGACAGACAGAGTTACTTTCGCATTTATAATGTTAGTATGGATAGTATGGATAATAAAACACAAAATATAATCCATACTAATATTATAAATGGGAAAGTGAGTTTGTTTGTTTGTTCCGCTTTCACGCCGTAACTACTGAACTAATTGCTTTAAAATTTTGCAGACGTAAAGTTAGAAGTCCGGATTAAATAATAGGATACTTATTATCCTTGAAAAATTTCATGTTCCCGAGGGAAATCTAAAAAGCGCGATATAACCTAACTCCACGCGGGCAAAGATGCGGGCGGAAAGCTAGTATAGTCAAAAAGCCTTTTACTCAAACAAGAGAACTAATAAAAAGTATTTGCCTGATGTCAGAGTCAGGGTAAATACAACACTCATTATTTGACAATCGACAATTCACAATACATCTGTTTGTCATCCGCCCAAATGGCAAAAGCAGTTACCAAATTTTTACATAAAACAGTGGATAATTTAGCCTAAATAGAAAGATTGGCAGATTGACAGCTCGAGTTCAAAGCCATCAGGAAGAACAAGATGTCTATAATTGAGCACAAAATCTCGTGCCCCATTATTTTGTTGTATCCTCATATAAAGAATATCTTTAAGAGACACCCAGTCATTCATGCCTGTCTTATTGACATTTACTGATATGTCTGTACCTTCAAAGGTACCTGTGTCTGTTAGAGTGTCAGAACTCGCCTTATTTCTATTTGGACCCACTGAACCAAAAAATTACGATGTACGTTAACTTAGGGATGTAGGGAAAGTATTTCTGGTTCATGCTTGACGGTTTTGGTGTAAGCTTACATTGGAAAAACTGGGTTGAAGTACCAAATAATAAATTTATTAAAGAAGTCGTGGTGGCCTAATGGTTAAAACACCGGCCTCTCAAGTATGATGTGCGGGTTCGATTCCAGGTCAGGCAAGTACCAATGTGGCTTTTCTAAGTTATATGTAGGGGCAAGTGCTGTATCTATGGACGACCTTACTTGTGGACAGTTCAAATATTTAAAAAGATTTGAATCTCTTTAAGAAAGATTTAAATGTCTCGGTGGTAGGCCATAACATCGGCTGCCGGCAGAAGTTATCACCCACCAGACAAAGTCTTGCCGCCAAGCGATTCGTCGTGTTCCGGCATGATATCTGGTAATACCGTACGGAGGACGGGTCTGAGCAGTTCTGCTGCGATGTGGGGCGGGTACGATGCGCCAAATGTTGTTGTGTCAGTAGTTTGGTCGTGGAGAGTCTCCAGATCAATCTCCCTCTAGCGCAGCATTGTTTGGTCGTGTTGGTCTTGGGTTTAACATTGGATCACCTCGCTCAACTGCCGTCATCCTTCCTATTCCTTAGTTTTTTATGTGAATAGGCTTAATAAACTAGTGCGCTTTACCATCAACGATTGCATCACTGTTTACCGTCAGGTGGGATTGCAGTCAAGCACTGGTTTATAATTATTAAAAAAAAAACCTTAGCGTCTTAATTCGAACGCACCCATAACGTGTTTTCCTCATATGACAACACTAATCAACTGTCATGGCATTTTCCGTTGTGAATTAGCAATAAAAGGTGAAGGAAAACATCTTGAGGAAACCTGGACTTTAAGTCTGAAATCGCCAACCCGCATTGAGCAAGCGTGGTGATTACGCTCACTCCTTCTCTGTATGAGAGGAGACCTGTGCCCGGAACTGGGATGATAAAAAGGTTGATGATGATGATAAAAGTAAGTAGAGAAAAACGGGTGAGTAAGAGAGGGTGTGTGTGGGAGTTAGTGCGTGCAATTATGTGTTTATTATTAAGGGAGATCGAGTATGTGTTTGAGTGTGTGCGTCTAAGAGGTAATGAATTAAAGCAAATGTTCTGTAGTTTTTGTACCTAATAACTATTTGACTCGTGTTGTAATTACGGGTCAGGTATTAGTGTTTTTTTTTTTTTTTATAAATGTGGGCTATAACTCTGTGTATGTCTTCAGGCATAATGTTATTTGCGTATTGTATTTAAAAAAAAACTGTAATGTCTTCAGTTTCAGTATTCTTTCAAAGTCAAAGCGATTGATGCACAAATTGTTCTTCTAATGCCTTTCAAAATTTTATTCTTGACACATTTGACATATCTTGGAATGGATTTGCAATTTGAATATCCTTCATATTTCTTCAGATTCCCTTCGAAAACGTTTCTGCTCAAAAACTTAAACAATGTAATGACGGTTGTTGAACTGTCAAAATGAAGTCCATTGCTACTGATAGAGTACACACAATTACTCAACTGACCTATCGAAAAAACGACTAAACAGACGAAGCCTATCTAATATCGCTTTAATAAAAATAAAACCTCAATGGGTCGTTTAACAGTATGTGTTTTAAATAAAATAACTATTTCCTAACACCCCATTTAATAGCCTGGTAATAAAAGAGCCTACCTTGAGAAATAGTCCACATTTTTATAGCCAGGCCATCGTATAATGGGATAACAAGGAAAAATACAATTACGTTTATTTTTTAAGTATTCATAAAGAACCTGTAGTGGAACTAAAGAAAAGGAAAGAAAATACGTTTATTGGAGGGGGTTTTGCCGAATTTTCATTTATAGCGAAGGTGACCTGACGGATTTGTCAAGCTTTCTATTCTGGAAATGTCTCACTCACTAATCTTAAAGTTTTCCCTTCGTAATGTTACTTGGCATGCCTACTATTGCATAGAAGCAAGTTTTACCTGTGCTGCTGCCGAATTCGTTGTGCCATTTATTCTTTTTTTTTAATAATTATAAACCAGTGCTTGACTGCAATCCCGCATGATGGTAAGCAGTGATGCAATCGTTTATGGTAAAGCGCACTAGTTTATTAAGCCTATTCACTTAAAAAACTTAGGAATAGGAAGGATGACGGCAGTTGAGCGAGGTGATGCAATGTTAAACCCAAGACCAACACGACCAAACGATGTTGCGCTAGAGGGAGATTGATCTGGAGACTCTCCACGATCAAACTCCTGACAGAACAATATTTGGCGCATCGTACCCGCCACACAACGCAACACAACTGCTCAGACCCGTCCTCCGTACGGCTTCACCAGATATCATAAGAACGCCGCTTGGCGGCACGACCTTGTCTGGTGGGTGGTAACTTCTGCCGGCAGTCGATGTTATGGCCTACCACCGAGGAGTGCCATTTCTTCTCCTCAAAGAAAGCCCTAGGAGTGATGAAAGGTGGGTGTTTTAGGGGACGGCTTTATATAACTTTGACGTTCAAAAAGTGCTATTCTCTGCCAAGTTTCAATTGATGACTTTAGGTTTGACTTAATATGTTTTCCTACGATTGTAAGTCGTCTTCTCTCCCAAGAATATCCGCGACGACGTAATTCGGCAGTGAATCAAAGTTTTCGACATAATTCACAGAAAAAGTCAGTTGAATTGGTAATGGGCCGGCCATATTGAAATTGTGTGCCTACTATATGTTTTGTGCTACTTGATCATGACTAAAATATACAATATTTTTATCTGTAGAACAGTTGATGCTCTTGAATGGAAGCAATTAATCGGTTAATGTAAGGTGAGAAGCCCTGAGGCTAGGTAGGGCGACGATCTTCCCAGGACGGCCGGTAGCAGTGACATCAGAGTTGCCGAAAGTTGGGTTCAGTGGCGTGCAATAGGAATTTTTTTTATAATTATAAACTAATGCTTGACCGCAATCCCGCCTGTAAGCAGTGATGCAATCGTTTATTGTAAAGCGCGCTAGTTTATAAAAAGCCTATTCACTCAAAAAAAACTGAGTCAATATGAAGGAAGATGACAGTTGAACGAGGCAATGCAATGCTAAGCCCGCCAGAGGGAGATTGATCTAGAGTTGACGCATCGTACCCGGCACACATCGCAACACAACTGCTCAGACTCGTCCTCGGTATGGCTTCACCAGACATCATGCCGGAATATTTACATGGTGATAATAATTTATATGGTGATAAATTTCTTGATAGTATACATTATTTGATCTGTGTGCCAAGTTTTTACGAGAATGAGCAACTAAACAACTTTGGCACACATTAGTATGTACTAATGTGTGCCAAAGTTGTATTATTTGGTGTAGTGATACTATTTTAGTTAACGCTTACCTAATTTCTACGCGAAATAATTTATTTTTGGTTTATAATTATTAAGTCCTCCTGTGACAATGTGTGTCGTAACGGGTAGTCAGAATCCAAAATGGCTGACAACTAGTCTTACCATGATTATCATTATCATCATTACCATCGGAAAATAGCAGTCCATAGCTGGACATAAGCCTCTCTTGTTGCACGCCATTTCACTAGATTTTCGGCAACTGCAGCTGCAGATTACTAGGGTTTCGTGTCCAAAGAACGAAATGTAGGATACCTACTCTTAGGCTACGTGGAGCGATTTTCGGCAACCGCAACTGCTCCCAGCCATCCTGATAGTCTTACCAGGATGGCTGGGAGCGTTCTATGGACACGAAACCCTAGTAATCTGCAGCTGCAGTTGCAAAAAATCTAGTTAAATGGCGGCAATAAGAGAGGCCTATGTCCAGCAATAGACTGCTATATTCCGATGGTAATGATGATAATGATAATTATGGTAAGATATTATCGATATTTATGGTATCCTTGATAGTCTCACCAGGATGGCTGGGAGCAGTTGCAGTTGCCAAAATCACTCCACGTAGCTTAAGAGTAGGTATCCTACATTTCGTTCTTTGGACACGAAACCCTAGTAATCAGCAGATTATTATCCAAAATGAATTAATGAGTAGAACAAAGGCGGCTTCTAACTAATGACCTGTGAAATGTTATCCGCTTTCTTTCATCCTTATTTTCTTATTATCGGATTTCTTTTGATCTTGTAAAGATTTGTAAGATGTGCGCACACCAGAAGGCAATTTTCGTTATTTATTTATTTATACATAAATACTTACTTGATACGTAGAGTAGCCAGCTTTTTGGTGTTCTATAGGATGCATTTTGGGGAGTGTGCGAGGGAATTGAATGATTTAATTCCCCCATCTAAGTTCCACCATCGGACGACCCGTCGCACGGCGAGTTTCCACCCTTATGTTCTTAACACCACTACGCGCTTCTCCTCCACCTTTATACCGCGTACATCGAAGAACTGGAACTATTTCCCAGCGGCGGTGCTTCCGTCGAACTACAATTTAAGTGTCTTCAAGGGTAGAGTGAATGCACTAGTTTAGAAATTATATAAAGAAAAAAGTACCTGTAATTTTCCTACATTTAGACGTTCTTGACATTTGTTTGTCGCTGAGATATAAAATATTATAAACTTTGAAAGATTTTATGGATGCTTGTTACTGTTTCAAGCGTACTTAACAGATTTGTATTCAATTTGCACAGAGACCGTTTATAACCAGGACAAATTTTAAACCCAATATTCCTACGGGGAAGAAATACGGGTGATAATGCGGGACACAGCCAGTTATTAATAAAATCCGTAATATACTTGATGTTACCTAATAATAATAAAAGACACTCCACACACCCGACGATGACTAGTGCGGCCGTCAACGGATGATTGATGCGGCTACATGCGGCAGTGTGTATCGACCTTAATGTAACAGCGCACGCAGCCATTTTTCTATTATATTTGTCCCATTATTTCCAATCCAGTAAAAACTTACAAGAAGTCTATGTAGGTATTGTGTGAGATTTGAACTCACGTCTCACTGATTTTCCAGATATCATGCCGGAACACGATGAATAGCTTGGCGGCAAGACTTTTTCTGGTGGGTGGTAACTTCTGCCGGCAGCCGATGTTATGGCCTACCGCCGAGAAACATGTTCCAAACCCTTCGAGTCCCAAATTCCACAAAAAACACTTTGTTCCTGTAGAATTTATCGCCAATACAGACCAACTCTACATGAAAACTTCCTCTATTTCCCAAAAGGAAATAGACATGACGTAATTCCACGTTCATTGCTGAATTACTGATCGACGTTACATTACGTTGATGCGTAAATTGAGGCCAGCTGCATCAATTGACGTTGATTTGGTTGTTTTGTATTGGTAATATAGGTTTACTACATTTTCAAATATGCGAAATATGCACAGTGATTTCTCATTAAATTGAAACCGAATAATAATAATAAACTTTATTGCTCAAAAGATTACAGATATTTTGCATTGGACATCATCATGGATGGGAAATCATCAAATGACCTCTTCCGCTCTGGGCGGAGCAAAAGGCCGTGTCTGACTAAAACCCACCCGTGTTTTTTCACTTGCCTATGCGCCAGGACCACGGTTTCTTTTTTCACCACCCCGCAACCCTGACCCAGGAGGCATCGGTCTTCGTGGACCCCGTCACGATGTGCTGACATCTTTTTGAGGTGCGCGTGAAACACAACGCGCCGTCGACTCGGGCGTGGTCCTTACCGGGCGGCGAGCTGCCCACTGCTCACCGGTGGCCGGGAGTTCGATGTTGCCTCCCAACCAGGGCGTCTCCTGCGGCGGCTAGTGGCGTGAGCACGCTGGGGTTCCCGCTGCCTGACGCGCTCCGCCTCCTCCTTTGCCAGCATCACTACCTCTCGCTCCGGACCATGGCCTGGACTAGTCGGACGCGAGAGATCGCCGTCGATCGCCGCTACGAGGACATGGCGGTGGTCTACCCAAGCCGGGCAGACCTCCACCGTATACTCCACCGTGACCTCAGGGCGATTCACGCAGTGGTGACACCCTGGCGTTTCTTCCCGCCTTGTCCGGAACAGGAACCTCCCGAAACAACCGTGACTGGTGAGGACCTGCGTCAGGCGAAAGGTGAGGGCGCCGTGGCGCCTCTCTAGCCACTCCTCAAAGAGGGGACTTAATAATAATTTAATATATGCGCCAAAACAAATATCTTTTTTATTTCAATGCCAATTAAATTGAATTTAGACTGACTAACATAACGCTACAGCGTCAAACAATTTTATAACTTTTTCAACAGTACTCGTTATTCTAAAACCACCTTAATTCCTATTGAATTAAAGTTGATATTTATTTTACATGAAATGACATCGATTTGAATCATTCCAGTTTATTAGAATAAGCCTAATCAACCTATATTGATGCTACCGCCGAGACAAAGGTATATTAGGCCCACTGTGGGTTGGTAGATGTCACATCAATCAATTTCAATAATTTACTTGAATTCCCATTGTCTCATCCTCGATATCATTGTAAGCCCAATAAATATTGACACAAAGAATTTACCGTTATCATTCTACCCGCAAAATCCACATCTTCTTCACTATGGCGACACTGCCTATTTGTTCTGAAAACATAGTTTGTGAGACAGTGATGTATCGGTGGCATATGGCAATAGAGGAATGAATATACTACATACTTAGTAACTTTGTGTTTACAACCGTTGGAAAACTTGGTTCGTTAAAAATAAGAAGCTTATTTCTTAGATTTTATTTCTACTCATCATCACAGCGTTAATCCCAGTCGCATCCGAAGCCTTTTCAGCTTTGGAGTCTGGGGTCCGCTTTACCAATCCAACTGCTGAAATGGCTAAAATTCGACATTTTCCGTGAAGCTACTGCCGTCTGACCTCCACAACCCGAAGGCGACATCGAAGCATTGCAGTTAGACCAATTGTTGGACTTTTGAGGGCTCCAACAACCCGTAACGACTGCCACTAGATGTTCGTATGGCAACCGGGACCAACGGCTTGACGTGCTTTCCGAGGCACGTCCAGACCAGTGCAAGTATTCATATTCATGCATAAAAATACTTGCACTGTGCGGGGATCGAACCCGCGCCACCTTGCGCAGCGGCCGCGTCCTGGCTGGCTGGCTGTCGGTTTATTCTTTAGTTTATTTTATTTCTACTCATTACATAAAATTGTCTAAGCTTATCACTTCTCGAAGTTACTGTTTTAAGAGGTCATACGAAGGGGGCTCTAAGTCACACAAAAGACGATGTAGTAGTAACTCAATCTATACCATTGCATACATACACACCGTATATACAATACTAGCTGCGCCTCGTGGTTTTACCCGCGTAGGTTTCGATATGTTATTTTATATGCTCCGCTTCTATTGGTCGCAGCGTGATGTTATATAGCCTAAAGTCTTCCTGGATTAATGAGCTATCCATCGCAAAGATAATTTTTCAAATCGGATCAGTAGTTCTTGAGATTAGCGCGTTCAAACAAACAAACTCTTCAGTTTTATATATTAGAATGGATGTAAAGAAAACCCTGTCAGATCCGTGAAGGTATTGCTACGAATCGATGTCTGATTCTAATAATGCCAACAAAGCCAGGCTAAATTAAAAAAAATACCTCCTAAAATTACAAATATTATTTCGCAAAAGGAGGTGACTTACATGGCGCACAGGCGCATAGATCTACTAGCTTGACCGCACTATCGCTGCGATCCACGACAAAAAGCAGCCACTGACCTCCTAAAGGTCCTGGTCTACTCATGTGCTAAATTTCATCCAAGTCCGTTCAGCCATTTTAGCGTGAAAGTGTAGCAAATTAACTTTCGTATATGTACAGTATCAGAATGTTGTTTTTAATTAATAAAATTTGTACGCACATGTTTCTATATCGAAAAATCTTATTTTTTTGTAATTAATTGAGAGTGGAGTTACCATGTGGAGGTATGAGGAAGAGTGTGTAAAATACACTAATTCTCCATAGAAAAGGGAAGATCCTCCGACCAGACTGGTATTTTCTGGCGGACACTTGTCCACCGGTTGATGTCGTGAACTTGTATCTGTATTATTTGCACAGTAAACTCTGCTTGCGAGATGTAGGATTTGTGTGATGTCAGTATGATTTGTGTGACGTCAGTATGATTTGTGTTACGTCAGTATGATTTGTGTGAGGTCAGTATGATTTGTGTGACGTCAGTATGATTTGTGTTACGTCACTGTGATGCGCGTGACGTCAGTATGATTTGTGTGACGTCAGTATGATTTGTGTGACGTCAGTATGATTTGTGTGACGTCAGTATGATTTGTGTGACGTCAGTATGATTTGTGTTACGTCACTATGATGCGCGTGACGTCAGTATGATTTGTGTGACGTCAGTATGATTTGTGTGACGTCATTATCATTTGTGTGACGTCAGTATGATTTGTGTTACGTCACTGTGATGCGCGTGACGTCAGTATGATTTGTGTGACGTCAGTATGATTTGTGTGACGTCAGTATGATTTGTGTGACGTCAGTATGATTTGTGTGACGTCAGTATGATTTGTGTTACGTCACTATGATGCGCGTGACGTCAGTATGATTTGTGTGACGTCAGTATGATTTGTGTGACGTCATTATCATTTGTGTGACGTCAGTATGATTTGTGTTACGTCATTATGATTTGTGTGACGTCAGTATGATTTGTGTTACGTCACTATAATGCGCGTGACGTCAGTATGACGCGTTGTTCACATGTAGCATTGTAGGTACCGCTACATTCGAAAAACATGCTTCAATTTAAATTTGACCGAATACAGAATTTTATTAAAATATTCAACGAGACCGTGCATAATTTATTGACCACAACTGAATGTATGATATTGACGAAAAACCACGAGTTGTTGACATGTGGGCGAACGAAAATTACATGATTCATATAATTTTGAAATATATTTTTTTGTTTATAATTATAAACTAGTGCTTGACTGCAATCCTGCCTGATGGTAAGCAGTGATGCAATCGTTCGTAAAGCACGCTAGTTTATTAAGAACCTATTCACTCAAGAAAACAGAGTGAATAGGAAGGAAGACGGCAGTTGAACGAGGTGATGCAATGTTAAATCCAACATCACGACCAACGATGCTGCTCTAGAGTCTAGAGGGAGGTGGATCTGTAGACCCTCCACGACCGAATTCCTGACGCAACAACATTTGGCGTAATTTACCCGGCATACATTTCAACATAACTGCACAGACTCCTCCTCCGTACGGGTTCACCAGACCACGAAAAACCCCTTGGCGGCAAGGCTTTGTCGGGTGGGTGGTAACTTCTGCCAGCAACCGATGTTATGGCCTACCACCGAGAAAATGATAAATTAAACCTGCAAGAATAAAAATCAAATATCATTTATTCAGACAAATACGTACGTATGTAGAAATATAATCCTACTAGCTGACCCGTGCGAAAAATTCGCACTATATAAAATAGTATTCCGTGGTACCAGGGACGAATATCTGTCGATTGGTGGGTCGGACGTTCAGATTGGTTCGATAGAAAGAGAGAAAAAGGGAGAAAACGGTTTCAGACCCTTTCAGAAATAATATATAAATAATTTGTATTACACAATTAGGTATCCCACAGACCTATGTATAATTACACTTATCTATATACTAATGTATAAAGCTGAAGAGTTTGTTTGTTCTTTTGTATGTTTGTTTGAACGCGCTAATCTCAGGAGCTACTGGTCCGAATTGAAAAAATATTTATGCGTTGGATAGCCCATTATTCCAGTAAGGCTTTAGGCTACATAACATCACGCTGCGACCAATAGGAGCGGAGTATAATTAATTCCACGCGAACGTAGTCGCTGGCGGCTGCTAGTACATAATATAAGTAACTTTTTTAATAAACTTTTTAAATTATGTAAATATTAGTTAAAATGGTATAGATATAATCTATATTATTACTTTAATATCTATATCTATACTAATACACACATCAAAAGTGTCTAGGGATCAACATATATTTTTGCAATAACTTTTCTCCTGATTGATATTAATTAAAATTTTCTTTAAGGATTCATCAAATAAAGTGGTTTCGTTTGTCACAGTAACGATAAACCAAGTCACCTTTGCATTAATAAAGAAATTTGCCATTTTCCTAATAAAGGGATATTTGACATTTGAACCACTAACACAAAAGTTCGAAAAAAAGACTGAAATAACAGTTTTCTCTTAAATTTTATTGGGTAACTTAAACAATTAATAATCCGTGTTTCTACCGCGAACACTAACAACACAAGAACATCGGTTTGGCATACTCAAAATGAGTTCATCCAAATCACGCTGTGGAATGGCCGCCCATGTTCGCTGCAACAACAAAAAAAGGTCTTCTTGCGACTGGATACCCTCCATATTCGGCAGAGCTCTTCTCTGTAGCATATCCCATGCATGCTCAATCGGGTTCAAGTCTGGCGACCGAGCAGGCCAGGGCAGGACATTGATGTTAGCTGCGGCGAGAGTCTGTCTTACAACTCTTGCGGTGTGCGGTCGTGCATTATCATGCATTAACTGAAATAAGGGACCGATTTGCAATTGTAGAGGAACGATGACGTCTGATACAATCGTTTCAGCATAAATTTGAGCGTTGAGGTTGCCTCTGATCCAAATCAACTCAGTTCTTCCGCCGATCCAAATACCCGCCCATACCATGATGGTTCCACCACTATAAGGATGGACTTCCTGGCAGGATTTTAATCGCTGTTGGCGTCCAGGGGTTCTCCAGTGTCGTATACGTCTTGTGTCCGGTCTCATACCAAAACGAGACTCATCAGAAAAGCACACGAAACGCCATTGTTCTTCTGCCCAATTTCTGTGTTCAAGAGCCCATTGATATCGAATCCTACGATTGTGCATTGCTATAGATGGTACCCGTAGCGGTCTTCGGGAATGAAGGTTCACTTCATGCAAGCGGTTTCTGACTGTTTGGTCGCTAATTAAGTTCCCTGAAGAGTGATGAAGCCTCACGGTTAACATCATGGCGGTTATTGTTGGAGCTCTTCGAGTTAAGATTTGAATGTATCGGTCTTGTCTCCGTGTGGTGCAGCGATACTGTCCTCCATGGCGCTCAGCCACGGTACCAGTGCTTCGGTAACGTGTCCAAAGTCGACTGATAACACTCTGACTTGTATTCAGAGCTAAAGCCACAGTACGTTGCCGGGAACCAGCTTCTATCATTCCCACGGCTCTGAGCATTTCTTTCCTGCTTAAATGACGTCGCCGCTCCATAATAACGTTGGTTTTAATCAGTAGTAGGGAAACAGTAGCACTAATAATGTCTTCAATGCGTTGTATGTTTTTATAGGGAAAATATTGACAGCTGATTTTCATCTTTTACTCGAATTTGATTCACAGTTCCTGATTCAAATTATGAAATGCACCAAAAGGATCCATATAAATTTATAAAATCATAAATTTATTACAAAGCCACATCTCAATCTCAAGAAATCCGCATAAAAATGCTTGATCCCTAGACACTTTTGATGTGTGTATATAAAGCTGAAGAGTTTGTTTGTTTGTTTGAACGCGCTAATCTCTGGAACTACTGGTCTGATTTGAAAAATTCTTTTTGCGTTGGATAGCCCCTTAATCCAGGAATGCTATAGGCTATATAACATCACGTTGCGATCAATAGGAGCGGAGCATATCGTAATTTACGCGGGTCAAACCGCGTGGCGCAGCTGGTATAATATAAAGCTAAAGAGTTTGTTTGTTTGTTTGAACGAGCTAATCTCAAGAAATACTCGTCCGATTTGAAAAATTCTTTTTGCGTTAGATAGCCCATTAATCCAGGAAGGCTTTGGTCTATATAACGTTGCTACCAATAGAAGCGGAGCATAACAAAAAATTAAAGTGTATGCTGTATGTTTTTTCTTATTGCTCCACGCGATCGAAGTCGCGGGCAGCCGCTAGTAATAAATAAAAGTAATTGTTATTTAAAAAAAAAAATTCATACTAATTTCAAACGTAATTTAAAATCGATATTCTTGCTTTAAGCATCATTCATCATTACGGCATTGACGGCCACTACACTCACCGGTTTCCGTCAATATAGATTTTCGTATTCTCTCTGTTATCTGGCAGTCAACATGTTAAACGTCTTACAATTGTACCCACGCCATAACTATATAGCGGTGTAAACATAAAGAGCATACGTCTACATACAATCATAAGCAACCCCGCGTGCTAGAAATATCTCCAACAACAAGATTAGGGGACGAGCGCGTCTGTGCATATTATATGTGTGTGTGCATCTGTGTTCGCATGTTTGCGCTTGTGTTTATGGTAGGGATGTGATGTTGTCGATAATTTTTCTAAATATTTTTTTTAATAAATGAAGTTTTTTTTAAGCACAGGTTTGATGTGTGCCTCATTTATAAAAATTACAATCTATACTAATATATAAAGCTGAAGAGTTTGTTTGTTTGTTTGTGCGCGCTAATCTCAGGAACTACTGGTCCGATTTGAAAAATCCTTTTTGCGTTGGATAGCCTATTAATCCAGGAAGGCTTTAGGCTATATAACATCCCGCTATGACCAATAGGAGCAGTGCAGTAACAAAAAATGTTGCGAAAACGGGAGCTAACGCAGGCAATAGGAGCGGAGCATATCGAAATCTACGCGGGTGAAACCGCGTGGCGCAGCTAGTATGTTATAAGCTTGTCCGTTTAGGATAATAGGTATAATAATTCGGCCTGTGTTGTTCAAAAGCCTCTTTTTTTTTTTTTTCAATAACAATAAAGCAAAAAAAAACAGTCCCGTCGACTACTAACTCAAAGGGGCTATTTTCATAATTTTAAGTATTTTTAGTGGTCGTGGTGGCCTAGTGGTTAAAACATCAGCCTCTCAAGTATGAGTGCGCGGGTTTGATTCCAGGTCAGGCAAGTACCAATGTAACTTTTCTAAAGTTATATTTACTTTCTAAGTATATCTTGGACACCAATGACTGAAGGTGCAGGAAAACATCTTGAGGAAACCTGGACTTTAAGTCTGAAATCGCCAACCCGCATTGAGCAAGCGTGGTGATTACGCTCAATCCTTCTCCGTATGAGAGGAGACCTGTGCCCAACAGTGGGACGATAAAAAGGTTGATAATGATGAAGTATTTTTACAGTCTGATCTCAACGTCAAGCTGTGAAGAACACATCTACTTACCCTACTTTTTTTAAGTGCTATGATGTTGACAATCTCTCAGATGAGATTGCGACTAGGTTTTGAACCTTTTAATTCCGGATATTGGTCTTCAGTTTTCTTATAAAAGCATCAAGAAAATGTTTTTCACCGTTAGGTTTCCTTTTTATCACGAAAACTAAGTGGTTCGTGTTATTGTGACCTGGCGATCGATTCTGTAAAATCCCATCGTGGAAAATGAAGTGAAGTAAGCTTAGAGGGAGCTAAGGTTTTATCAAGTTCAAGTCAACTAGAGCACAGGCGTAGAGTAGCCAGCCTTTCGGTGTTCTATAGGATGCATTTCGGGGAGTGTGCGATGGAATTGCATGATTTAATTCCCCCATCTCCGTTCCACCAGCGGACGACCCGTCGTACGGCTGGTTTCCACCCTTACGTTGTTAACACCTCTACGATCCGGACGAAGCGTTTCGCCTCCTCCTTTATACCGCGTACATCGAGGGACTGGAATAATTTGCCAGCGGCGGTGTTTCCGTCGGACTACAATTTGAGTGTCTTCAAGGCTAGAGTGAATAGGCTCTTAATAAATTAGTGCGCTTTACCATCAACGATTGCGTCACTGCTTACCATCAGGCAGGATTGCGGTCAAGCGCTAGTTTATAATATATAAAAAAAAAAAAAGTTTTTACACAGTTCGCCTTCCGCCTTGTGGTTAAAACACCAGTCTCTCAAGTATGAGTGATTCCAGGTCATGCAAGTACCAATGTAACTTTTCTAAGTTATATGTACTTTCTAAGTATATTTTGGACACCAGTGACTGATTACAAGGCGAAGGAAAACATTTTGAAGAAACCTGGACTTAAAGTCTAAAATTGCTAACCCGCATTGAGCAAACGTGGTAATTACGCTCAATCGTTCTCTGTATGAGAGGTGACTTGTGCCCAGCAGTGGGACGATAAAAGGTTGATGATGATGATGATACATAGTTCGATGGCCGATGGGGTAGTAAGGTTCTGGAGTGGCCACGTACCGGAAGACGCTGCGAAGGGAGGCCCCCAACAAGGTGGACTGATGGCAACAAGGCGAAGGAAAACATTTTGAAGAAACCTGGACTTAAAGTCTGATATTGCTAACCCGTATTGAGCAAACGTGGTGATTACGCTCAATCGTTCTCTGTATGAGAGGTGACTTGTGCCCAGCAGTGGGACGATAAAAGGTTGATGATGATGATGATACATAGTTCAATGGCCGATGGGGTAGTAAGGTTCTGGAGTGGCCACGTACCGGAAGACGCAGCGAAGGGAGGCCCCCAACAAAGTGGACTGATGGCCTGGTGAAGGTCGTGGGAAGCCGGATGCGGGCAGCATAAAACCGGTCATCGTGGAAAACCTTGAGGGAGGCATTTGTGGACCTCTATAGGCTGAAGAAGATATACAGTTCGTTCATAATCTTCATTTTAAAAAGAATTTGAGGAAAAATCAAATCTGAGTTATAATTGTGTCATAATAATTACTTAGTTCATGGAAACATTTTGCTACATATATTTCCTTTTACATTAGGGCCTTTAGCTTAATAACTAACAATTTGATTCTTGTTTAGTGACTCGTGGAATTTCGTAATAAATAAATAAATTGTTTATTTCTCAGCTTTGTACATAATTTTATAACACTTTGCTTAATTCTAAATAGTACTGATGTATAATTTGCCTGAACTAGGTAGAACCTGTGCTTCAGGCGTGAAAGTGCTTTTTATATTTATTTTTTACTTCGCAATAAACTAACAATAAAAGTAATACTTAAAATGTAGGACACAGATGAAATATATAGTGTTATTATTTGTATCATATTGCTATGATTGAATGATTGTATGATGATATGATATTGATATGATTGATGAAATGTACTTATAATCTATACTAATATATGAAACTGAAGAGTTTGTTTCTTTGCTTGAACGCACCAATCTCAGGAACCACTAGTCCGATTTGAAAAAATATTTTTCCTTTAGATAACCCATTAACTCAGGAAGGCTTTGGGCTATATAACATTACTCTGCGCTTTATAATAAAAAAGCGTTTCGCCTCCTCTTTTATACAGCATACATCGAGGGACTGGAACAGTTTGCCAGCGGCGGTGTTTGTGGTGAATAGGCTCCTAATAAACTAGAGCACTTTACCTTCAACGATTGCATCACTGCTTACCATTAGGCGGGATTGCGGTCCAGCCTAGTGCTGGACCGCAATAATTTAGGTACCGCTTATAATTTACGAAACAAAAAAAATCGTCATCATTTCAGCCGAAAGACGTCCACTGCTGGACATAGGCCTCCCCCAAAGATCTCCACGACGATCAGTCCTGCGCCTCCCGCAATCAGCGGTTTCACACGACCTTTGCCAGGTCGTCGGTCCACCTTGCCGCCGTGCGTGGTCGCCATTCGAGAATCCGTCGGTCCCATCGGGCATGGCGTTTCACTGCGTGATTCAATCAGAAATGTAATCTGCAGAAGAACGGGAGTAACAGGCGCTTAACTTTGTGTCAATTATTTCAGCACCACTGCTCTCATAATGATGAAGCTAGAAATATTGTGGCATCTGCCAACCCGCGCTGATCACATCCTCTAGTCCTAAAGTAGAAGTTTATCAGACCATTATGTTTTGTATAAAACTCAAGCAGTAGAAACCTACACTACGACCCTTACGCATATCCTTTAGCTTCTGTTACGGCCATACATCTGCAGAGCGTACCAGAGAACGGGTTTGAGCAGTTGTGTTGCGATGTGTGCCGGGTACGATGCGCCAAAAGTTGTTGTGTCGGCAGTTTGTTTGTGGAGGGTCTCCAGATCAGTCTCCCTCTGGCGCAGCATCGTTGACCGTGTTGTTGGGTTTAACATTGCATCACCTCGCTCAACAGCCGTCTTCCTTCCTATTCACTCAGTTATTTTGAGTGAATTGGCTCTTAATAAACTAGCGTGCTTCACCATCAAGGATTGCATCATAGCTTACGATCAGGCGGGATTGCAGTCAAGCACTAATTGCTTACTAATGATTAGGAATTGATTGAATAGGATATACTCAAAAGTCGTACAGCGCTCTCCGAGTTCAATACAATAATGCGTTTAGGGTACTGGTGGGGCTGCCTCGCTTCTGTAGCGCATCGGGGATGTTTGCTGACGCACACGTAGATTGCTTTTATGCGACTATGCGGAAGAGGTGTGCTTCTCTGGTGCGCAGGGTGCGGACCAGCTCCAACAGTGTCCTGAGTATGATTGCTGGGCGTCTGGACTGCTCTTACGTCAATCATTGTTATGCCATATCTCATGAGGTGAAGCAGCGGTGACTCGTGTGAGTTGTTTGTTTGTATATTGTAATTTAAATTGTGAAATGTTACTAACATAGCTTTAAGTTTTACTAACATTACTGGGTCATGATTACTTGAATAAAGAGTTTATTATTATTATTATTAATGGCATAATTGACAGCTCACTCCCACCTCTCTTCACCTAACTTTTCGCGGTGACAGTAAAACAGAATCGACCAGCTGGTCAGACGCCGGTCGTGATCACAACTCATCTGACCATTCTCAAGAACATTAAGGTCACTATATGTTATATCCTTGTAATATCAAATCACATAATGTATCAGTCTTATTATTGTTATAATATAATTTATTGAGTTTTCGGCTTAAGTATGTGACATTTTTGCATACCTGATAATGGTTGAATATGACGGACAATATTTGAAACTACCAGCTAATGTATTTATACTCGTATTCTAGCAAAATAAATTATTATCTTATCTTATTATTATAGTATTCGTTTCGAGTTGGCTTAAGTAGATTGATGAGAGCCGAACGAAAGACGAATATTGGTATTTAATGATTGCTTCGGGACGGGTTTGCCTATAATAATAGGACTGATATATTATGTACTTAAAAATACCAAATCAAATGAACCAATTCGAACATGTATATATAGAAATATATACACATGTATGTTCAAATTGGATCATTTTATTCGTTACTATCTGTACCCCGCGGTTTCACCCGCGTAACCTTCTAGCCGAATGAGCTCAGTTGATGTAAAATAAGCTCCTGTTAAAATAATGGGAGCAATATGTAGTACATCCGCGTTTCCGCAACATTTTTTGTTCCTGCTCTGCTCCTATTGGTCATAGCGGGATTTTTTATAGCCTATGTCCTATCTCAGGCTCTAGACTATCTGTGTACCAAATTTCATTACAATCGGTTCAGTAGTTTTGGCGTGAAAGCCGGACAGACAGACAGACAGAGATACTTTCGCATTTATAATAATAATATGGATTATTTTGCCATACAACAAACCCATCCCGAAGCAATCACTAGATACCAATATTCGTCTTTCATTCGGCTCGCGCTGATCAGAAAACCTCACCCATGTTCGGTAGGTACTACTTGGCGCGGGATTTACCAGAACGGACATAGATTTATTCCATATGGTCAATATTGCCGCTTAGCTATGCCAAATCAAGCCAAGCATTTCAAGTGCGCTGCAAACCTCAGCTTTTCATGACGTCACAAATTGTATATTTAGCGAATGAAAAAATCCGTTTCTCTCATAAAAATATGGCATGATTTTCTAAGAAAATAAAATGATCGCCTGAACAATAATTGTGTATCTTTTATTAACAATTATTATTGAGTAACATTTCTAGTTATTATCAAATGACATCAGACAAAATTATTTCTAAGAAATTAAGGAATAATATTAATACGTAAACAATAATACTTCCATACTTAATTAAGTTGAATGTTTTATTCTTATTAATTTATATAATCTAGTTGATTAGGGTTAATTTATATAAACAAAAATGGCTCTCATATAATAGACTCTCAGTGTTGTGTATTATGTTATTTCTGTTTCTTAATTGTGTGGTTATATGAAACCACGGCAAAAGTGAAACTTTTATAATAATTATAATATTCCATTAAGGGTATAAAAATCGCTTTATCAATGTTACGACGAGCGCCTTTCACCTTATCCCTACTACGCGGCCGACCATCACGCGACATGCAACAGACAGACGAAAAGTTTGAGACGATACAATAAATGTTTCACTTTAAAAATACAGTATAAAAAACTAAAAAAACATGCTTTTAAAAAATATCAAACTAAAAAGTTAAAAATAATTAAAAAAAAAGCGTGAGGCGCTTTGTGCCATAATTTTTGTATATTAAGCGCCTCACGCTTTTTTAAAAATTATTTTTGACTTTTGAATTTGATATTTTTAAAAGCATGTTTTTTTAGTTTTTTAAACGATATGTATTTACAACTTTTTAGTTCGAAATTCTTAAAAAAAAAAAAACGAACGTATTGGAAACGGTGGGACATTTTACAGAAATGAGCCGCTCACTCGTAGTCCAAAGAGTTAGATACGGACAAACAAACAAGCAAACATACAAGTGCAGCTAATAAAAAGCATGTAAAAAACGAGCGAGTGGATGAGAAACATGTATAATCTTTCCTATCTCATGTTCAAACCATATTAATTTAATCTGACGAATTTATGTGATTTTTTTAAAAGAAGTTTTAACTTAAAAAAATCGAACACGTAACTTTATTTTTATCGATATCAAACTATCGACTGCTCTCCCCATCCCTATCATGACTTGGAGAGCGCTCAAGCGGGGTCCGCGGCCTACGTAGGTACGTTTCATTTGTTTCTCAGTTTGCTGAAATGTCTCCTAGGTACGCTAGACAGACTTTATCTAGCGTTAGATATTCCTGGCAATACGTGCCAGGACAGAAAATGGCGGATAAAGTATTTTGAGTTTGATGTTCAGGAATGAAGATAGAGGTAAAGGAATTCGTGATGTGTTCATGTAATAGCCAAGTTTGCGTTAACAATAGCCAAAGATATTGTTAAGAAGATGGGTAGGATTTTGGGGATAGGTTCCTATGGCAATAAATACCAAATTCGTTTACCAATCGCAGTCATCGGTTCCATTTCCTGTTTAACTGTTTCTTATAGTTGTTTCTTAAGAAGGTGCTTATGTTGCTGTTAATATAAATCTGTAAGTGACAATCATATAGAGTTTAACTATAACCCATTCTTTCTTTCTTTCAAAGATGGTAATAAAGGTAATTAAAGTGAAATCCACAAAAAAGAACTTCCTTTCCTTTTTTGAACTTCTCCCTCCTTCTCTGAGCGGAGCGTATCAGACTTTTACTGACTAAAATCCAACTATTTTCTTTTACCTGTACCAGGTGCCATGGTATCTCTTACGAGCAACCAGCGGTCTTAACGGCCTTCATTATAATTGAAAAAGTGGCGAAGCAAACGCCCCAGCTACGTGCTGTCTATTCACTTTGAAAATATTTATTTGTATAAGCCACTAAGTCTGTATTAACATTACAAGACACAAAACATTTTTACATTGCTGGGTTTATACAGTTGTCACTTGAAGTCACAAACGATTCCAGCGGGATGTCATGGCGACATGGAGAGTGCGATTGTCGCAACCCAGTGCTGGGCACGCCAGAATAGCGGCGGTAAGTCCTCTCTTTGAAGAGTGGCCTGAGAGGCGCCAAGGCGCCATCACCTTTCGCCTGACGCAGGTCCTCATCGGACACGGTTGTTTCGGGAGGTTCCTGTTCTGGATAAGGCGAGAGAAAACGCCAGGGTGTAGATCGCCCTCAGGACACGGTGGAGCATACGTTGGAGGTCTGCCCGGCTTGGGTAGAGCACCGTCATGTCCTCATAGCGGCGATCGGCGGCGATCTCTCGCGTCCGACCCTGGTCCAGGCTATGGTCCGGAGCGATAGTGCATGGTAGGCCGTCACCTCCTGCGAAGCAGTGATGCTAGCAAAGGAAGAGGCGGAGCGCGTGGGGCAGCGGGAATCCCAGCGCCCTCACGCCACTAACCATCGCAGGAGACGCCCTGGTCGGAAGACAACATCGAACTGCCGGCCATCATAGGCGCGGGCCTGCGGGCGGTGAGCAGTGGGCAGCTCGCCGCCGGGTAAGGACCAGGCCCGAGTCGACGGCGCGTCGTGTTTCACGCGCGTCTGAAAGAGATGTCAGCACATCGTGACACGGTCCACGATGACCGACGCCTCCTGGGTCAGAGTTGCGGGTTGTTTAAAAAAGAAACCGTGGCCATGGCGTACAGGCAATTGAAGAAACACGGGTGGGTTTTAGTCAGTAAAAGTCTGACACGCAATTCCACTCCGTCCAGAGCGGTAGAGGTCATTTGATGATTTCCCATAGAGAAAAAAAAAACACATACGACAATAAATGAAGAAGTTAACAACAGTAAAATCATTAAAATAGAACCCAAGATCTCATTCTGAGCAGTAGCTTGAGAACACTAGTCCAACGAGGTATAGTAATGTATGAATAATAGATTTCAGGTACAGTCACTAGCAAAAGTATGTAAACACTCGATTTTATTCAAAAGCGATTTACTTGTTTATTTTCGAGTGAAAATATACATTGTTACGAACTCAACATTTTCAAGTGGTGACATAGCGTTGCTCGTGACTCGCTGATGATGATGATGATATTTCCTGCTGCCCCCCTGCCCTACCCTGGGTACGCCTATGTAGCCATCCCTTGCTGTTCTCTCCAGCGACGCCATAAGCCGAGGTTCGTACCCCACAGGGGGTGCCCTTAGAGTGTTATCGCTTAGTTTTGAGTTGCCCCTGGCGGGAGGCTTTAAATTCGTTTAAGGCAGCCACAGGATAGTCCGGTTAAATAGCCACGACGTCTCAAGGTTAAGTACGAGATGCCATAGTAAAAAAACCCTGAACATTTCTGAATCATTTCCATACAAATACCATTGATAAATAACATTCTTTGCTGAAAATTAATACAGAACAATCACACATAAAGATTTATACTCCCCACACACAAAGATATTCCCATTTCTTCGCACAAGCTATGAAAGTCATACATGTCGAGCCCTGTTTGTGCAGCACTTAGCCCCGACCTGAACGACCTATCTTGTTTACTCTGGCTGTGTACCCAGCCTATTTGTTTTTAACATTAAGTTATTGTTTCCAAGCAATATGGGGCGTTTGTTGTCGGGTAGCTACACACATCAAAAGTGTCTAGGGATCAAGCATTTTTATGCGGATTTCTTGAGATTGAGATGTGGCTTTGTAATAAATTTATGATTTTATAAATTTATATGGATCCTTTTTGGTGCATTTCATAATTTGAATCAGGAACTGTGAATCAAATTCGAGTAAAAGATGAAAATCAGCTGTCAATATTTTCCCTATAAAAACATACAACGCATTGAAGACATTATTAGTGCTACTGTTTCCCTACTACTGATTAAAACCAACGTTATTATGGAGCGGCGACGTCATTTAAGCAGGGAAGAAATGCTCAGAGCCGTGGGAATGATAGAAGCTGGTTCCCGGCAACGTACTGTGGCTTTAGCTCTGAATACAAGTCAGAGTGTTATCAGTCGACTTTGGACACGTTACCGAAGCACTGGTACCGTGGCTGAGCGCCATGGAGGACGGTATCGCTGCACCACACGGAGACAAGACCGATACATTCAAATCTTAACTCGAAGAGCTCCAACAATAACCGCCATGATGTTAGCCGTGAGGCTTCATCACTCTTCAGGGAACTTAATTAGCGACCAAACAGTCAGAAACCGCTTGCATGAAGTGAACCTTCATTCCCGAAGACCGCTACGGGTACCACCTATAGCAATGCACAATCGTAGGATTCGATATCAATGGGCTCTTGAACACAGAAATTGGGCAGAAGAACAATGGCGTTTCGTGTGCTTTTCTGATGAGTCTCGTTTTGGTATGAGACCGGATACAAGACGTATACGACACTGGAGAACCCCTGGACGCCAACAGCGATTAAAATCCTGCCAGGAAGTCCATCCTTATAGTGGTGGAACCATCATGGTATGGGCGGGTATTTGGATCGGCGGAAGAACTGAGTTGATTTGGATCAGAGGCAACCTCAACGCTCAAATTTATGCTGAAACGATTGTATCAGACGTCATCGTTCCTCTACAAGTGCAAATCGGTCCCTTATTTCAGTTAATGCATGATAATGCACGACCGCACACCGCAAGAGTTGTAAGACAGACTCTCGCCGCAGCTAACATCAATGTCCTGCCCTGGCCTGCTCAGTCGCCAGACTTGAACCCGATTGAGCATGCATGGGATATGCTACAGAGAAGAGCTCTGCCGAATATGGAGGGTATCCAGTCGCAAGAAGACCTTTTTTTGTTGTTGCAACGAACATGGGCGGCCATTCCACAGCGTGATTTGGATGAACTCATTTTGAGTATGCCAAACCGATGTTCTTGTGTTGTTAGTGTTCGCGGTAGAAACACGGATTATTAATTGTTTAAGTTACCCAATAAAATTTTAGAGAAAACTGTTATTTCAGTCTTTTTTTCGAACTTTTGTGTTAGTGGTTCAAATGTCAAATATCCCTTTATTAGGAAAATGGCAAATTTCTTTATTAATGCAAAGGTGACTTGGTTTATCGTTACTGTGACAAACGAAAACACTTTATTTGATGAATCCTTAAAGAAAATTTTAATTAATATCAATCAGGAGAAAAGTTATTGCAAAAATATATGTTGATCCCTAGACACTTTTGATGTGTGTATGTATCTAAAAATAAGTATAATATCCCTAGATTTTCTGACAAGTTTTTGAGTTTCATTTTAATGTTACCTGCTACATCACCCAATATGAAATGATAAGTAACGGCGTCTGTAAAAATAAAAAATACAATCGAAGCTTATAATTTAAGTAAACCAATTAAAGGCACTTTTTAATTGTCAAAGGGTCAGGCAGTCCGTAAGATGAAGCTAGTTGCCCATCCCAAAGTGTAGGCACATAAGGAGAAGAATAGGTATTAGACTCCATGATTCATTCATTCATTTCAGCTGAAAGACATCCACTGCTGAACATAGGCCTCCCCCAAGGATCTCCACAACTACCGGTCCTGCGCCTCCGCATCCAGTGGTTTCCCACGACCTTCACCAGGTCGTCGGTTCACCTTGTCGAGGGCCTACTCAAGCTGCGTCTTCCGGTGCGTGGTCGCCACTCGAGAACCCGTCGGCCCCATTGGGCATCGGTCCTACGGGCAATGTGCCTGGCCCACTGCTATGTCGGTTACTCTCGTTCTTCTGCGGATCTCCTCATTTCCGATTTGATCATGCAGTGAAACCCCAAGCATAGCCCTCTCCACTCCACTTTTCAGTTCCATATGTCATCAAACTCCAAAGTCACACAAAATATTTGATAACACCAGTCATATTGAAATTAACCATGTCAGAACGATGCAGAAAGATGTGCACGTTAAAAGCATACGTTATAGAAAATACAAACATAATTCAGGAATTAAAATAAGCCTAATAATACCTTTTCACGCCTTTATGGCCACGGCTAAAAGGATTTGTGTAAAATTTGGCATACATATAGACCAATAACTGGGTTTAGGACGTACGATTTGCATAGGATTTTTTATCCCGTTACTAAATTCCCGTAGGATCCTTTCCGATGTCCAGTCCGCGAAGCCGTGGGCACAAACTAGTACTTTACAAGCTAAATGTTTTCTGTCAAATACATAAATATTTTCCCACCACTAATACAATTTTGGTATCAGTAGGAACCCTACTTCCTAGTAATCGTTTGTTATACATTAATCATCACAGTCAACGTTTTTGTAGGTAACATCAGCCTGAGCTGCAACTGTTCCTTTCGCACTTAATGGGGAGAGGTTGGATACGCCGCCCCGGCAATAGTTTCTTCAAATACCTTTTTTTCAAATTCCGCGGCACTGGAGTCCCCTCTTAAATTTGCCAGCGGCGGTGTTTCCGTCTGACTACAATTTAAGTGTCTACAAGACTAGAGTGAATTAACTCTTAACAACTAGCACTAATTTTACTGGGAGGCCATAACATCGACTGCCGGCAGAATTTACCACCCACCAGACAAAGCCTTTCCTCCAAGCAATTCGTCATGTTCCGGCTCTTGTGATTTGAAGCCATTCGGAGGACAGGTCTGAGCAGTTGTGTTGCGATTTGTGCCGGGTACGATACGCCAAATGTTGTTGTGTCGGGAGTTTGGTCGTGGAAGGTCTCCAGATCAATCTCCCTTTGGCGCAGCATCGTTGGTGTTGTTGGGTTTACACCTCGTAGATTGTCCATAGATATTTACCTCCTACATTGCATCACCTCGCTCAATTGCAGTCTTCTTTCCTGTTCACTCAGTTGTTTTGAGTGAATAGTCTCTTAATAAACTAGCGCGCTTCACCATCAACGTTTGCAGCACAGCTTAATAGGCAGGATTACGGTCAAAAAAAAAAAATATATTTGTAACTTTTATATCTGTGAAGTTTGAAAGGATTTTTGTTACGCTTTTACTCAAATACTCTTGAACGGATTTGGATATTTAGCATGTAGATAGTTTATAAACAGGAATAAAATATAGGATACTTTTTGTCCCGATATTTTCACGGTTCGAAACTCATGGCAGTGAAACCTTTCGGGGCGGAGCTCTAACTGTTTCCGTCACCATGCCGATATGATGGAGTGCTTGTGTACTTGCAGACATATATGACATTACTTTGTCACTTAAGTTAGCATAACTTTTAACCCGTTTTTCTTGTTTCCAGGTACATGGCACCAGCTTCATGGCACGCTAGAGGATAGAAAAACGCATAGAGGTAAAGATTATAGATATTTCTTTTACTCATTATAGTTTTAAGGATCATTTTTAAATTAAATTTATTATTATTGTGCTTAACAAGAAAAATATTTATAGGAAGCGTTAGACAAACTTTATTGCGTATTTTTGCAATTTTCATTTCGGCCTATATAAATGAAAACTTCATGAAATTTCAATCAAGTAAGTTAAATGAATTAAGAGTGTCCTATTGGTGATTTTAAAGGTAATTACTACGGTCGGAAATCGTATTTTGTTCAATATATCTAAAACCTACTTAAAGTAGTTTCTTTCCACAAAACGGCACGGGCGTGTATTCTAAAATAAACATTGAAAGGGTCAGTGCGCTATGGCTCGTCTGCACGAAGTGCGGGAACTCTGTGTCATTAACAAATCTTCAATCGATTCGCGGGTTCGATCCCCGTACAGTGCATATATTTGAATGCATGAATATGAATATTTGCACTGGTCTGGTCGTGCCTCGGAAAGCACGTTAAGCCGTTGGTCCCGGTTGCCATACAAACATCTATTGGCAGTCGTTTCGGGTTGTTGGTGCCCTCAAAAAGTCCAACAATTGGTCTAACTGCAAATGCTTCGATATCGCTTTCGGGTTGTGGAGGTCAGACGGCAGTCGCTTCACTGAAAATATCGAAGTTTAGCCAAAATCAGCAGTTAGACTGGTAAACCGGACCCCAGACTTCAAAGCTTGAAAAGCTTCGGATGCGACTGTGATTAATGCTGAGATGATGATGATGATGAATCAGCATTGCCATCCAACGTGGTAATGCTGCTAGCCTTTTGGACATTTATCCCAATGACAGCGATGTGGATGGATTTATTGATGCGCAATGAGCTAGATTATTCTTAACTAGCTACACCGCGCGGTCTAGCTTTCGATATGTTTTTATATATGCTCCGCTCCTATTGGTCGCATAGCCTTAAGCCTTCCTGGATTAATGGGCTATCCAACGCAACACGGAATTTTTCAAATCGGACCAGTAGTTCCTGAGATTAGCGCGTTCAAACAAACAAACAGAGTCTTCAGCTTTATATATTAGTATAGAATTTTTCTTGTGTAAATATATTTATGAAGAAATTGGGAATATCCTGCACCGTACAGTTTTATCCTCACTCTAACATTTATTTGCAAGAGGTTTGAAATACCTAGACGATTTCAGCTAAAATTACATATTTGTTTGGTAATTTCAGCTGAAATCTCTACCAAAATACATTACAAAGAAGATACCAAAAACATTAAATAAATAAGCTTTCAACTACCTAAAGCCAAACCACTAACATAGACAAAATGTTTAAACCAACTTCTAAAACCCTTTGAGTTAGTGATGTTCATTAAAACATTTTAGTAAATAGTTATTTAGACTATTTTCGAGGTGAACTCTTCTTCTGTTTTAGTGGCACAAAGTGAGAATATATTTTAGGTTGGAAGCCTGGATTTTGACGCTAATTACAGCAGTATCCGATACGGATACGGTTAGCACATTACGACGTATAAAAAAGAGGTTTTTCGGATATTGCCCGATAGCGTAAAAGAGTTTTTAACGATGTTTTATGTTCAGGTTAGTTTGGGTTAAATACATTTTGTGTTGTGGCGAGCCTCAAAGATAGCTTTAAAAAGCCGTTATGCAACGCAAATTTTGTTACTGGATACAATGGCTTTGTTCAGAAAATATATTAAATTTAAATTCAGTATTTCTTTTTATTTCGTTAAGAATCGGAATGAAGATAATTATTAGGAGTTTTTACGGGAAAACTAAGATGAGTGTCAAGAGCATTTATCATTGGTCTTTTAAAATTATTTATAGTGTCGTTTACTAAATAAAAGCGCGTGATTTACGTAGCAAAAAGTGCATTCAGTAAATAATTCATAAAGAACATTGAAATATCGCAGCATAGTGGCCACATCATGACTTTGCCTCAAACGTCCCTCATAGGCGGTTCACGCGGCCGTCTTTTTCAACTGTCATTGGCGATATCCGCCATTATTGTGAAATAAAATTTTCAACGAATTTCTATAATTTGTTACACGTGTTATTGGTAAAATTGTGGTATCTATTCCTCAGAGGCCATTGATCAAGAGTTGAGGTTGAATCTCACCTTGAAAACGAAGAAGAAGAAGATAATTATTATTAGTTTGGTACTGTCAACGTAGTCAGCGATTGACATTAATATTACTAGCCATGTTTTGAATCACATCTAAACTATCTTTGTGTTCTATCTATTACTCGTGTGGTACCAGGCTTAGAATAGTACCAACTCATATCCTCTGGTGGGTGTCTACAGATGCGACTAAGGGAACTCTCACTAGGGAAGCGGGCAGCAGCGCTTCTCCTGTGGAATAAGAAATTACTGCGATCCCCAACCCGCTTGCCAGGCGTGGGGATTTTGGCAAACTCCAAATGCAATGAAAGCCTTTTTTTGGGTTGGGAAATCATCAAATGACTCCCGCTCTGGGCGGAGCGGAAGGGCGTGTCAGACTTTTACAGATTAAAACCCACCCGTGTTTCTTCACTGGCCTGTGCGACGGCAAGGGCCACGGTTTCTTTTTTAACCAACCCGCAACCCTGACCCATGAGGCATCGGTCTTCGTGGACCCCGTCACGATGTGCTGACATCTCTTTGAGGCGCGCGTGAATCACAGTTCACACAACACACGTCGTCCTGTTGGGTTTAACATTGCATCAGCTCGCTGAACTGCCATTTTCCTTCCTATTCACTAAGTTTTTGAGTGAATAAGCTTAATAAACTAGCGCGTTTTATCACCAACGATTGCATTACTGCTTACCATCAGGCGCGGTTGTAGTCAAGCACTAGTTTATTATAAATATTAATATATATATATAGCTCTCTGACAAACTAGTGGAGGTTGATTTCAATTATCAAATATTGATTAGCTTATACAACCGCTTTCATGGGTCTACATAACACAGAAAATACCTATATACTTGTATAAACAGGGAATTTGGTTAACTAACCGACAATGTCCTATCTCCCAGGAGGGAAACATTATAGGCTGATCATGTTATGTTAAGTAAGCAACAATGTGTTGATAGTTTGAGGTAGATTGATACCCATTGACTACACTACATTTTGATAGCCTAGATATTCCATACATTTTTATTTTATAATTATAAACTAGCACTTAACTGCAATCCCGCCTGATGGTAAGCAGTGACGCAATCGTTGACAGTAAAGCGCGCTAGTTTATGAAGCCCATTCACTTAAAAAATCTTAGTGAACAGGAAGGAAGACGGCAGTTAAGCGAGGTGGTGCAATGTTAAACCCAACAACACGACCAACGATGCTGCGCCAGAGGGAGATTGATGTGGAGAGCCTCCACGACCAAACTCCCGACACAACAACATTTTCGTATTCGGCAGACATCGCAACACAACTGGTCAGACCAGTCCTCCGTACGGCTTCACCAGACATCATAACAACAACACCACAACATATAATATCATCATCATCATCAGCCTCTACTTGTCCACTGCTGGACATAGGCCTCTTCCATGGCACGCCAACAAGCTCGATTCTGAGCAGTACTCCGCCAGTCACTACCAGCCGCCTTTTTGATGTCGTCGCTCCATCTCGCCCAAGGGCGTCCTACGCTACGTTTTTTTTTTTCTCGGCAAACATAATGTAATCAGCCTGTTTTCCACTGTTCCCTCCTCTCGATGAGATCCCTCTCATCGAGAGGAGGGAACAGTGGAAAACAGTGGGCCGTAATCTACCACGCGGGCTCAGTGCAGGTTTGTAGTTGTCACATGCCTGCGAAGTTTTTTTTTTTGCTTCTAAGACATGCCGGTTTCCTCACGACGCTTTCCTTCACCATTTTGAGAGCAAGTGGTGTTGAAATTATATACACAAAGTAAAGCGCCTGATGGGGTTCGAACCTACGGCTTACAACTTGTAAATCGCGGCTGATACCACTAGGTCACTGCTGCTCAGGTATTCCATATTCCTTACAAAATGCTGAGTCCTGATTTTTTCTTCATATTTCGTAATTGGTTCAATAATATAGCAAAAATTTCGAATAGGCGACTCCACAATTCAAATAACTGTATTAGATTTTTATAACAAAAAAAAAAAAACTAAGATAGGTATTTGAATTGTATGTATTATACGTATTGTTATAATATGATGTATTGTTATAGGTACTATTAGGCCATAGACTAACACCTGTATTATATACTCTTCTTCTTCTTCTTCAGCCTATAGATGTCCACTGCTGGACAAAGACCTCCCCCAAGGCTTTCTACGTTGACCGGTCTTTTGCTGCCCGCATCCATCGGCTTCCCGCGACCTTCACCACCTGGTGAAGACCGATGACCTCATCGGTCCACCTTGTTGGGGGCCTCCCTACGCTGTGTCTCGGTGAATCCAGCTCGGTTGGGCAGCGTTCGGGAAGCTACGCTACATCTTCTCGTCGTCCAAGATACCACAGTGTCTCAAGACTAAAGTCTTTGACCAGTGTGTGTTGCCAGTGGTGACTTACGGAACTGAAACGTGGTCGCTCACAATGGGCCTCATACGAAGGCTCAGAGTCACACAAAGGGCAATGGAAAGAGCTATGCTAGGAGTTTCTCTGCGTGATCGAATCAGAAATGAGGAGATCCGCAGAAGAACCAAAGTCACCGACATAGCTCTGCGAGTCGCTAAACTTAAGTGGTAGTGGGCAGGGCACATTGCTCGTATGTTATACTATTAGGTCCAAAATACTAGGTTCCCATACTTTAACATTTCTACATGTAGGAGAAACGACAGGAAGGCGGGGCCGAAGTTCCGGATAGTTGAGGTGTCTTCTCATCCTATGAGCATCAATATTGGGCGGTTTTTCGAGAAAAAGTTGAACAATAACTATAGTGGCAACGTTTAACGATTCTTATTATTTTGACTGTACAGCCACTTCACCATCATCATCATCATCAAACCTTTTTTATCGTCCCACTGCTGGGCACAGGTCTCCTCTCATACAGAGAAGGATTGAGCGTAATCACCACGCTTGCTCAATGCGGGTTGGCGATTTCAGACTTATGTATAAAGTCCAGGATTCCTCAAGATGTTTTCCTTCACCTTGTAATCAGTCATTGGTGTCCAAGGTATACTTAGAAAGTACGTATAACTTTAGAAAAGTTGCATCGGCACTTGCCTTACCAGGAATCGAACCCGCGCCGCACTCATACTTGAGAAGCTGGTGTTTTAACCACTAGGCCACCACGACTCGGCCAATAGACACTAAGCTCAATTTAATATTAAGGGATTACAGTGATATTTTCAGATTAAAAGAGATCAGAACACCCTCATCAGCAAAGACTGCCCGCGCTAACGGTCGCTCGCTATGTCAAACGGAACTCCAGTCGGGTGATAATCACTGTCAATAAGAAAAATCGTAATAGGTATCGACAAATTAATCGACTTCAAAAAATAGAGTAATTTACGAACTGATGCAAAACAAATCACAATATTCAAAATTGTTATCTTACACGGCATATCTTGTGCTTTCACGGCTTATCGGTCAGGAACAAGTATAAGGCCGCTGCCTCGAATCTTGCGGGCAGCGGGGCGGCGGCGGCGGCGGCGAGTGAGCGGCAGGATCTTATGCGTAAAATCAAACGCACCGGTTCTCGAAAACAGCGGCGCGGCAGCGGGGTGGTGGCGGCCAGCGAGCGGTGTACTTCTCGCGCTCGAATCTTGCGGGCAGCGGGCGGGCAGCGAGCGGTGATCGAGCGTTAGGAATAAATTTGAATCAAAAAGATGTTGCCGCCATTGTTCACACATTTCTTTTGCGAATAAAAACAAATATCTCGTCGACACAATCGTGAACACAACACTACGCGGCTATAGTGATGCGCGATCTGGCCGCTAGTTTCGAGAACGGGTCTTCGATGCCCGCTCGGCTCCCGCGCCGCCGCCGCCGCCGCCCCGCTGCCCGCAAGAATCGCGTAAGTAAAGCGTGTGTATTTTAAGACTGCGTCAGTGACAACTGTAGGCTGTGTCGATTCTGGCCTGTCTGTTTTTATGCATCCTATTCGACAGCCTGCGAATACTTCTCAACATCAACAAGGATGTCTGCCTTGGAGCATACTCATCATCATCACCTGTCACCTTTCTCAACAATGATGGGGTCAGAGTCCCGCCTAATCAACTGCAGCAGTCTAGGCGCTTACTATGGTGTATATGACTTTGAGCTTTAACAAAAGTGGTTTAGATCTTGTTTTGGGACAACCTAATATATTTACAGCAGAAATCAGACCTTTATACTCGTAGAATCAAGTAGTTAACGATTGACTTATTTATTATAGTCAGAGTAAATCGATTCTGTCTTCAAGCGACTAAACTATAATGGTGTGTCAATATCGAAGGCGGCCATGTCTTAATTAGGTCGATATTTGTGGCCTGTCTTTGTATAAGTGGTAAGTGTGTCTTGATCATGTTTGGTTAGGACTAATTTTCGTAGTAAAAACTATACAAAACCTAGTTTTTTCAGCTATAACCAATGTCAGAAACTTGTCAAAAATATAGGGTAATTATCTCTTATTTTGAGGTAATTTCAGATAAGCAATTCTCGTAATTTCATAGTCCCATCTGAGACTGAAATCAGACTGTGAACGATTTTTAAATTACAACTGTATTGCCCCGATTCGCACATATAATATAGATAAACTGTCTAGTTAGGGCTTCACTGACAAATAGTATATTATGTATTGTAACCTAGGAAGGACATATTTTAAACAACTCATAATGTCTCAATTAGCTGTTAACCTGAGTTCTAGCTTACTGTATCAGAATAGAATACTCTTTATTATGTACATCATATAGATTACAGAAACATAAATATAAAGATTTTACAAAGGGTGACACAATGGGCGGTCTTATCGCTAAGAGCGATCTTTTATAGACAACCTTTGGATGGAATACTAATGGGAAGGAGGCAGAAATAATGTTACACTGTAGACTACCTGGACAGTAAAATATTTTTAATTTGTACACAGCATGTGCCAGAAATGTGTGGTCACATTTAAGAGCAAATCATTAACTCAGCCTTTTGCATTTCAGTAATGGTCTTAGGCCTTTCCCAGACTGCAACACAAAACTTTGGCCTCCGCCTTCCTCAGCTTCCTTTTAGGTCGTCCGTTCATCAAGTTAGGCTTGGTATGAACCACCTGCCCTGTATACCTGGTATGCGTGTCTGGTATGGTGTGGTATGCGTGTGTGTGTACCTGGTATGCGCGCGCCTCTGAGGCGATGCACGGGTAGTTTAACACCCCACTGCCCCGTGCAGGAGGCGAGGCCCGGATAGACCGGGCCAGCACGAGGGTGTGGGGCTGTGGAAGAATTTAGACTCCGCGGCCCCACGCGCGCTCGTGATAGAAGAGACACCGGGGTGGTTTTAGTCAGTAAAAGTCTGACAGACCCCTTCGCCCACCCCAGGGAGGCGGACATCCATTGAGGATTTCCACCCCGTAAAAAAAATGGTATGAACTAAGCTACCTGACGCTGCCGGCAGCAGTGCGGAGGATGGTCGGTAGCGCAGAATCGTGGGACGCGGTGGTGTCCTTCTGCGAGGACGTGATGTCGCAGAAGGAAGCTGCGGAACGGGAGAGGGAGATCTTAACTCCCTTCCTGGGCCGCAGAGGACGCACCGGGTGCCAAGGAAGGGCGGATAACGTCCTCTTCCGGCCCCCATCAATGGGTCCAGGGGCGAGAGACATGGGGAAGTCCCCGCCCCCTATTCTTTGGACCCCGAGGCGGAGGCGCGCGTGAGTGTCGGCGCGCGCCTCTGAGGCGATGCACGGGGTAGTTTAACACCCCACTACCCCGTGCAGGGGACGAGGCCCGGACAGACCGAGCCGGCACGAGGGTGTGGGGCCGTGGAAGAATTTAGATTCCCGCGGCCCCACGCGCGCTCTTGATAGAAGAGACACCGGGGTGGTTTTAGTCAGTAAGATTCTGACAGACCCCGTCGCCCACCCCAGGGCGGCGGACATCCATTGAGGATTTTCCACCCCTGGACAAAAAAAAAAATGGTATGAACTAAGCTTGAACAACTTTCTCCATGAGTGGTGAAAAGTTACTACATAGTAGTCATGAAAGAATCACTACTATATACTTTATTCAAAATTAAATACCTGTAACAAATTGTACATCATTATCTAAATGCAAAGTAACTATTTGAGATATTTTTGCATTCATAAGAGTAGTAGATTTATGTATGCAAGTATTGAAATACGGGTAATGGAAACAGTGAAGGTTTTCACAGTTCAAGAAATTTATAAGAATTCTTACGCTCGTTACATTGACAGTAATCATTGCTTATTGGAGCATATTGACAGAATAGGGACCAAAAATATCTTAACAACGGATCGCGCTTATCTTTAAGAGAAATTAAACGAAGTATTCTTTATTTTTCTACTGCTGACTGGAAATTATAAGAAAAAAAAAATAAATGAAGAATGAATCAATCAATTTTTTGACAAATGTCAAAAACTTCTCAAGTTCAACTCTTGATCAATGGCCTCTGTGGAATAGATGCCACAATTTTGCCAATAACACGTGTAACAACTTATAAAAATTCTTTGAACATTTTATGTCACAATAATGGCGGATATCGCCAATGACAGTTGAAAAAGACGGCCGCTTGAAGCGTCTACGAGGGAGGTTTGAGGCAAAGTCCTGATGTGCAAAAACTTCTCAAAACGTAGGGAAACTAGATTATTATTTGACTGATTGAGATTGAGAAAAAACTGTGAACGTTCTTAAAATTAGTAGAATTAGCCCTCTGGATGACTCATGAATGGAATCGGAAAATGTGGCGGAAGAAAACTGAGGCATATAACCAGCCCTCTTTGAAGAGTGGCTTAAGAGGCACCACGGCATCCTCTCTTTCCGCTTGACGCAGGTCCTCTCCGGACACGGCTGTTTTGGAAGGTTCCTGTTCGAGATAAGGCGGGAGGAAACGCCAGGGTGTCACCACTGGGAATCGCCCTGAGGACACGATGGAACATATGGTGGAGGTCTGCAGAACGCCAAGGCAGAGCACCGCCGTGTACTCGTGGAGGCCATTGCTGTCTATTTCTCGCGTCCGGCCCTGGTCCAGGCTATTGACAACCAGCAGTGGATCATTCCGGGTTGTAATGATGATGACCTACCACACTTTATAAACATATTTTTGGGGATTCTAGCTCGTACCAACACTAGGAAAGAAGTATAAAATCCACGTTTCCTCAGTTAATCCAATTCTTACGAGTATACTCTAGATTTTTATATCTATATAGGTAAGCACAGTGAATTTTCCCCATTTCTCTACCACATCAAATCAATATTAACGTATTGATACGATAACGTAGAAAAGCTGTTTTCTCAATATTAAAATGTCGTAGAAAATCACCCTTTATTCCTGAAAGTTCCAAAAGTTCCGTGAATTAGGGAAATAACTGGGTTAAGGGGTAAAAGACTCAAGTAATGATTTTATTGCGTACCGCATTGAGTTCAGTTTTCATTGAACTAAGCTCCTGTGTTACCGAGCTGCTCCGTGTGGTACCGGGCTTACATAGAATAGTACCACCCCATATCCTCTCCAACTAAGCCGACTAAGGGAACTCTTACCACTCACCAGGCAAGCGGGCAGAAGCGCTTCGTCTGTGGAATATCATACTACTACGATCCCCAACCCACCTGCCAAGCGTGGGGATTATGCCACAAAACCCCCCAATGTACTTAAAGTCTTGGGGGAGGCCTTTGTGTATGAGAGTTTAATGTTTGTAAACGCTTTTTTACGCTCAATCCTTCTCTGTGTGAGAGGAGACCTGTGCCCAGCAGTGGGACGATAAAAGGTTGATGATGATGATGAAACGCTTTTTTAACTGGTTGGCGTTTTTATTAACTAATATTCGGATATTTCCCTGGCACTATCTCTCTCACGTTCTCTTTTACGCTGTCTTTCATGAGCTGTGAAATAATTTTGTAGGACGTGAACATTTTTAAACAGGCTTTGAAGAGGATGAGATAAGTAGTCATATTTTTTGTGTTCATAGGACCAAGGTTAGTAGCAGTAAAAGTCACAGTATTGTTGTTGCCTCGATAAACGGACATAACTCATTCATATTTTTTCAAACAATTTATTCAATAGAACAAGTTAAAAGTAAGAGTAAAATACCCATGTGCCAATTTTACATAAACGGAGTATTTTTTTTCTTCTTTTCTAAATGAATCAATAAATAAAGATAATATACTTACTCATTTCTTTATTATGCGTAAACAAGTAGAAACTGTGTAAAAGACATTTGAAGATGACAAAAAAAAATACGAATACAAAAAACTAATACAAATACACTATGCACTTACTACAAATACACTTATTTTCTCTTTCTTTTCATTTTATATTTTTAGTTTTTGGTTTTTCATGGAAGTGTTGTGTTCAGAAATCAATATTTATTCAAAATCATATTATTATGTCCCAACAATCACTAAAAGGACATTCTTCATTCGTATCTAGGAGTTATTCTATACGTCCTTGTATTCCCAACTGCCTATAAAGCCTGATTGAACAGACATCGCTCATTCCATAGACCTCATCCATCACTTTCCATCGGGAGTAATCAAGTCCAAATTAGTAATTTAAAAAAAGAAACTAGACACGATTGAAGTCAAATTAAATCAAATCAATAGCCCAAAATGACTTGGGATAGCTAAATCTTCCCAAAAACATAGTGTTATCTTAACTACAAACCGAACCCACATCTTGTATACCTAACAAAGCTGGTTGATAACGACATACAAGATAAATGTTACTGAAAGGGTTATCAGTCGCTCAATGCAAATAACATAGTCATTTCAGTTCCGCCTCTTAATTAAGAAAACCTCGGTGCCTTACCCTTGGGAAGAGCCGCTAAGGCAGCGGATTTATGATTATCGATTTAGAGATCCTAAGGTAACGGGGAAATCAAGATATCAGAAAGATCACCAAGGTACCAGACATAGCAAAGACTATAATGAGCCAGAAATGGAAATGGGCCGGACATATCCAAAGATCACCGGGTAACAAATGGTCCAAAATTATCACTAATTGGTACCCTATACACAAAAAAAGGCGAAAGGGCAGGCCAGTCAGACGTTGGAGTGATGACATAGTAGCCACGGCTGGAGTTACTTGGAATAGACTGGCAAGAGATAGAGACAAGTGGAGAGAAATGGAGGAGGCTTTCACCGCCAGAGCGGTCCTTACCACAGAAGAAATACTAACAAACTATGTTATAATTTAAATAAGTACTAACACAACTAAAGTTATACATAATAATATGTGAAAATCTATCTGTGTAAGGAATTAATAAAGCTATTATTATTATATTATTATTATTATAAGGTAACGGGGAAATAGATAATACCTTTACAAGAATAATTTTGCAAGTTTTTCCTTTTTTTAGTTTTTCTATTTATTGCAATGTGTAACAGAAATCCTATTGCGATTATCAACAGTTGGTATTCAATTACTATAGTTAGTTAATAGTTTCAAATAAGAATAAAATATAACACAGTTGGTGACAACACGGTTGGTGTAGGTGGCCTAACGATCGACTGCTGCGCTGCGTGTCGCGGGTTCGATCCCCGCACGGAACAAATATTTGTACGACCTACAAGTAGTTTTTTTTGTTTTGTTTAAATGTTTGTGACGCACCCACAACACAGGCGCAATTCCTAGTATAATGCCAATGTTCCTTTTATTGACAAAAAAAAAAAAAAAAAAAAAACTAGAATTAATACCAAATTGTCGGTTTCATACGTTTCTTAAATCTAAATCATAACAAACTTGTTACCACACTACGTAGATCAATAAGTAACATTCCACTTTACTTGACAATTCCACAATAAAGCACTGTGTTTTTCAATTTGAAAAATTCAGTTTCTGGTGTCAATGTATTAAAAATACCTATAACATACGGACATTTAGTGGTAGTGTTAGAGTCGAGGTGAAAAACAGTTGATCCACTTTATTAGAACTTTGACAGCTTAACCAATGAAAGTTCAACAAACAGCTTGGGTATTGACAAAGCAATCAAGAACACAAAGTTGTTTTCGAGCAACACATTATTTTCTCGAATTATATCCGGCTCGAAGGACCAAAAACATGTTAAGTCGTATGTGCTGCTGAATGGGTCGCACAGACATTCAATGATAGTTACGAATAGCCAAAGATGATGTTTTATTACCAAGTAACTAATGCTATATGAATGATGGTTGGATGAGTACAGCTGTCTATGAACGCTGATCGTGTACTTACTGTCGCCGTACACTATAATTTGTGCAAAGCGAGGGAAAAGTACTCTCCTATGTAATGTGGTCTCCATATGCGGTAGCTGACTGAATAGGATTAAAAAAAACCTTTCCAATACCATTTGATATAATTCAAAAAAGCCGTGGAGTTGGTACATACCATACCATACATGCATACGTATACATTAAAGTAACATATTACGTTTACAAAGTAACAATAAAATAACAAAATTTTATCCTACGTTAACTAAAACTATTCATAAAACTAAAACCTGCCTAAACTAAGCCAACATCAAACATCATTTCAGCCAAAAGACGTCCACTGCTGGACATAGGCCTCCCCGAAGGATTTCCACAACGACTGGTCCTGCGCTGTTTCCCGCGACCTTCACTAGGTCGTCAGTGCACCTTGTCGGGAGCCTACCCACGCTTCCGCTTCCGCTTTGGATAGCCCATTAATCCGGAAGGGAAGGAAGGCTTTACGCTATACAGTATGTTAACTAACAGAGGGCGTTCCCGTTAACCCGAAATAGTATAGCATACATACATGCTAAAAAAAATATTTCCATTCGAAAACAAAATGTTTTAAATTTTTTTCCAATAAGAAAATATTCAATAAAAATTTTAAATTGACATGTAAAAGAAACACACTGTACACGCGAACACGAAAGACGGCAACGTCGCAATTTATTTATACATGACGACTACTATTTTGATTTAAAACAGGAGGTTTCAAATTTATTTCCAATTAGAATTTTTTTTATTCGGACTTTTTTATGCTTATTTTTCTATGCTGATATTTTTATTTTAATCTATTAATGATATATATTAACGAGTTTAAGGGAACGCCCTCTGTTATTTAACATACTGTATAATATCGCGCTGCGACCAATAAGAGCGTAGCATAACAAAAATTTAAAATGTATGCAGAATATTTTGGTGTTAAAATAAAATGCTCAAATAACTAACTCCACGCAAACGAATTTGCGGGCGCCCTCTAGTACATAATATAATAAGATATGTACTAAGAAAACTGGATTTAATGCTACAGAACCAAATCTATCTTACAAAAGTATAGAAAACCCTAAAAATTTCTAAAACCAAAGAACTATTCTTGCTGCGTATCCCGTTGTATTTAGGGCCTCCACTTTAATGTAGCTCTGACGTAACCAATTCGATTTAGATCCCCTCCCACGACGAAGGGTGAAATAATCTTGAGGACGAGAAATCCCTAGTAAAATCGACATCTTATGCCTGTGTGGACGTGTCAGGAATTAAAAGAATGTCTGCGGTTCATATCAGCTTAGTGCGGGATTATGGGGAGGGATGATATTACCATTTATAAATATCGATGGAATTAAATGGAGGCGATCGGTTTTAATAGGGAACTATTGGGGTGGAAATATTTTTTTTCTTTGAGATTATGAATGGCTTTGGATTCAGATGAAAACGGTGAATTTTCAGGACAATACAGAGAGGGGAAATTGTTTTAATTTTAATGGCGTTTACTTTACAGTCTGATTTCGTTTCAATTTAATTTTCCTACATTTTTGATCGTTGCTGAGATGAGATTTTAATGAGATTTGGTACATTTTTAATTACGAGAATTGGCTTTTTGAACGTTTTTTGATATTATCTTTATGTCAAATATTGACTGCTGAACTGCTATAATATATTATTTTAAGAGGATCGTCTACATTATATAAAATAATCTTGTACGAAAAATATAGTAAAATATTTTAAAAGCAACGATGGAGTTTCTTTCCTAATTCTTCTTCATATAAAAAGTACGAGTCGATATCGATGGAGCGACTGGAATCAATTCCAGTTTATTTTAATTATTGACATTCAAAAGTTCCTTTGAACTTGCCTATTGTAAGACAAGAGAAAAAAATAAGTGTTCACAAAAAAAAAAAAAAATGGAAACCGACTTGCCTTAGACGAAATTCGAAAATTAGTTTTTCACCTCATAACAATAGTGGCAGCCATAACCCATGTTAGAATAAGTTCTGACCATTACGAAAAAAATCCCTATCTCAAAAACTACTGAACTGTTTTTAATGAAACTTATAGTAATCCCTAAGTTGAACAATACATAGTAAAACAAAAAAAGAATTACTCAAATCGGACTTGTAGTTCCGGAAATATGCGCGCACAAACATAAAAACATACATACACTTGAAAGGAGACGGGCGAAAGTTCATACAAAGTTGGGCCTGATTGTACAGCAACGATTATTGCATTAAATCATTTCAATATTATTACTATTTAAAAAATAAAACTTTATTTAGAATGACAGATTCGGAGAAAAAAGAAATAGGGTATTATTAGCTTGCACAAAACTAACCTCAATTGCGTTTTTATAAGTTTTCTGACAAGCTGTCAGCGCTCTTATGGTATAATTAAATAATTATTCAGACTTTTTTATAGACTACATTTTATCAGAATGTATTTTTATGACATTAACACATCGAGAGTGTGGTTTCCAAAGGGCCGGCGGTGCTTAACTGCATATTAAATGTTACAAAGGAGGTTAAAAAAGAATTAGGAAAACCATTTACAATCTAATTATAGAAAACAGTAAGCAGGAATAAAAATCATATTTCTCTTATATCGATTTATTAATCATCCAATTCATCATATACAATTAATGCTGGCAAAGGTGGCGAAGCTCGTGATGGAGCAGGACTCTCAGCGCCCTCACGCCTCTAGCCGAAGCAAATGACGCCCTGATCGGGAGACAATATTGAACTCCCGGCCATCATAGGTGCTGGTATGAACAAAAAAAAAAAGAATCAAAATCAAAAATCATTTATTCAAAATAGGCTGAGATACAGCACTTTTTGAACATCGTTGTTACATAAGACAGTCCCCCAAAACGCCCACCCATCGACATTTCCTAGTGCTTTCGCTGGGAAGAAGAAGTGGCGGAAGAAACTCCCCAGCAGCACAGCAGTCTGTTCATTTAAAAAAAAAACATGACTTTATACAATAATATGTTCATACAGTAGTGAAGACAAGAAAACAACAACAATGAAATTATTTATCATATGCCAGCTAGGCATGCAAAAATACCAGTAAAGCAACAACAAAAAATAAAATATCATTAAAATGGAAATGTAAATAAGTAAAAACTTTTACCTAAATAATAGCCCCAGGTATAAAAGGCGTGACAGCTTACATATTTATGCATTGTGAAAAAGAAAATTCTATGAACTCATATAATGTGTCAGTAAGCTAAATCTGGAGAAAGGTGTCATTTACGGAATAATATGCTTTTAAAACTAAGCTTGGATTTGATTTGTGCTTTAAATGCATTGTAAGGCAAGTCAAGCAAAGCAGAGGGTATGATATACAAAGAAATACAACATACTTAAAAAAAAGCACCACAAAGTGAAATATAACTAATTTCGGAAGTCGGTGCCAAAAAGGAATACATAATATGTTCACGATCATGGTGTCTTTGGTTTTTGTATATTCGTTTGTTAGCTACATCGATATTAGACTATGAAGTTGATTCATCATGTTCACTTGTTACATCTACTGATGCTGAAGATCCAGATGGTCCAGTCCAATCCAAAAAAGTCCAGTGAAATCTGAAAAATAATTTTGTCATGAGACTTTTGTGTAAAAAAAGGTGAGAATGCAAACAGTGCTGGAAAATGTATGTCTCCTTTTATCTACACCTTACAACTAACAACAAATACAGGCTGCAATATAATTCTTTGCATTTTATTACATTGCATATCTATATTACACTAGCTTTTGTTAGTACCTTTGTAAACCCATATCCCATTTATTCCTTTTCCAAATCTTTCACATGAATGTGACAATAATATACAAAAATTATTATCTAAATCTGACTGATATTTCTTAATTAGTGCGAAAAAATTAATAAACTATAGAGAATAGTAGTATTACCATATGGTAGTTTCAAATACAAAACAACTAAACCTAATAAAACTCACATTCTGAGGCAGTATCTATGAGGAAATGACTATGAATTCTTCTTTCTTGAACGGTGTCAGAACGCAATAAATAAGATATTGCCCGCAAAACTGAAATCCACAGTTCACGCACACTTGGCGATGTCCAGTCATTGAAGATGGAAGTTGCTCATCTGTGCTCAAAGTATTCACGACTAAATCTCTGCATCCTTGGCAAATATGATGTCATCTTTTGTCCTACAACAATATTAGTATGTTATTTACAGTTTCCACAAATAATAATTACAGATTTATGAATCAGAACATTGTATATGTTTGTTGTACAAAATAAAAACGGTGAGAAAACTGTATCTTTTCAAAAAAAATATTGGATTGTTATTTACGGCTTCCACAAATAATAATTACAGAATTATGATGCAGAACATATAAAAAGAACTATCTTCCGTAATTGATAATCAAACTGCAAATCTTACTTGGAACATAAATAAATCAAGTTCAATAGAGTGATATATATATATATACTAGCTGACCCGGCGAACTTGGTTCCGCCTTAAAGGCAATATCACATGACTACTTTTTAAATTACGATAATTTTAAATAAATGAATATTATTATTCAATGATTCTTTATTTGGGAGCACAATCCTGGCGATTCTCCGGAAATCTTTAATGTGCTACAATACTCGCAAACAACATCCATTGGCCCAATGCGAACGCCATTGCGCTATATTATATGCGTATTGAAACGCTGCCCGATTCAAATCAGTATTTGATGAATTTCTTCTTGTGTTTCGTAAATTATCTAGCGCTTGATCTCTGAGGTTTGCTCGACGATTTCGCATTGCCAACCGAGCCATTTCACGGGCTGCCTCCCTTTGCTCTGGTGAGTGAGAAGCACGAAGTCGAGCCATACTAAGGCTGCGCCTTCAAGTGCAATTTCTTGCTCTTCTTCAGTTTTTTTTTTTGTTGTGGATGGGAAATCATCAAATGACATCTCTTTGAGGCACGTGTGAAACACAATGGGCCGTCAACCCGGGCCTGGTTCTTACAAGGAGGCGAGCTGCCTATCCCTCGCCGCCCGCAAGCCCGCGCCTACGGCGATTGGGAGTCCGATGTTGCCTCCCGACCAGGGCGCTTCCTGCGGCGGTTTGAGCCGTGAGTGTAGTGGGATTTCCGCTCCCTCACCCGCTCCGCCTCCTCCTTGCCAGCATCACTGCTTCACAGAAGGAGGTGAAAGCTTGCCATGCACTCTTGCTCCGGACTATGGCCCGGACCAGGGTCGGACGCGAGAGATCGCCGCCGATCGCCGCCACGAGAACACGGCTGTGCTCTATCCAAGCCGGGCAGACCTCCACCTTATGCTCCACCGTGTCCTCAGGGCGATGCACACAGTGGTCACCCTGGCGTTTCCTCCCGCCTTATACGGAACAGGAACCTCCCGAAACAGCCGTGTCCGATGAGGACCTACGTCAGTCGGAAGGTGAGGACGCCGTGGCGCCTCTCTAGCTACTCCTCAAAGAGAGGACTTACCGCCGCTATTGCGGCGTGCTCAGTGCTGGATTGCGACAATCACACTTTCCATGTCGCCATGAGACCCCGCCGGAGGCTCTGTCCGCTGTACTGCGATTTTTCGCGGCAACAGAGTTATGCCTCCTCTCATCACTCCCACATGTGGGCGAGGGATAGTGTTTCTCCACAATTTAATGGATGTTATTATACATATAAACGTTTCTTTTTAATTACTCTATCTATTAAAAGAAACCTCATCAAAATCTGTTTCGCAGTTTTAAAGATTTAATCATATAAAGGAACATAGGGAAAGAGAAAGTAACTTTGTTTTATAGTATGTAGTGAAGTGGTAAATGGCACAGCAATACAATATTAGAAATTTTGAAGTTGAAGTTTGCTTTGGGGCTTTTATTTAAAAAAATTAAACCGGCAGAGAGCATTTATATTCCTTGCTTTAAATAAATGCATCAACATTCAACCGGTAAGACTTTTTTTTAATATGCTGAGTAGTGTAGGAGTGTGTTTGTACCATTTTTAACAAATGAACCGCTAACTTATATTTTGACTGAGTTGTTTTGTTATTCCATGTCACGTCACACGGGAACGACGGGAACAAGCGGGAACGGGATAAAAAGTATCCTATGTGATAGTCCTTCTCCCAGTTCCCTCCCTCCCTACCAATTTTGAGCCATACTGGTTAAGCGGTTCTTGAGTTATAAATAGAGTAACTAACACGACTTTCATTTATATACATAGACTTCATTCAAATCGGACCAGCCCTTTAGGAGGAATTCAGTGACGTACACACGTACAGCAGATTTAGGAATATACCCATGGAAAGCATTGTCATCTACATTTGTAACAAAGATATCATGCCTCTCTCTACCCTAGAGCTCTTGTTTCAGTCTCTTTAAGTTGAATAAAAAATCTTAAATAATTATTTATTTCTATTTATTTTTTTCTCTTTTAGTTCATAAGTACAAATTTAGTTAAATAAAAAAAAAAATATTTTTTTTTATTTTTTCGCCTTTTAGTTCTTATGTACAATTATATTTTTAAGTAACTAAAAAAATTAAAAAAAAAACTATAAACTTGTCTAAAAACAAAAAAAAAACTTGTGATTGACCGGGTTTGAACCGAGGAACACCAGCCATCGCGAGTAGACCATACCAATATCGACTACGCTACAGCCGCTATGTCAAGCCGCGCGAAATTAGCGCCCATATTATGCGTGAAATATTGCGAAAGAGAAAACTCGAAAATATGCGCTTCCCCAGACATAAGACTGAGCTAGATCGATTTTTCGTCCCCGAAAACCACCACATATTAATTTTCAGCGAAATCGTTAGGGCCGTTTCCGAGATCACATGCTTCTTCAAGCGATTAGCGCCATCTGCCGGGTTGATTTGTGAATCTAAACGATCCAGGTCGCCACTCAAACGCATACAGAAAAATTCATTAAAATCGGTCAAGCCGTTTAGGAGGAGTTCAATGACATACACACGTACAGCAGAATTATATATATAAAGATATAATTTATCGTGTAAAAGTAAAGGAAAGTAAATAAAATGTGTTCGAAATTGTTACTGGGCTTTCGTGCTGAGAATTATAATTGGTATCTTGTGTACGCCATTTATGTAAGCTATTGTATTTATTTCGCTATCAGTAAAAAAAAAATGCATTCCTTGTTTATTCCTCAACAAAACCTGAAAGTTTCAATGAAAAATAGTGCCCCATAACATAATAGGAGGGAAAAGTCCAAACTATTGCGATTTCGGTTATTTCTGCCGCTGCCATGTTCGCGAGCGAAAGGGAGTACGTCAATGTGAACATCTGCAAGCGGGAGGGTTAAAAGAAACCTCATCAAAATCTGTTTCGCAGTTTTAAAGATTTAATCATATAAAGGAACATAGGGAAAGAGAAAGTAACTTTGTTTTATAGTATGTAGTGAAGTGGTAAATGGCACAGCTATACAATATTAGAAATTTTGAAGTTGGAGTTTGCTTTGGGGCTTTTATTAAAAAAAATTAAACCGGCAGAGAGCATTTATATTCCTTGCTTTAAATAAATGCATCAACATTCAACCGGTAAGACTTTTTTTAATATGCTGAGTAGTGTAGGAGTGTGTTTGTACCATTTTTAACAAATGAACCGCTAACTTATATTTTGACTGAGTTGTTTTGTTATTCCATGTCAGTTGCGTTTTGTTAAACCATGTCTTATGTCACGTCACACGGGAACGACAGGAACCGCGGGAACGGGATGAAAAGTATCCTATGTGATATGTCCTTCTCCCAGTTCTTATCTACCTCCCTACCAATTTTGAGCCATACTGGTTAAGCGGTTCTTGAGTTATAAATATAGTAACTAACTCGACTTTCATTTATATACATAGACTTCATTCAAATCGGACCAGCCTAGGAGGAATTCAGTGACGTACACACGTAGGTACAGCAGATTTAGGATGGAAAGAAGAAACCCATGGAAAGCATTGTCATCTACATTTGTAACAAAGATATCATACCTCTCTCTACCCCTAGAGCTCTTGTTTCTGTCTCTTTAAGTAAAATAAAAAATCTTAAATAATTATTTATTTCTATTTATTTTTTTCTCTTTTAGTTCATAAGTGCAAATTTAGTTAAATAAAAAAAAAAATATCTTTTTCATTTTTTCGCCTTTTAGTTCTTATGTACAATTATATTTTTAAGTAACTAAGAAAATTAAAAAAAAACTATAAACTTGTCTAAAAACAAAAAAAAAACTTGTGATTGACCGGGTTTGAACCTAGGAACACCAGCCATCGCGAGTAGACCATACCAATATCGACTACGCTACAGCCGCTATGTCAAGCCGCGCGAAATTAGCCCCCATATTATGCGTGAAATATTGCGAAAGAGAAAACTCGAAAATATACGCTTCCCCAGACATAAGACTGAGCTAGATCGATTTTTCGTCCCCGAAAACCACCACATATTAATTTTCAGCGAAATCGTTAGGGCCGTTTCCGAAATCACATGCTTCTTCAAGCGATTAGCGCCATCTGCCGGGTTGATTTGTGAATCTAAACGATCCAGGTCGCCACTCAAACGCATACAGAAAAATTCATTAAAATCGGTCAAGCCGTTTAGGAGGAGTTCAATGACATACACACGTACAGCAGAATTATATATATAAAGATATATTTAGAGGAATATTATTATTGAAACTTACTTCAATAGTATACCTATATATGTATAGGTATCCTTGCTGGAATAAACTCGGAAACTATCACAATATGAAGTTTTATTTAAATACATAAGTTTTAAATAAATACTTACGACTTCAGGTGCAACCCATTGCTCTTTATCTGAAAGAATTGCTTCTATTTGTCGTAATCCGATAGAATTACCCTGAGAAATGCCGCAATTGATGCAATAAAGACTTTGGTCCGTCATTGTACAGTTGTTTCGAAATAAGTCACGCATTTCTCACAACAAAATAATAATCGTCAGAATCCTAAATACGTTGCCAAAGACGCAAAATAATATAAAACGACACAAAAATACAATAAAATACAATATCCACTACGGCAAGTTCAAACCCGGAAGGGAATAATTTTTGACGTTTGGCGTCACGTTGTCATGAGTTTTACTTTGTTTCCTGTATAATAAAAAAATTGAATTGATTATTAAATCGATCTGTTGATCAATTTGTTTTAAGATGTTTTTGTAAATAAGTAAATAATAGGTAATATAATTAAGACCTTATATTAAAAGATTTTCTAAAACGAATCTATAGAAATGTACTGATTCATTTTTAATTTTATTTTTGTAATAATTTGATGTATCGATTAGAACTTATTAATGACTCGCATTTCATCTGGTAACATTGTTGAAAAGTGAAAGTAAAGAAAGTCTGTATTATTTCATTAAATATTATCTTTTTTATTCTGACGAATCCAGAATTAGTAATAAATGATTGAAAACAAAAAAATAAATGAAAATTATTGACAAATAACTCATTTGTGTACAGTTCAGGCCCAATTTCGCCCGTCTCCTTTGGCTTACATACATACGGGTCGAATTTATAACCTCCTTTTTTTGAAGGCGGTTAAAAAGAAAAATATATAATACTAGCTGACCCGGCGAACTTCGTTCCGCCTTAAAGGCAATATCACATGACTACTTTTTAAATTACGATAATTTTAAATAAATGAATATTATTATTCAATGATTCTTTATTTGGGAGCACAATCCTGGCGATTCTCCGGAAATCTTTAATGTGCTACAATACTCGCAAACAACATCCATTGGCCCAATGCGAACGCCATTGCGCTATATTATATGCGTATTGAAACGCTGCCCGATTCAAATCAGTACTTGATGAATTTCTTCTTGTGTTTCGTAAATTATCTAGCGCTTGATCTCTGAGGTTTGCTCGACGATTTCGCATTGCCAACCGAGCCATTTCACGGGCTGCCTCCCTTTGCTCTGGTGAGTGAGAAGCACGAAGTCGAGCCATACTAAGGCTGCGCCTTCAAGTGCAATTTCTTGCTCTTCTTCAGTTTTTTTTTTGTTGTGGATGGGAAATCATCAAATGACATCTCTTTGAGGCACGTGTGAAACACAATCGGCCGTCAACCCGGGCCTGGTTCTTACAAGGAGGCGAGCTGCCTATCCCTCGCCGCCCGCAAGCCCGCGCCTACGGCGATTGGGAGTCCGATGTTGCCTCCCGACCAGGGCGCTTCCTGCGGCTGTTTGAGCCGTGAGTGTAGTGGGATTTCCGCTCCCTCACCCGCTCCGCCTCCTCCTTTGCCAGCATCACTGCTTCACAGAAGAAGGTGAAAGCTTGCCATGCACTCTTGCTCCGGACTATGGCCCGGACCAGGGTCGGACGCGAGAGATCGCCGCCGATCGCCGCCACGAGAACACGGCTGTGCTCTATCCAAGCCGGGCAGACCTCCACCTTATGCTCCACCGTGTCCTCAGGGCGATGCACACAGTGGTCACCCTGGCGTTTCCTCCCGCCTTATACGGAACAGAAACCTCCCGAAACAGCCGTGTCCGATGAGGACCTACGTCAGTCGGAAGGTGAGGACGCCGTGGCGCCTCTCTAGCTACTCTTCAAAGAGAGGACTTACCGCCGCTATTGCGGCGTGCTCAGTGCTGAATTGCGACAATCACACTTTCCATGTCGCCATGAGACCCCGCCGGAGCTCGATCTGCGATTTTTCGCGGCAACAGAGTTATGCCTCCTCTCATCACTCCCACATGTGGGCGAGGGATAGTGTTTCTCCACAATTTAATGGATGTTATTATACATATAAACGTTTCTTTTTAATTACTCTATCTATTAAAAGAAACCTCATCAAAATCTGTTTCGCAGTTTTAAAGATTTAATCATATAAAGGAACATAGGGAAAGAGAAAGTAACTTTGTTTTATAGTATGTAGTGAAGTGGTAAATGGCACAGCAATACAATATTAGAAATTTTGAAGTTGAAGTTTGCTTTGGGGCTTTTATTAAAAAAATTAAACCGGCAGAGAGCATTTATATTCCTTGCTTTAAATAAATGCATCAACATTCAACCGGTAAGACTTTTTTTTAATATGCTGAGTAGTGCAGCAGTGTGTTTGTACCATTTTTAACAAATGAACCGCTAACTTATATTTTGACTGAGTTGTTTTGTTATTCCATGTCAGTTGCGTTTTGTTAAACCATGTCTTATGTCACGCCACACGGGAACGACAGGAACCGCGGGAACGGGATAAAAAGTATCCTATGTGATATGTCCTTCTCCCAGTTCTTATCTACCTCCCTACCAATTTTGAGCCATACTGGTTAAGCGGTTCTTGAGTTATAAATATAGTAACTAACTCGACTTTCATTTATATACATAGACTTCATTCAAATCGGACCAGCCTAGGAGGAATTCAGTGACGTACACACGTAGGTACAGCAGATTTAGGATGGAAAGAAGAAACCCATGGAAAGCATTGTCATCTACATTTGTAACAAAGATATCATACCTCTCTCTACCCCTAGAGCTCTTGTTTCTGTCTCTTTAAGTAAAATAAAAAATCTTAAATAATTATTTATTTCTATTTATTTTTTTCTCTTTTAGTTCATAAGTGCAAATTTAGTTAAATAAAAAAAATATCTTTTTCATTTTTTCGCCTTTTAGTTCTTATGTAGAATTATATTTTTAAGTAACTAAGAAAATTAAAAAAAAACTATAAACTTGTCTAAAAACAAAAAAAAAAACTTGTGATTGACCGGGTTTGAACCGAGGAACACCAGCCATCGCGAGTAGACCATACCAATATCGACTACGCTACAGCCGCTATGTCAAGCCGCGCGAAATTAGCCGCCCATATTATGCGTGAAATATTGCGAAAGAGAAAACTCGAAAATATGCGCTTCCCCAGACATAAGACTGAGCTAGATCGATTTTTCGTCCCCGAAAACCACCACATATTAATTTTCAGCGAAATCGTTAGGGCCGTTTCCGAGATCACATGCTTCTTCAAGCGATTAGCGCCATCTGCCGGGTTGATTTATGAATCTAAACGATCCAGGTCGCCACTCAAACGCATACAGAAAAATTCATTAAAATCGGTCAAGCCGTTTAGGAGGAGTTCAATGACATACACACGTACAGCAGAATTATATATATAAAGATATAATTTATCGTGTAAAAGTAAAGGAAAGTAAATAAAATGTGTTCGAAATTGTTACTGGGCTTTCGTGCTGAGAATTATAATTGGTATCTTGTGTACGCCATTTATGTAAGCTATTGTATTTATTTCGCTATCAGTAAAAAAAAAATGCATTCCTTGTTTATTCCTCAACAAAACCTGAAAGTTTCAATGAAAAATAGTGCCCCATAACATAATAGGAGGGAAAAGTCCAAACTATTGCGATTTCGGTTATTTCTGCCGCTGCCATGTTCGCGAGCGAAAGGGAGTACGTCAATGTGAACATCTGCAAGCGGGAGGGTTAAAAGAAACCTCATCAAAATCTGTTTCGCAGTTTTAAAGATTTAATCATATAAAGGAACATAGGGAAAGAGAAAGTAACTTTGTTTTATAGTATGTAGTGAAGTGGTAAATGGCACAGCTATACAATATTAGAAATTTTGAAGTTGGAGTTTGCTTTGGGGCTTTTATTAAAAAAATTAAACCGGCAGAGAGCATTTATATTCCTTGCTTTAAATAAATGCATCAACATTCAACCGGTAAGACTTTTTTTTAATATGCTGAGTAGTGTAGGAGTGTGTTTGTACCATTTTTAACAAATGAACCGCTAACTTATATTTTGACTGAGTTGTTTTGTTATTCCATGTCAGTTGCGTTTTGTTAAACCATGTCTTATGTCACGTCACACGGGAACGACAGGAACCGCGGGAACGGGATGAAAAGTATCCTATGTGATATGTCCTTCTCCCAGTTCTTATCTACCTCCCTACCAATTTTGAGCCATACTGCTTAAGCGGTTCTTGAGTTATAAATATAGTAACTAACTCGACTTTCATTTATATACATAGACTTCATTCAAATCGGACCAGCCTAGGAGGAATTCAGTGACGTACACACGTAGGTACAGCAGATTTAGGATGGAAAGAAGAAACCCATGGAAAGCATTGTCATCTACATTTGTAACAAAGATATCATACCTCTCTCTACCCCTAGAGCTCTTGTTTCTGTCTCTTTAAGTAAAATAAAAAATCTTAAATAATTATTTATTTCTATTTATTTTTTTCTCTTTTAGTTCATAAGTGCAAATTTAGTTAAATAAAAAAAAAAATATCTTTTTTATTTTTTCGCCTTTTAGTTCTTATGTACAATTATATTTTTAAGTAACTAAAAAAATTAAAAAAACTATAAACTTGTCTAAAAACAAAAAAAAAACTTGTGATTGACCGGGTTTGAACCGAGGAACACCAGCCATCGCGAGTAGACCATACCAATATCGACTACGCTACAGCCGCTATGTCAAGCCGCGCGAAATTAGCGCCCATATTATGCGTGAAATATTGCGAAAGAGAAAACTCGAAAATATGCGCTTCCCCAGACATAAGACTGAGCTAGATCGATTTTTCGTCCCCGAAAACCACCACATATTAATTTTCAGCGAAATCGTTAGGGCCGTTTCCGAGATCACATGCTTCTTCAAGCGATTAGCGCCATCTGCCGGGTTGATTTGTGAATCTAAACGATCCAGGTCGCCACTCAAACGCATACAGAAAAATTCATTAAAATCGGTCAAGCCGTTTAGGAGGAGTTCAATGACATACACACGTACAGCAGAATTATATATATAAAGATATATTTAGAGGAATATTATTATTGAAACTTACTTCAATAGTATACCTATATATGTATAGGTATCCTTGCTGGAATAAACTCGGAAACTATCACAATATGAAGTTTTATTTAAATACATAAGTTTTAAATAAATACTTACGACTTCAGGTGCAACCCATTGCTCTTTATCTGAAAGAATTGCTTCTATTTGTCGTAATCCGATAGAATTACCCTGAGAAATGCCGCAATTGATGCAATAAAGACTTTGGTCCGTCATTGTACAGTTGTTTCGAAATAAGTCACGCATTTCTCACAACAAAATAATAATCGTCAGAATCCTAAATACGTTGCCAAAGACGCAAAATAATATAAAACGACACAAAAATACAATAAAATACAATATCCACTACGGCAAGTTCAAACCCGGAAGGGAATAATTTTTGACGTTTGGCGTCACGTTGTCATGAGTTTTACTTTGTTTCCTGTATAATAAAAAAATTGAATTGATTATTAAATCGATCTGTTGATCAATTTGTTTTAAGATGTTTTTGTAAATAAGTAAATAATAGGTAATATAATTAAGACCTTATATTAAAAGATTTTCTAAAACGAATCTATAGAAATGTACTGATTCATTTTTAATTTTATTTTTGTAATAATTTGATGTATCGATTAGAACTTATTAATGACTCGCATTTCATCTGGTAACATTGTTGAAAAGTGAAAGTAAAGAAAGTCTGTATTATTTCATTAAATATTATCTTTTTTATTCTGACGAATCCAGAATTAGTAATAAATGATTGAAAACAAAAAAATAAATGAAAATTATTGACAAATAACTCATTTGTGTACAGTTCAGGCCCAATTTCGCCCGTCTCCTTTGGCTTACATACATACGGGTCGAATTTATAACCTCCTTTTTTTGAAGGCGGTTAAAAAGAAAAATATATAATACTAGCTGACCCGGCGAACTTCGTTCCGCCTTAAAGGCAATATCACATGACTACTTTTTAAATTACGATAATTTTAAATAAATGAATATTATTATTCAATGATTCTTTATTTGGGAGCACAATCCTGGCGATTCTCCGGAAATCTTTAATGTGCTACAATACTCGCAAACAACTTCCATTGGCCCAATGCGAACGCCATTGCGCTATATTATATGCGTATTGAAACGCTGCCCGATTCAAATCAGTATTTGATGAATTTCTTCTTGTGTTTCGTAAATTATCTAGCGCTTGATCTCTGAGGTTTGCTCGACGATTTCGCATTGCCAACCGAGCCATTTCACGGGCTGCCTCCCTTTGCTCTGGTGAGTGAGAAGCACGAAGTCGAGCCATACTAAGGCTGCGCCTTCAAGTGCAATTTCTTGCTCTTCTTCAGTTTTTTTTTTGTTGTGGATGGGAAATCATCAAATGACATCTCTTTGAGGCACGTGTGAAACACAATCGGCCGTCAACCCGGGCCTGGTTCTTACAAGGAGGCGAGCTGCCTATCCCTCGCCGCCCGCAAGCCCGCGCCTACGGCGATTGGGAGTCCGATGTTGCCTCCCGACCAGGGCGCTTCCTGCGGCTGTTTGAGCCGTGAGTGTAGTGGGATTTCCGCTCCCTCACCCGCTCCGCCTCCTCCTTTGCCAGCATCACTGCTTCACAGAAGAAGGTGAAAGCTTGCCATGCACTCTTGCTCCGGACTATGGCCCGGACCAGGGTCGGACGCGAGAGATCGCCGCCGATCGCCGCCACGAGAACACGGCTGTGCTCTATCCAAGCCGGGCAGACCTCCACCTTATGCTCCACCGTGTCCTCAGGGCGATGCACACAGTGGTCACCCTGGCGTTTCCTCCCGCCTTATACGGAACAGAAACCTCCCGAAACAGCCGTGTCCGATGAGGACCTACGTCAGTCGGAAGGTGAGGACGCCGTGGCGCCTCTCTAGCTACTCTTCAAAGAGAGGACTTACCGCCGCTATTGCGGCGTGCTCAGTGCTGAATTGCGACAATCACACTTTCCATGTCGCCATGAGACCCCGCCGGAGCTCGATCTGCGATTTTTCGCGGCAACAGAGTTATGCCTCCTCTCATCACTCCCACATGTGGGCGAGGGATAGTGTTTCTCCACAATTTAATGGATGTTATTATACATATAAACGTTTCTTTTTAATTACTCTATCTATTAAAAGAAACCTCATCAAAATCTGTTTCGCAGTTTTAAAGATTTAATCATATAAAGGAACATAGGGAAAGAGAAAGTAACTTTGTTTTATAGTATGTAGTGAAGTGGTAAATGGCACAGCAATACAATATTAGAAATTTTGAAGTTGAAGTTTGCTTTGGGGCTTTTATTAAAAAAATTAAACTGGCAGAGAGCATTTATATTCCTTGCTTTAAATAAATGCATCAACATTCAACCGGTAAGACTTTTTTTTAATATGCTGAGTAGTGTAGGAGTGTGTTTGTACCATTTTTAACAAATGAACCGCTAACTTATATTTTGACTGAGTTGTTTTGTTATTCCATGTCAGTTGCGTTTTGTTAAACCATGTCTTATGTCACGTCACACGGGAACGACAGGAACCGCGGGAACGGGATGAAAAGTATCCTATGTGATATGTCCTTCTCCCAGTTCTTATCTACCTCCCTACCAATTTTGAGCCATACTGGTTAAGCGGTTCTTGAGTTATAAATATAGTAACTAACTCGACTTTCATTTATATACATAGACTTCATTCAAATCGGACCAGCCTAGGAGGAATTCAGTGACGTACACACGTAGGTACAGCAGATTTAGGATGGAAAGAAGAAACCCATGGAAAGCATTGTCATCTACATTTGTAACAAAGATATCAATACCTCTCTCTACCCCTAGAGCTCTTGTTTCTGTCTCTTTAAGTAAAATAAAAAATCTTAAATAATTATTTATTTCTATTTATTTTTTTCTCTTTTAGTTCATAAGTGCAAATTTAGTTAAATAAAAAAAATATCTTTTTCATTTTTTCGCCTTTTAGTTCTTATGTAGAATTATATTTTTAAGTAACTAAGAAAATTAAAAAAAAACTATAAACTTGTCTAAAAACAAAAAAAAAAACTTGTGATTGACCGGGTTTGAACCTAGGAACACCAGCCATCGCGAGTAGACCATACCAATATCGACTACGCTACAGCCGCTATGTCAAGCGCGCGAAATTAGCCCCCATATTATGCGTGAAATATTGCGAAAGAGAAAACTCGAAAATATGCGCTTCCCCAGACATAAGACTGAGCTAGATCGATTTTTCGTCCCCGAAAACCACCACATATTAATTTTCAGCGAAATCGTTAGGGCCGTTTCCGAGATCACATGCTTCTTCAAGCGATTAGCGCCATCTGCCGGGTTGATTTGTGAATCTAAACGATCCAGGTCGCCACTCAAACGCATACAGAAAAATTCATTAAAATCGGTCAAGCCGTTTAGGAGGAGTTCAATGACATACACACGTACAGCAGAATTATATATATAAAGATATAATTTATCGTGTAAAAGTAAAGGAAAGTAAATAAAATGTGTTCGAAATTGTTACTGGGCTTTCGTGCTGAGAATTATAATTGGTATCTTGTGTACGCCATTTATGTAAGCTATTGTATTTATTTCGCTATCAGTAAAAAAAAAATGCATTCCTTGTTTATTCCTCAACAAAACCTGAAAGTTTCAATGAAAAATAGTGCCCCATAACATAATAGGAGGGAAAAGTCCAAACTATTGCGATTTCGGTTATTTCTGCCGCTGCCATGTTCGCGAGCGAAAGGGAGTACGTCAATGTGAACATCTGCAAGCGGGAGGGTTAAAAGAAACCTCATCAAAATCTGTTTCGCAGTTTTAAAGATTTAATCATATAAAGGAACATAGGGAAAGAGAAAGTAACTTTGTTTTATAGTATGTAGTGAAGTGGTAAATGGCACAGCTATACAATATTAGAAATTTTGAAGTTGGAGTTTGCTTTGGGGCTTTTATTAAAAAAAATTAAACCGGCAGAGAGCATTTATATTCCTTGCTTTAAATAAATGCATCAACATTCAACCGGTAAGACTTTTTTTTAATATGCTGAGTAGTGTAGGAGTGTGTTTGTACCATTTTTAACAAATGAACCGCTAACTTATATTTTGACTGAGTTGTTTTGTTATTCCATGTCAGTTGCGTTTTGTTAAACCATGTCTTATGTCACGCCACACGGGAACGACAGGAACCGCGGGAACGGGATGAAAAGTATCCTATGTGATATGTCCTTCTCCCAGTTCTTATCTACCTCCCTACCAATTTTGAGCCATACTGCTTAAGCGGTTCTTGAGTTATAAATATAGTAACTAACTCGACTTTCATTTATATACATAGACTTCATTCAAATCGGACCAGCCTAGGAGGAATTCAGTGACGTACACACGTAGGTACAGCAGATTTAGGATGGAAAGAAGAAACCCATGGAAAGCATTGTCATCTACATTTGTAACAAAGATATCATACCTCTCTCTACCCCTAGAGCTCTTGTTTCTGTCTCTTTAAGTAAAATAAAAAATCTTAAATAATTATTTATTTCTATTTATTTTTTTCTCTTTTAGTTCATAAGTGCAAATTTAGTTAAATAAAAAAAATATCTTTTTCATTTTTTCGCCTTTTAGTTCTTATGTACAATTATATTTTTAAGTAACTAAGAAAATTAAAAAAAAACTATAAACTTGTCTAAAAACATAAAAAAAAAACTTGTGATTGACCGAGTTTGAACCTAGGAACACCAGCCATCGCGAGTAGACCATACCAATATCGACTACGCTACAGCCGCTATGTCAAGCCGCGCGAAATTAGCCCCCATATTATGCGTGAAATATTGCGAAAGAGAAAACTCGAAAATATACGCTTTCCCAGACATAAGACTGAGCTAGATCGATTTTTCGTCCCCGAAAACCACCACATATTAATTTTCAGCGAAATCGTTAGGGCCGTTTCCGAGATCACATGCTTCTTCAAGCGATTAGCGCCATCTGCCGGGTTGATTTGTGAATCTAAACGATCCAGGTCGCCACTCAAACGCATACAGAAAAATTCATTAAAATCGGTCAAGCCGTTTAGGAGGAGTTCAATGACATACACACGTACAGCAGAATTATATATATAAAGATAAATAAATAATATAGTTTAAAAAACTAAAAAAAACATGCTTTTAAAAAATATCAAACTAAAAAGTTAAAAATAATTTTTAAAAAAGCGTGAGGAGCTTTGTGTCATATTTTTTGTATATTAAGCGCTCCACGCTTTTTTTAAAATTATTTTTAACTTTTTAGTTTGACATTTTTTAAAAGCATGTTTTTTTTAGTTTTTTAAACTATATTTATTTTCAACTTTTTAGTTCGATATTCTATTTTTAATGAAAACGAACGAACGAACTTATTGAAAACGGTGGGACATTTTACAGTAATGAGACGCTCACTCGTAGTCCAAAGAGTTAGAAACGGACAAACAAACAAACAAGCAAGCAATCAAACAAGCAAGCAAGCAAACATACAAGTAAAGCTAATAAAAAGCATGTAAAAAATTAATCCTTTACCCAAATATCTTGAGGTCAGCTTCCGAATGAAACTGGATATGCTGTATGTTTTGTAGTGGTAAATGTATTTTTGCTATGTATTTTCCGCTGTACAAAAGTATAGATATATGTCTTCTTCTTCTTCAGCTCATTGAGGTCCACTGCTGGACAAAGGCTTTCGGCATCGGCCATTGGTTCTACGAGCAATGTGCCCCGCCCACTGCCACTTAATTTAAATAAGAAATATGTACAAAAATGAAAAAAATCAGTACATGGAGCGATTTCCTATCTGAACATCATCATCATCTATCTGCCTAGCCTTTCAAGCCGGCCAGCTTCCAGTCTAACCGGATTTAGCTGAATAAAAGTACAATCTTTTATATTGAGTGAGTGCTCATCTGACCAATACAAAAATAACATGACAATACTTCAATGAAAGATGAGATCATAAAAAATATCTATATTGTTTATTACCACTTACAGTCCCGTCGTGAAAATTACCCTTATAACGTCCAAATCGTGCTAGACCCTTCATAAAAACCGGACATTTTAGCTAATTTCAAGATGCCTATTGCACGTCTTCCCATCAGAAAACCAGTTAACAGGATAACCCGATAAAAGGATAAGATGATAATCTGGAGGTGGACCCAATTGGGGACAGAACGGATAGTCAATTTCGGTTTTACGGTTTTGATTTACCGGAATTGCGAGAACAATTGGATTGTTACTGTTTTAACGAAAATTGTTATTTTTGTTTTGTTATTGGATTTTTGTTTTAAAGGCATAGACTAGTGCATGATCGCGATCCCGCCTGATGGTAAGCAGTGATGCAATCGTTGATGGTGAAGCGCACTAGTTAATTATGAGCCTATTTACTCAAGCCTTGAAGACACTTAGATAGATTGTAATCAGACGGAAACACAACCGCTGGCAAATTGTTCCAGTTCCTTGATGTACGCGGTATAAAAGACTAGGCGAAACGCTTCGTCCGAACCCTATTAGTGTCCATAACCTAAGGGTGGATACTCGATACAACGTTTCGTCTGATGATGGAACGGAGATGGGGGAATTAGTCATGCAATTTCAGGGCATACTCTCCAAAATGCAACCTGTAGAATATCGATAGGCTGGCTACTCTTTTTTTTTTGTTCTGGATGGCAAATCATCAAATGACCTCTCCCGCTCTGGGTAGAGCGGAAGGGCGTGTCAGGCTTTTACTGACTAAAACCCACCCGTGTTTCTTCACTTGCCTGTGCGGTAGGGCCACGGTTTCTTTTTTAACCAACCCGCAACCCTGCCCCAGGAGGCATCGGTCTTCGCGGACCCCGTCACGGTGTACTGACATCTCTTTGAGGCGCGCGTGAAACACAACGCGCCGTCGACTCTGGCCTGGTCCTTACCGAGATCCCCAAGGCTGGCTACTCTTCGCCTGTAATGTAGCTAAAACTCGAGACGGTCTCCCAAGTCCAGAGCATAGGCGTAGAGTAGCCAGCCTTTCGGTGTTCTATAGGATGCATTTTGGGAAGTGTGCGAGAGAATTGCATGATTTAATTCCCCCATCTCCGTTCCACCATCGGCCGACCCGTCGTACGGCAAGTTACGCCCTTACGTTGTTAACACCACTACGGTCCGGACGAAGTGTTTCGCCTCCTCTTTTATACCGCGTACATCGAGGGACTGGAACAATTTACCAGCGGCGGTGTTTCCGTCACACTACAATTTTATTTGAGTGTCTTCAAGGCTAGAGTGAATAGGTTCTTAATAAACTAGTGCGCTTTACCATCAACGATTGCGTCACTGCTTACCATCAGGCGGAATTGCGGCCAAGCGCTAGTTTATAAATTATAAAAAAAAAATATTTTACATGGTACTACTGCCTGTCTGACCGTCTAGCCTCCCTAACCTAGTTACTACGTACGGTGATACCTTTTGGTAATACTGATTGTCAGGTATTTGAGCTTCTGACGCCCCTTAACGACTGCCAATAATCTATCAATGACAACTGCGGGCATTGGCTTTATAACAATCGTTTTGCGTGACAAGAAGAACTCCAAAAGCATGTAACTGCACCATTTTTGCAGTGGCTTTAAAATTTCTTCCTTAGTGAGACAATCCAAAAACTAATGATAACAAAATCGGGGATGCAGTTAATTTTTGTAGGTTCATATCCATCATTGCTATCCAAAATTCAATTACAGCACTGGATACCTAAATAATCAAAGAATATCATCATCATCAACCTTTCCCACTGCTGGGCACAGGTCTCCTCTCATACGGAGAAGGATTGAGTGTAATCACTACGCTTGCTCTATGCGGGTTGGCGATTTCAGGCGTAAAGTCCAGGTTTCCTCAAGATGTTTTCCTTCACCTTATAATCAGTCATTGGTGTCCAAGATATACTTAGAAAGTGCATATAACTTAGAAAAGTTACGTTGGTAGTTGCCTGACCTGCCCCCTAATCGGCGAACACATTTTTGTCAAATGATTGCGACTAGTTGGGATCGTTTGGACCGAACGGACCAATGGGCGGCCCGAACGATACCAACTGATCCCAACTAGTTGCACTCATTTGACAAAAATGTGTTCGCCGATTAGGGGGCAGGAATCGAGCCCGCACACCCATACTTGAGCGGCTGGTGTTTCCACCACCAGGCCACCACGACTTCGAAAGATAATATAATGCCGTAATGACGGTATTACAGTCGCGCCGCCTTTTTTAATTCTACTATTATTTTTTAGTTGTTGTTTAGTTTTCGATTAATCCGCGTTCTAAGTACCAAATATGTTTCGGCTCGGTAGGAACCAAATTATGTTTTTCCTCCAAACCGTGAAGAAACTATGGGATGAAATGGGATTTCAGGTACTTACAGAAGCCAGGAACCAACCAACGGTTTTGCGGGGCATAGCATTTATCCCAATGTATTGTACACGTGGAGATTAAGAAAAAAAAAATAAGAGATCACTACACCAGGCTACAAATATTCGTATTTTCACAATATTTTTGAGTTTTCCGGCCGGCGGACGCCATTTGTTTTAACTGAAGTGTTCCTTGTTGCGCACTAGGTGGTGCGTGGATTAGGCGATTAGTGTTGCACAGTTATGGAGGAATAGGATGGGAGGGAAAATATCTCAAAGCCTGTCCAGTTGTGGTGGTGGCCTAGTGGTTAAAACACCAGTCTCTCAAGTATTTTTCGAAACGGTCTCCAAAGCCTGGAGCACAGGCGTAGAGTAGCCAGCCTTTCGGTCTTCTATAGGATGCATTCTGGTGAGTGTGCAAGGGAATTGCATGATTTAATTCCCCCATCTCCGTTCCACCATCGGACGACCCGTCGTACGACGAGTTTCCACCCTTACGTTGTTGACACCACTGCGACCCGGACGAAGCGTTTCGCTTCCTCTTTTATACCGCGTACATCGAAGGACTGGAACAATTTGCCAGCGACGGTGTTTCCGTCACATTACAATTTGAGTGTCTTCAAGGCTAGAGTGAATAGGCTCTTAATAAACTAGCGCGCTTTACCATCAATGATCGCATCACTGCTTTGTGTTTTTTACTTTTTTTTTATAATGTATATACTAGCGCTTGACCGCAATCCCGCCTGATGGTAAGCAGTGATGCGATCATTGATGGTAAAGCGAGCTAGTTTATTAAGAGCCTATTCACTCTAGCCTTGAAGACACTCAAATTGTAACTAACAACAGACGTAACTTTAATGACGACTTTAACAACTAATGTAACTTTTCTAAAGTTATATGTACTTTCTAAGTATATCTTGGACACCAATGACTGAAGGTGAAGGAAAACATCTTGAGGAAACCTGGACTTCATAAGTCTGAAATCGCCAACCCGCATTGAGCAGGCGTGGTGATTACGCTCAATCCTTCTCTGTATGAGAGGAGACCTGTGCCCAGCAGAGGGACAATAAAAAGGTTGATGATGATGGTGATTTTTTTTTTTTTACATATTATAAACCAGCGCTTGACCGCAATCCTGCCTGATGGTAAGCAGTGACGCATTCGTTGATGGTAAAGCGCACTAGTTTATTAAGAGCCTATTCACTCTAGCCTTGAAGACACTCAAATTGTAGTCCGACGGAAACACCGCCGCGGGCAAATTGTTCCAGTCCCTCGATGTACGCGGTATAAAGGAGGAGGCGAAACGCTTCGTCCGGATCGTAGTGGTGTTAACAACGTGAGGGTGGAAACCAGCCGTACGACGGGTCGTCCGCTGGTGGAACGGAGATGGGGGAAATAAATCATGCAATTCCCTCGCACACTCCCCGAAATGCATCCTATAGAACATCGAAAGGCTGGCTACTCTACGCCTGATGATGCTGATGTCCAGTTGTAACTATCATTAAAATCAGTAATACAAAGGTTGTAAGACGAACTTGTAAGTTATTGTTGATAGACGTTGTACACTATGCTGTAATAAAAATAGCTATGGGTGCCTTACTGCAGTGAAATACAACTTTTCTAGATAAAATCAACCGTCGTGTAATTCCTCAGATACCACATCGGTAGACTATGAAGGTTCTATATCCCCTGAGGTAGGGTTTCTCAAGCCATTCATGTTCGATTCTCTTATTGAGGACGACGGATTGTGTTTGCTTTATTTTTGTACGGTAGACCGTTATTTGAGAAGTTTTATGATGCGGTGTGTAAAGGTAATAATCCTGGTTACTGTATGGACATTTTAAAGTTTTTTTGGAAGTTAACAAGATGGCAAATTATTCTTATTCTATTCTGTTTTGTTCATTCAACATTTATTTTTGCCAAATGGGCCAGGTCTTTTCCTCAACCTCGTCTGTTAAAAAGCGATGGATAAAGTCTATAACGAAACGAGCAAGTGTGAAGATGCTAATTTACTCATACTTTAAAGATTGACGAGCTCTAGATAGATTAGTAAACTTTTTATTATGTCATCATCATCACCATCTCAGCGTTAATCCCAGCCGCATCCGAACCGGATTGTCCTAGGCCAAAAACTTTGGAGACATGTGATATTGACAGTAAGTATCAAAAGTGCATTACCACTTTTGAACTTTATTGCACTAACAATAAGTGTCAAAAGTGGTAATCCACTTTTGATCCTTACTCTAAACTCCCAGCGTGGTAGATTACGGCCCACTCCATCTCACTGAGAGGTGGCCTGTGACCTAAAAGTGAAAATATTATGGGCTGATTATGTATGTATGTTATGTAAAATCTGGTCGGAGGGTAATATGAACAGTCTAAAATCCAGATCCTGTATAAAACTATCATAAAATGGCATTTAAAATGTAACCAATACAGACCACACACAATAGCATGTAGTACACAAAAACTCAATATAACCTACGTATATTAACTGACCAACCAAGCCAGTAGGTAGTGTGCGCCCAAACTTATTCTTAACTTGTCTGCAAACTCGTAAGTAATAAGTTTCCGAGTTAACATGCTACTCAAACCATATGTGGTAAGGGTTTGGGTTGGGTGCATATTTGACTGTATTTAATTCGCGGAGAACATGATAGAAATCGGTATTATGTCTTTCATTTGTTAAAATTGTTATTTCAAGTATTGGCGTTGTTATTGCTTTGGTCTGCCTTAGACAGACTACAGCAATGAACTGCTAAATGCGCCACTCCAATTGCACGCCATTTAGTTCAGTTCTTTGCATTTCTTCTAATGAAGCTGCTACACTGAGTAAAACTTCGTTCCACCGACTCTGAGGGTGTAAGAGACTCGATGGACCGTCATTTGTCGAATCGGAGCCTCCACTTACCACATGGGTTCTTTTAGATTTACTTCGGTTTTCTGCCAGATTACCAGTCTGATACACCTTTCCGCTCAGCCACCTTCCGGGACGGCGTCTGCAAGATTTGCTGCCTAATTCTCTTCAATGTTCATCCCATCAGATGAAACAATACATGCGTACATCTATATTTACTTACTAATATATAAAGCTGAAGATTTTGTTCGTTTGTTTGAACGCGCTAATCTGAGGAACTACTGGTCTGATTTGAAAAGTTCTTTTTGCGTTGGATAGACCATTAATGCAGGAAGGCTTTAGGCTATATAAAAAAAAAACGCGAGTGAAACATCGTGGCGCAACTAGTAGCTCATAAATGTACTCAAAATAGATTAATTTAGTCACATTCTCGTAAACATATGTGAATGAAGTCCTTAAAAAACACATTCAAAGATCCGGGACCGTATAGTTTTCCACCATTGTGTTTCAAATGTAACGTGTAACTGCTGTTAACATATTTAATATTGATAAGTTCACGTTAATGTTTACGTAAATTAATCATGGGTTGCCATAATGAATAAATAAACATAAATTGTAATGGGAGATTTTAACTTTGATTATACAATAGACTTTTTATTGGGTTTATAAAAATCTAGCTTATATTAAAAAAGCCTCGAACATTATTAATCATAGTACAGTATTATCCATCTGGAAACCGTCAGTAGGTACGCGCCCTTAGCTGCCAACCTCAACATGGACATTGTCATTTCATTAGTTTACAAGTTTCTAGTCGCTAAAGGGACATAAAGTGAGACGACCCATATCTCTGAGATAGTGTTAATTTTCGCAACATATAAGTCAGTGTCACGAGCTTAACGTAGACTAGAGCAAAACTCTGTATTTGTTTCAATGCTTTACAAAACTATTGCAGGCTCATTTTCATAGGAAAATATATAACTGATCCTCTAAGTATCGACCGTCTAATTGAGTTGTATCCTAAAAAATAATTTAATGTCCATCAGACAGATTTATAAAAATATTGATCACGTATTTTTGATTCGCTATCTAGACATGCCACAGTGCCACGTAACATAACAGCTCCACAGATTTTATTTGTTTATAAATACTATTAACAAAGATAACTCAATAAAAAACAGTGATATTTGTCTAAAATAGACCAAATAATAAGTGCAAGTGTTATCAAATAATTATAATTAAGAACAGTGCCCAAATAGTTGCATAAACTTTCAAAAATAACGTTTACCTATTCAAACTCTCAAATAAATCAATATTTAATTTAATTATATATAATAATAAAACTCTACAAGTGCGAGGATTGCAAACAAAGTGAAATAATTGTGATTTATTGCCTTCAAAAACATGATAAGTGCATAAACTCTTGTTATTAACTCATTGTAATAATTATGGTGTAAAAGTTTGAACACAATTTGAAATAAGCGCGTCGTAACGAACTATTTTTATTTTTATAATTCTACATCTTATAGAATACCTATTTCAGAACAACACTTAATTGCTAGTTTGGCGCATTAATACAATGTTTGTATTGGCAAACATGAAGTTGTAAGTTCGCGCCCCGCTTTCTGCGTGCTCTTTTTGTGAGTCTATAATTTGTTATTAAATTGTTCGATACTCCAAAATCCAAAAAGACAAAAAATATGGATTCAGAAAATAATAATATTACTTTTCGCAAAAATAAGCGAACGATTTCATTGAACGAAACTATCACTGAGTCACTAGACACAACAATGTTCAGCTTAGCCAATACGTCACTAGGTGGCGCTAACACCTGCTGCGAAGAACTACAGGGCCAGATAAAAGCGTTGACCTCTAAACTATTATCGGCCCATACTGACATTGACGATATGCGCAGTGAAATAAAAGAATTAAAGGATGAACTCAAAAAATGCTCCGAATTTATAACAAACCTTAAATCTTCTGCTGTAACCGAGAAACATACAAAGGCCTCATCATCGAAAAAAAAGGGTGAAAGTAATAACAAAAACCAAAAAAAAGAAATTAGAGATATGAAAGAAAATATTGCAAATGAAAATATCCCACAGAGATCACCAGTAATGAATGAAGAAGCCATATATTCCTACAGAAAAAATATTAAAGTTACCCCTAAGCCTACCACGAACAAACAAAACAACAAGATCTGTATCATTAGTTCCAATAATTGCAACAGTATATTATATACTGCACGTGAAAAATTACCCGACTTTGAAATTTGCCACTACATAAAACCTCACTGTGGAGTAAGGCAATTATTAGAACAATTAAAACAAAAATTGATTAATTACACGATGAAGGACTTTTGCATAGTACTTATTGGGGAAGATGACTTTAATACTACTGGAAATAATGTCGATATGATCTATGACATTAGAAATACATTGAAAGATATACTTACCACAAATATAATTTTATGTCTTCCAAATTTTAAACTCAATAATTGGTCAAACATGTTTAATTCTCGTATTGAAAACTTCAACAACTTACTATACCTTGATGTTATGACACATCTGTATACATATATACTTGATTCGAACTTGAATCTTAGTTATGATAGTGTAATGTTTGACCAAAGAACAGGAAGAATTAATAACAATGGGATAAGCACAATATTTGAAGACTTGAAACTAATAATTGAAGAAATTTCAACCACACCTGATCTTAACTGTGTAGACATTAATAATGTTACACCTACTGATCCTGCAGGAGCTGATACACACGATAATCACAACGTTCCTACTACATCCAAGCTTTTTCTCGTATAGTTATATATCTATCCTACATCAAAATATTAACGGCTTAAACAGTAAATCAGATTTATTAGCGTATCATCTTCACGAATTAGCAGTACAGAGTAAGTTTATAGATATAGTTTGTCTTACAGAACATAACATGAAGAGAGGAGACGATATTCATGTATTCGTACCAAACTTCACGCTTGCAGGTCATTCCAGTAGATATAACCGTAAGGGAGGTTCTTGTATATTTGTAAATAATAGACATAAGTTTCGTAATATAAACTTAAATGATTTCTGTCTTCCGGGCTCTATGGAATGCTGCAGTGTCGAGCTTATAGATCATAATGTAACTATAATATGCATCTACAGATCTCCTAAAATGAATATTGATTCCTTAAATACTTTTTACAATAACTTTGATGCCATACTACAAAAAATCTGCAAATCCAATAAGAAGAGAATTGTAGTCTGTGGCGACTTTAACATAGATATTCTAAAAAATACCCGTCCTACCAAGCAATTTGAAAATTTACTTCTAAACTTTAATCTAAAATTAAGTATATGTGAGCCAACTCGACTAAATAGTGGGACATGCATAGACAATATTATACATAATATACGGGGTAGTAAAAGTGAAGTTATAGACTTGGCGATATCTGATCACACAGCTCAATTTCTGAAATTTCCAGTCAAGAAGACATTTATCAGCTCACATTGGTTCAAATTAAATCGCGATTATTGTTCGGAGAACCTTCTAAAGTTTAAACAAACAATCCAAAGTTTGAGTTTTTCTAATGTCTATCAGTGCACGATGCCAAATGAGGCTTATAATGAATTTATTGAAATGTTTAAACTCTTTTATGACTTATGTTTTCCACTTATGAAAATAAAAATTCCTACTTCTAAGACACTCACATGGGCAACAAAAGGAATTAAGCTGTGTTGTAAGCGTAAAAGGCAAATGCTATGGACCTCAAGACTACAACCCAGTGATGAAAATACTAAAAAGTTTAAGCAATACTCCAAAAGACTGAAAAAAATAATCCATCTTACTCAAAACGCAAAAAATAGTTATTTTATTGATAAAGCACAAAATAAAATGAAAGCCACGTGGAAGATTATAAAAACAAACAAATTGAACTGCCCTAAGGATAGTATTACAAAAATAACTTATAACAATAAATGTATAAATAATCCCCTTGAAATCGCTGAAGTTTTTAATAATTATTACATAAACCAAGTCCAGCCCATCTGTAATAATTCAAACTCAAAATTGCCACTTACTTCTAGAATATCAGAATCAATGTATATGGCACCTACTTGTCCTGATGACATATTTAGAATTATTAATACCCTTAAAAATACCGGTAGCACAGGATACGATGAAATATGTACAAAAGTAATTAAGCTCGTTGCCAAGGAAATTTGTCCAATACTGAGCTTTATCGTTAATTTAATAATAGAAAACGGAATATTCCCAGATGCACTAAAAATATCTATTATCAATCCTGTCTACAAAAAAGAGAGTAAACAAGACCCCAAAAACTACCGGCCCATTGCATTACTCCCTACTCTTTCAAAAATTATAGAAAGGGTAATATATGTTAAATTATATGCATTTTTGGAGAGCAAAAATATTTTATCTGATGTACAATATGGTTTTAGGAAGTGTAAGGACATTAATATGGCAATCTATGGACTCCTTGAAAAAATTATAACAAAAATGGATAATAGAACACCAGTACTCGCCTTATTTCTAGACATGTCTAAAGCTTTTGACTGTGTAGATTTTAAAATACTTTTATCCAAATTGGAAAGTTATGGAATAAGAGGAAACGTATTAAATTTGATTGAGTCTTATTTATGCGGTAGACAACAAATAACTAGTATTAGAAAAATTAATCCACGCACGAAATTTGAATACATCTATAAATCCAAGAGTGGAATAGTTAATTATGGTGTACCACAGGGGAGTATTCTTGGTCCTCTTCTATTTCTCGTTTATATTAATGACATGCCCCGAGCCGTTCAGCATCCTATCACACTATATGCTGATGATAGTACAATTATATTTACTGGACAAAATTTACTGTCACTTGAAACTGAAATTAACCGAAGTCTTAGCCAAATAATAGAATATTTAAATAATAATAACCTCAAAATTAATTTGGAGAAAACCCACATTATGTCTTTTAAACAACAAAATGTTAACGACCCTGTTAATCTAGCTATACATTACGACAATATAGCTATAACTAAAACAAACAGCACCAAATTTTTAGGATTGTGGCTTGATACAAATATGAGATGGAGTAACCACACTGATCATATAATAAACAAATTAAATAAGTACCAATACGCACTACACAATTTAGCAAAAATTGTGTCACAGAAAGCGGTATTGACTGCATACCATGCGTACGTGACCTCTACACTACGTTATGGCGTTATCTTCTGGGGAAACTGCACAGACAGAGAACTAATATTTAAGACGCAAAAAAAATGCCTACGAGCTATTTGTCAAATCAAGGTCACGGATAGCTGCCAGCCTTACTTTACAAAATTAAAAATATTGACCTTACCATGCCTGTATATATTCGAAACAATAATGTTTGTTAAAAAAAATATCCATCTCTATAAAACACTTCGTTCTAAGCGCCATCCAAACACACTTGTCCTTCAGCCACACAAAACTACATTGTATTCAAAAAGCTTTCTTGGTATGGCACCAAAATTGTTCAATAAACTGCCTAATAATTTAAAAGACGTAATTGACAAGAAAATATTTAAAAATAAACTCATGGAATTTCTAATAAAAAAGGCTTACTATTCTCTTACTGACTTTCTAGATGATAAGGTTTACCAATTTATACACTAAGGTTTTTGTATTATATAAATTCGTTGATCAGTTTTGATATACCTAGTAATGTTTCAATTTTCCAAAATTCATAATATTTTTTTTTTATATTTTTGTAATGGTTCAATTTCAGTTGTTTAGAAAATTGTTAAAATTATTATTATTAATGACTTTGCTTTTTTTTCTTTTTTGTGATGTGATTGAACAATTTTAATGTAAATATTATTTCAATAAGTAATTTTTTATTATTTTTAATATTTGCATGCCTTGTCAAATGGCAAACATGTAGAGCCAATTTATATTTTTTCATCCTACATATACGAATAATAATTTCTGTATGTACACACATGTTTATGCAAATAAATAAATATTATTATTATTATTATTATTATTATTATTATTTTTTATTTTTTATTTCATTCAAATACTTAGGAAGATATATGGATTTGAAATGTCGTATGACGTTATGCCGTGGTACAAAATATACCACGGCGTGACGTAATTAGCCCCCACTCCGTAACTTTAATACGCTATATACATATATAGGTTTTTGGTAATTGCGACAAAATGAAAAAATACGGGTCTTAAATTTTTTTTTATCTATACTAATATATAAAGCTGAAGAGTTTGTTTGTTTGAACGCGCTAATCTCGGGAACTACGGGTCCGGTTTGAAAAATTATTTTTGCGTTGGATAGCCCATTAATCCAGAAAGGCTTTAAGATATATAACATCATGCTGCGACCAATAGGAGCGGAGCATAACTAACTCCACGCGAACGAAGTCGCTGGCTGCCGCTAGTTATCTATAAGACGGTCTAATTATTTTTTTGATTTTCATACCTGGTCGTTTCATATCGCTATTGTGGACACTTGTTACTATTTTTCTTCTTCTTGGGATATTTGCGAGAAAGACATTTCCACGAAAGACACTTGCGTGAACCCACTTGAGCGAAAAAGCATGACCGCGAAAGGATTTTTGAGCGAAAGGACTTTTGCACGAAAGGGCACTTGCCCGAAAAGTCACTTTCACTAAGGGACTTTTACGCGAATAAACTTTTCTTCGAAAGAACACTTGTGCGATAAGTGGTTTCTGCGATTGAATTTTATATTGAATAGACTTGCCCGAATTAACTTGCGAGTCGAACAGTTGTGCGACTTAGCAAATTAAAAATAAATTTTAAAAAATCGAATGTTTCATTATGAATGCCATTTTTATGGTTTTTGAGACTGCTGCAGACGATAGTGAGATCAAAATAAAAATCCTAAAAGCAGATGCAAAAATTTTTGCTCATCCGTGTCATTTTCCTGCTTTGGTTAGGTTAGAACTAAGTCAAAGAGCCAAAATACAAGCCATTTCGCTAACTTAAACAAATATTTTTAATAGAATATGGTAACACGCCATAATATCGGCTGCCGGTACTTCTACCGGCAGCCGATATTATGGCCTGCCACCGAGCCAATACTATACCACCCATTAGAAAAAGTCTTTCCGCCAAGCGTTTCGTCGTCTTCAGTTGTGTTGCGACGTGTGCCGGGTATGATGCGCCTAATGTTATTGTGTCGAAAGTTTGATCGTGGAGGGTCTCCAGATGAATCTCCCTCTGGCGCAGCATCGTTGGTCGTGTTGTTGGGTTTAAAATTGCATCACCTGGCTCAGCTGCCGTCTTCCTTCCTACTCACTAAGATTTTTAAGTGAAAACTTGCGCGCTTTACCATCAACAATTGCATCACTGCTTTCAGGCGGGATTGCAATCAAGCACTAGTTTATAATTATAAAAAAAAAGAATTACGCCCTAAATAAAATTGAGCAATCATTCAGTCGCCATTGTAAACCCTGCCTAAGAAACGTTACCGCGTGGTTTGAATCAGATAAACTAATCTAGGCTGAGCTGAATAGCGTATGACTAGTAATCGAGATCTAATCAGTCCTATTTAATACCATTAGAATATTGTTATATGATTACCATTTCGTGGAAATACGACCCGTGGTCATGCGGAAGTTGGTTTTAAGGGTCAAATTAGGTTGTGTTCTTTGAAATATAATATTATGTGTTATAAACATTTTATGACAGAATTATTTCTGTTTTTCTGTGGGGTGTGGGGGGAGAGCTGATTTAAATGGGCTGATGTACATTGCTCGTAGAACCGATGGGGCAGTAAGGTTCTGGAGTGGCGGCCACGTACTGGAAGACGCAGCGTAGGCAGGCCCCCAACAAGGTGGACCGATGACCTGGTGAAGGTCGCGGAAAGCCGATGGATGCGGGCAGCACAGGACCGGTCAGCGTGGAAAGCCTTAGGGGAGGCCTTTGTCCAGCAGTGGACATCTATAGGCTGAAGAAGAAAAAGAAGAAGGTTTTTAATCAATGACTTCGTCTAGTCTTTTCGCAACTTTCTTGGAGTGTTTAGAGATGTGAGGGACAGTGACGTGTGACGACAGTAAGGCGCGTTGTTCACATGTGGCTGGTGTAGATAACGCTACAGGATGGCTTTCAGTCTTACCTGATGCAGTTGAATACCAGTATACTAAACGGAGCGCCTGTCATCTGACTTCCACCGTCTAGTGACATGACTACACAGACTCTGGACTACTCGTAACGACTTTCAAAGATTCACTAATGAAACCCGGGACCGACCTAACAAGTTTTCCGAGGCATAGACAGGTCACGATATACAAAGACCTAGTCCTATCTTGAGGAAACCTGTACTTTTAAGTCTGAAATCGCCAACCCATATTGAGCAAGCGTGGTGATTTCGCTCAATCCTTCTCTGTAAGAGGAGAGACCTGTGCCCAACAGTGGGGCGATAAAAAGGTTGATGATGATGACGATGATGTCCTTTATTTTTTTTTTGACGCTGTGGTAATGCATTTATGCACCGTACCCCGAAGGGCGCGTGTGGGACTCACCCAGCCGAAGCCGGGAATACCCACTAAACCCACAGCGGCACAACCACATCGCCTGAGTGGCGGGGTCATGGGAAATGGTAGAGCCTGTCTACCAATCCCCCGCCGGCGATTCCCGTCAAGCGGCGGGCCCACAATGGTCCCCCCATAAGGAGGGGCCGGACTGGGTACGTCTTCTAGTGCGAGAAGACGCAGCAGCCAAGGGTTTTTTAGCGAGGTGTCCTTCCTCTTAGCCCCACTCGTTTGCCCGGAGGCAAACGGGGCCCCCAGCTCCTCTCAATGAGGAGACCGGGTTGCCCGACGGTGACCCGGAGTTCGGGTCACGTCAGCCACCTGGAGTGGTGGCCGACCCGCCGCACATGTGACCACCGAAGCGGTCCCCACTTCTGGTTTTGGTCCGCGCCGGTAAACCGGTAACCCCCATATCTGGGGGCCGTTCCCCTATCCGCCACCTGGGGACGCGTCCGATGGCAGGCCAGAAACTACGCACGGAATGATGATGATGTCCTAACTTGACCTAGGTCAAGTTAGGACATCATCTATTAAGGAACGCAGGACCTCATGTTCAGAAGTAGCACTTGCGACCACTAGAACCAATGGCGACTATTATAATTCCGATACAAAGTTGTGTTTTTTTTTATTAGTTATAAACTAGTGCTTGAATGCAATCCCGCCTGATGGTAAGCAGTGATGCAATCTTTGACGGTAAAACGCACTAGCTTATTAAGCCTATTCACTTTAAAAAAACTGAGTCAATAGGAAGGAAGACGGCAGTTGAGCGAGGTGATGCAATGTTTACCCCAACAATATGACCAACGATGCTGCGCCAGAGGATGATCTGGAGACGCTCCACGACCAAACTCCCGACACAACAACATTAGGCACATCGTACCCGGTACACATCGCAACACAACTGCTCAGACCCGTCCTCCGTACGGCTTCACCAGACATCATGCCGGAACACGACGAATCGCTTGGCATCAAGACTTTGTCTGGTGGGTGGTAACTTATGCCGGCGGCTGATGTTGTTGCCTACCACCTATAAATGTATGTGTTCAATGTATTTTGTTCGATGTATGTTTTTGGTGTAAAATCCATACTATTCATACTAATATTATAAATGCGAAAGTAACTCTGTCTCTCTGTCTGTTACGCTTTCCCGCTTACACCTCTAAACCGATTTTGATTTAATTTGCCACAGAAAATCTTTAGAACCTGAGAAAGGACATAGGCTACCTTTCAATAAAAAATTTGGTATTCCCGAGGGAAATCTATAAAGCGCGATATAACCGAATTCCACGCGGGTGAAGCCGCTGGCGGAAAGCTAGTAAAGAATATGACGACGTCACTGACGGTGGAACGATAGGGTCGTCACCATCTGTGTTTGGTGGTAAGGGGTCTACGAAGTGTTCTTGATAATAACAATTTAAATAAGCAAACCGACAGTTTCGCCCCGGAGAAGTGATCTGGACCGCGTCTCAATCCGAAGTGACCGTTCGACAATCCCCGCTTTCCAAAACGACTCTACCACGTGCCGCCATTACAAAATAACGTCACAGCGTTAGCCCCACTACTATGTAAGTCAAATGAGCAACTTTTATTAAAATTATATCGTTATCCATGACAAATATACGAATATAAATAAATAAATAAAGAAGCCATCAACAATACCACACAAAACAACAACAGTATAGCTAAGATAAAACACAGAACACACATTACATACGTACTTATTTATTTCCAAACTTCTTATAAGTTCGCCATTGATTACCTAATTCTTATTGTCACTGGTCAACAAACAAACAACAAACTTTTGTCGCCAAACAAGAACAAATCTTGCAAGTTTTGCCACAACATAAGGGCTACAGAAGATCAGCTTTGTATAACAATCGAAAACAAGTGAATATATAAATGTTCGAATTGATTTTCTAGTGGAGCGCTGGCCCCCACATTTTGACCCCATTTTAGTGGCGAATAACGTCAATGGAACGTTATTATACGCCAGATAATAACGACAATAACAACAATACAGATAATAACAATTTGCCAGCGACGGTGTTTCCGTCACATTACAATTTGAGTGTCTTCAAGGCTAGAGTGAATAGGTTCTTAATAAACTAGCGCGCTTTACCATCAATGATCGCATCACTGCTTACCATCAGGCGGGATTGCGGTCAAGCGCTTGTTTATATCTTATAAAAAAAAAAAAAAAAAAAGATTTCGGTTAGTTCAACAGCATTATCATTTGCCTTGGGAAGTCTGCATGAGAAAATATGAGGCATCGTTTCTAATGTTGCTTCACAGTCGCACTGTGAATTGTCGGAGTACCCTACCTGACTAAGTGGTTCCTGCAACGATGCACCCAGCTTCATGGTAAGTTAAGAGATTTCAGATAGGCCATCGTAGTCGTTGGCACACTGGAAGTTCTTCTGCAGACTCAACACACTCAGCTGTATCGCTCCAGCAAAGTATATTGACCCACAACTGAAGATATAGACCCCATCTATTGGAGCAGTCAATTTTGATGCACTAAAGCTTCCACCATTTAGTCGGATGGTCGACATGAGGACACGCTACGAAGTTTCAGGCTTTCCCTTAATTTCGTTACGTCATTCACAGTCGCACTTTGAGGTGCCGGAGTGACCTACCTGACTAAGTGGTTCCTGCAGCGATGCACCCAGCTTCATGATCAGTTAAGAGATTTCAGACGGGCCATCGTAGTCGTTGGCACACTGGAAGTTTTTCTGCGTGCTCAACCCATTCAGCTGCATCGCTCCAGTAAAGTATATTGACCCACGACTGAAGACATAGACGCCATCTATTGGAGCAATCAATTTTGATGCACTAAATCTTCCACCATTTAGTCGGATGGTCGACATGAGGATACGTTACGATGCTCCAGGCTTTCCCTTAATTTCGTTTCGTCATAGAATGAACTACAGAACTGGTTGTCTTCTTCTGTTTTATAATTATAAACTAGTGCTTGACCGCAATCCCGCCTGATGGTAAGCAGTGATGCAACCGTTGATGGTAAAGCGCCACTTTAGTATAAATTGTAGTCCGACGGAAATACCGCCGCAGGCAGATTGTTACAGTCCCTCGATGTACGCCGTATAAAAGAAGAGGTTACTTACCATTGTAAGCAATGACGCAATCGTTGATGGTAAAGCGCCGTCTTCCTTCCTATTCACTTTTTTTTTTAAGTAACTAGGCTTCTAATAAACTTTTATTATAGTTACTCAAAAAAAAAAAAATATATTGAACAGGAAAGGAAGACGGCAGTTGACCGAGGGGATGCATTGTTAAACCCATCCACACGACCAACGATGTTGCGCCAGAGGGAGATTGATTTGGAGACCCTCCACGACCAAACTCCCGACACAACAATATTTGGCGCATCGTACCCGGCACACATCGCACTGCGCAACTGCTGCTGCCATCTTTTTGAGCAACTAGTTCTGACGCCCTAGAGGCCTAGAGCTTCCGTCATGAAGTCGGATGGTCGACATGAAGAAACGTTACGATGCTTCAGGCTTTCACTCAATTTCGTTACGTCATAGAATGAACTACAGAGCTGGTTGTCTATTGTTGTATGGACCTTCTCTACTTATCTATTTTGTGGTTTCGTTTTCTTCGCGACAAATTCCCCCAGGCGGGATTAGAAGCTCTGATCCTATAATAAAATCGGTCAACAATGCCGATCTATTGTTGGATAGATGTATTTTATGGGTTTTGTTTTTAATGTTCGTTTCTATAAAATATTTTTTACTACAATTATAACACGAACCTATTTTATAACTCACGCGCTTTTAGAAGAATCGCTTCCCGTTCTCGCCTCGACAATGAGGGCGAGTAGAAGTTTATAGAATATTCTAGAAGTTTGGAGAACATTTTAGAAGCTTTGTTTGAAGACAGACCTACAAGAGCCGTGCGACGCCCATCAACTGGGCAGCGCACCGAAAGTAAAGAGTGTAGGTATATAGGGTGGATTTTTCTATAGGATGCATTTTGGAGAGTGTACGAGGGAATTTCATGATTTAATTTCACCATCTCCGTTCCGTTAGCGGACGACCCGTTGTATTTCCACCCTTACGTTGTTAACACCACTACGATCCGGATGAAGCATTTCATTTCGAGGGACGGGAACAATCTGCCAGCGGCGGTGTTTCCGTCGGACTACAATTTAAGTGTCTTCAAGGCTAGAGTGAATAGGCTCTTAATAAACTAGCGGGTTTTACCATCAATGATTGCATCACTGCTTACCATCAGGCGGGATTACGGTCAAGCACTAATTTAAAATTTATGAAAAATAATACAACAAGGTTACCGAAAGTGTATATAGAATACTAGCGGCCGCCAGCAACTTCGTTCGCGTGGTTTAGTTATGCTCCGTTCCTATTGGTCACAGCGTAATGTTCTACAGCCTAAAGCCTTCCTGGATTAATTGGCTATCCAACGCAAAAAGAATTTTTCAAATCGGACCAGTAATTCCTGAGAGTAGCGCGTTCAAACAAACAAACAAACTCTTCAGCTTTATATATTAGTATAGATATTTACTAACCTCTATCTTCGCCCCAAGCCTTATTGTTTATGACATAAATCACTCGGTGAAAGTGAAACAATCTAGTTTATGAGAAGTTCTATTGGCAATAGGTATAGTTCTTGTTGGTAATAAGCCCCAAGGTCTACAGTGTGTTGCGACATATCTTTCAGACCTGTGTAACCATTCAGTCGCTTTTTCATCCATAGGTATTCAGCTGCGTCCACTTAGAATTGATGCTGACCCCAAAATCATTGGGATAAGGCTAGCCAGATGACGATAGCTATACAGAACCATACAATAGGCTTCTGCACCTTGAATGCTATGTATGCTCCCCACTGCTGGGCACGCCATAATAGCAGCGATAAATCTCCTTTTTGAGGAGTGTCCCGGTAAGGACTAGTTCCTGGCCGACAGCGCGTTGTGTCCCACGCGCACCTCAAAGCTGACATCTTCAGAAAATCATGACAGGGTTCACCAGGGCCCTAATCTACTATTTTTATAAATTTGTCATTCCAACACGATTCTATTGTCATTCTAGCACAGTTTGTCATCTGCTAAATTCATAAAAATCAATCAATTTTATCTCAATCGTCTTGTAATGAAATGGTGACATAATGAAATTGCCGTATTGTCATTATTAAAAAACTCGTTAATAAAAAAATATTTTCTAAAAACGAACGCTCAATTTGAAAATTTATTAATAAGGGGTGGAGTGTCAGTGATTGACCACTGGAAAGTCATTACGAAACTTGTCAAAATCGATCTTTCGATTCGTCTAGGGCCCCGGGATCGATCTTGCCAGGGTCACAAATTCTTCAAAAGAAAGGCACACAGACTTTTAGTCAGCAAATTCTCACACGCCTTCCGCTCAGTCTAGAGGGAGAGGCCATTTCATGATTTCCCATATAAAGAACTGTATTATCAATCATTATGTAAATAATTCTGTTATATATGTTCTGCAGTGGACAGGGTACATTGCTCGTAGAACCGATGGCCGATGGGCCAGTAAGGTTCTGGAGTGGCGGCCACGTACCGGAAGACGCAGTGTAGGGAGGGCCCCAACAAGGTGGACCGAAGACCTGGTGAAGGTCTCGGGAAGCCGATGGATGCGGGCAGCACAGGGAGGGGGGAGGCCTTTGTCCAGCAGTGGACCTCTACATATATGCTGACTAAGAAGAAGAAGAATATGTTCGATAAAGATTCTGCTCAACAACCAGTCGCATCCGAAGCTTTTTTTTTCAGCTTTGGAGTCTGGGGTCCGCTTTACCAGCCTAACGGCTGATTTTTGCTAAACTTCGATATTTTCTGTGAAGCGACTGCTGTCTGACCTCCATAAGCGGATGGCGATATCGAAGCATTACCAGCGACCAAGTGGGGAGGAACAGGGTGTAATGTTCACTCATCCACCAGAGAAAACGAAGGATCCTCTGACCAGACGGGTGTTATGTCTGGCGGGTACTTGCTACACTGATAGTCTATTACTCAATTACCCTGCAACTACCCCAGACTGAGCTGCTCGCTCTGCTAAGCAATGTCATTAAGCACTATGCGTAATTATGCTACAATTATGACATTTTAAACACTGTTTTTTTTTTTAAATCACGTAAATTATTGTAAACATTTTCATTTTTAATGTCTGAACTTGAAAAAAGACGATGATCCCTGAGTTTGTTTCGCTTTTTCTTCTCAGAGCTAGTCAATTAGGATATGCCGGCTCCATCTAGTTTAAAAAATATGACGTGTAAAAGTGATCAGTGATCCTGCTTGCTTAATAAACGATTTCATTTCATTTCTACTGAGTCGAAAATGACACATTATGAGTTTCTTAGTCTGCCCTTTCCCGACAAAATATATGTGAAATAAATAGCCATCGTCTATACATATACTTATACATATAGTCTACGCTGCAAACAAGTTATTTGTGATGGGATTTTTTTTCGCACTCAGTCCTTCCAGTAGATTATTGTGGGTGGGATTAAAACTGTAAACTTTTTCGTGTGTCGGATTTACGAACAGCGTTTTAAGAGGGAACTCTAGTGGTGCTTTCTCTACATATACAAACGTATTCCGCTGTTTTTTTCGTGGATAATGCTTTTAGAGCAATATTTTTTTCTACAATTTTACACCGTGATTGCACGTGCCCCTATCATGTTTTTTTTTTCCAAACTATTAATTATAATTAAAAAATTACGGTACTTCAAAATCACGAAAAATAACCCATTTTTACCGTGATGCTCAGATAGAAGCATTTTCTTCAAAAAAATTTTTTTTTTTTAGTTATAAACTAGTGCTTGACTGCAATCCCGCCTGACGGTAAGCAGTGATGCAATCGTTGATGGTAAAGCGCGCAAGTTTATTAAGCCTATTCACTTAAAAATCTTAGTGAGTAGGAAGGAAGACGGCAGTTGAGCCAGGTGATGCAATTTTAAACCCAACAACACGACCAACGATGCTGCGCCAGAGGATGATCTGGAGACCCTCCACGACCAAACTCCCGACACAACAACATTAGGCACATCGTACCCGGCACACATCGCAACACAACTGCTCAGACCCGTCCTCCGTACGGCTTCACCAGACATCATGCCGGAACACGACGAATCGCTTGGCGGCAAGACTTTGTCTGGTGGGTGGTAACTTATACCAGCGGCTGATGTTGTTGCCTACCACCGAGATCCGATTTTGATATAAAAATAATTAAGATCTGTCGTGTTTTGAAAACGAAAACAGCGGAATACGAAACTTTTTTTGGTTATAGTTTTTGTAGGTAAAATCAGTCTGAGCTGCAACTGTCCTTTTCTCACTTTATCGGGAGAGGTTGGAAGCAGCGCGAAATAGTTTCTACAAACACTTATTTCCCAAATTCCTTAGCACTAGAGTGCCCTCTTAAGGACTCTTTCGATAACTGTGATTGATGTTCGATACCGCTCGGAAGCGTATTGCTATGCTGTGACCTATTCAGATAGGCTTGTCTGGTCTTAAGTGGAAATTAAAAAAAATGTGATAGTCACTGTCAAACCGCTAGTTACGCGGAAATTGCAGAAATTGTTTTGTTTTAAAACAATTGAATAAAAAAAAGAAATTACTTGTTTTACCAAAGCACGCAAGTTTAATCCCCCTTAATAGGGAATCAAAAAACAAGAACTATTGAACGTAAAGAAATATTATACAAAAAATGTGAGCTTATACATTGCTTGATCAAACCTCTTTACTCAAACCAAAAGCCCTATTGTCCCGTCAATCAAGACTATACAAATTTTTGTGATCGTAAAGAGGTCGTTACATGACCTGACCCCTTTACTTATTTACGTATTTTATTAATCATAGCCACGACCATAGTACAGTGAACTCATTTTTTTGTGGTTCAAAACAACAAAAGGAGTTGTGACTTTGACAAATTATAGAAGTGAACTACTGCAATGAAACCACTGAAGGTACAGTCAGCGAAATAGATAAGTATGCAGACAGTAACTTTGATATATGGGTACGTCAATAATGGACCTGTCACCTGATAACCTCATGTGTCAAAAGTGCAAGTCAAATGCAAAACGCCATTGCATTCTCGGTCCCTTTTTGCTGTCGACCATCTTATGAGTTATATATTTTTTATAAAATTTCAATTGAATTATAGCTTTTCACTATTATATTATTTGCCCATGATCCATTTGACTAGTTGATGGAGAGAAGTATTGTATAAGAAATTCGTATTTTTTCAAGATTGTAAATTGTAAACCCATCAGGCACGTGCACATATATGGAGCACATGGCGTGTAAGATAATGATTTTGTAGGTGTGCTAGGTAATTAGTAAAAAGTTCGACGTCGCTCATCTAAGTGTGTCAAGTAAAGCAATCAACTCAACCTTTTGTAGTCCACTGCTGGACATAGGCCTCTCCTAAGTTGTTACAGGACACCCCCTAGCTCCACCTTCTATATCCAATCTGACTCAGCCACCTTCATAAGAATCTAGTTTGGGGGCATCCCACACCACGCTTGTCGATACGCGGTTTCCACTCCAGCCTCCAGGACTCATTTGTTCCACCAGCCATCATCGGTCTGTCCACGAACACGGCCAGTCCTCTGCCACTAAAATAAAGTACATGTTTATAAAGTAAATGAGGGGTCATTTACTTTATAAACATGTACTTTATTTTAGTGACAGTATAACTAGTATTAACTACATAGTTGTAGAAAGGAACTTATTTCAGCCTGTCTACTTAACTATTTTGCAGACTGTACAAGCTATTAGGCGCAAAGTACGAAACATCGGCTATTTTCGGATAACACGAATAGTTCCGAAGTTTCTGGAATGATGATTTATGATGCTTATTAGAAAGAAATAAACATGATTTTCATGTATTGTCCAAAGTGATGCTTTAGTATTTTAAACCTTATCACATTGAAATAGAAAGCATAGTTTTATGATACGTTTTGCGCTATTCGGGGCGGTTAACGGGGCATTACATTAAGGATATACTAGCGGCATGGTTATGTATAGGTACATATTAGAACACGAAACGATTTTCATAAAATAACATCACGCCATATTTCCGCGGTAGGATGCACAGAGGTGTAGCCATAGTACACCTACATTATACCTGTTCTAAGTCTCATAAAATAGGTGTGCATTCCAAAAATAAAGCAATTAAAATAAGCAGTAGCAGCTAAGATATGACCAGTTTCAACTGACGGAATCCGTTCACTAACATAACGCATGGTTTGGCACCATTTAGCTCAACCATTTTAGAGGGAGATAAGCGCGCCACCGCCAGCGAGACATTTGAATAAGCAGAACAAACTATTCACAAACTCAGATGGCTCATTCACGTCAATGGAAAGCATATTATCCAGTAAATAGTAGCTCCTAAGTGCCTAGTACTCACACCGGTGCTTTGCAATTATACACACAATACAGTAGAGATTGAGTTTAGGTATATAATTACAAGATTGTCTTATATTTTCCCCCTTATTCATAAACGAATACGAAAACGAATAGACGTTTGTACGTCACTTAACTTTAATCATCGTTTTAAATAAATAAACACACCAGTGTTTAAGGGTTTTATTCATAAACGATGATTAAAGTTAAGTGACGTACAACAGTCTAAAATGTATGGTTAAAGAATCGCTAATCACTAGTTAACTTTAAACAATGTTAATGAATAAGTGGATAATCTTTAGCGACTTTAATAATAGTTTCAACTTTTAATCGCTTATTTTTTCAACGCATTTTCGATTAAGACTTGTTGGTTTCGTTTGGGCCGTAATCTGCTCAATATGACATATTGAGCAGATTACGGCCCAAACATTGTTTAAAGTTAACTAGTGATTAGCGATTCTTTAACCATACATTTTAGACTGTTGTACGTCACTTAACTTTAATCATCGTTTATGAATAAAACCCTTAAACACTGGTGTGTTTATTTATTTGTGTAACCCTACTATCCTGAATCATATCCTGGGTAAATGAAAACAAGCAAGCTGTCAAGATTTCGTATTGCGGAACCAAAATTACATATTACGGTTAACTTCGTTAAACTGAAAGCAAATGTTGTAGTTTTAAAACTGAAGGCAACATTATCTTCGCAATATTTTAATTTTAATTTCGGAATTACATTCGGAAACCAAATATATTTCTCGATTGGGCTGCAGAACCAGCATTGAGCCTGAGATTTTTATCAGAAGTATAATCCCTTAACTTAAAACATAAATGCCTAAAATAAGTGAGATTAAGTTCGTTCGTAGACCCAGTAGTCCCTCTCGTTACTTTTTTAATATTTTTTTTTGTTTATGAATTAGTACCTATTTAAAATTTCAGTAATAAAAATCCCCTAATTAAGTATTCCGTACTTAATTCACGCTAAAATCTATAGGATATGCTGAATAATTTGGAAATAATACGGTACTGAGCAGCGACAGTCCAACTAGGTAGGTCCAACTTCGAGAAAGAGGTGTCTCGTCGAATCCAGCTCGGCTGGACAGCGTTCGGGAAGCTACGCTACATCATCTTGGTTTCCAAGGTACCACAGTGTCTCAAGACCAAACTCTTTGACCAGTGTATGTTGCCAGTAATTTCTTACGGAACTGAAACCTGCCCGCTCACAATGGGCCTCATACGAAGGCTCAGAGTCAAACATAGGGCGATGGAAACAGCTATGCTTGCAGTTTCTCTGCGTGATCGAATCAGAAATGAGGAGATCCGCAGAAGAACCAAAGTCACCGACGTAGATCTTCGAGTCGCTAAACTTAAGTGGCAGTGGGCAGGGCACATTTCTCACAGTAAGGTTCTAGAGTGGCGGCCACGTACCGGAAGCCGCAGCGTAGGCAGGCCTCCAACAAGGTGGACCGATGACCTGGTGAAAGTCGCGGGAAGCCGATGGATGCGGGTAGAACAAGACCGGTCATTGTGGAAAGTCTCGGGGGAGGCCTTTGTCCAACAGTGGACCTCTATAGGCTGAAGAAGAGCAGCGACAAGACATGTAATATCTACCTACCCGCACTGAGCCTGCGTAGTAGATTAACCTTCCCCACTCCCTCTCACCACGAGACCTGTGTCCCAAGAGTGTGAACATTATATGATGATTATGTATGAGCAGCGACACTGCTACCTACAGTCAAAGTTTAGCATAGTTTAGCTATGTTTCTTAATTAGTTAGCGGACGGAGCTTGTAGAGACTGAGAAAGGTACGATATGTTGTAAAGAAAGTATTTCTATGGACTCCTTTATCATTTATCTGCCTAGCCTTTGTCCAACTATGTTAGGGTCAGCTTATAGTCTAACCAGTTTTTTTTTATATAAATTATAAACTAGTGCTTGACCACAGTCCCACCTGATGGTAAGCAGTGATGCAATCTTTCATGGTAAAGCGTGCTAGTTTATTAAGCATCAATTCACACGTACGACAACCACACCACGTCGCAGCGACAAAATGTGGTCAAGCTGTGGTTACGTGTGAATAATGTCGCAGCGGCTTTTTTGAGTTGCGTTGTGGTAGCGACAAAATGTCGATGTGGTTGCGTTGCCTCTGTGGTAACCACGTGGTCATGTGCAGAGCGCACGCTGTAGATAACGTCATGTCGTGGCGATGTGGCGGCGGTACCGCCACCAGTGGTGGCGTTGCCATCGTGATGTGGTTGCGATGTAGTCGCATTACACAGGTGGTGGATAACAACGGCAAAATGTGATACATATGAATTGTAATATTCATTTTCAATATAAAATATATGCCCGACAACGTGGCGTCGTTGTGGTGTGGTTGTGGTGCGTGTGAATTGACCCTATGTAAGAGCCTATTCACTCTAGCCTTGAATACACTTAAATTGTAGTCCGACAGAAACACCGTCGCTGGGAAATTGTTCCACTCCCTTCCCACACAGGCGTGTCTTTTCACCGCCAAAAGGAGCCCGTTCACCTTGGCTCCTACTTTTCAGAATGTATCCTTGGAGTGCACCAACCGCCTTCAGCTGTTGGGAGTAGAGATTTCCTCGAACCTTAACTTTGGGCGGTTCATTGAGTCCAAGGCCAGGGTGGCTGCTAGAAAACTTGGCGTTATCGCAAAGGTCCGGCGGTACTTCACACCGGGGCAGCTTCTAATGTTGTACAAAGCACAGGTCCGCTCGTGTGTGGAGTACTGCAGCCACATTTGGGCTGGTGCTGCGAAATGTCACCTGGATACTTTGGATTCAGTGGAGAGGCGTGCGAAGAGGCTGATTGGCGACCAGACTTAACTCGAAACGGTCTCCAAAGCCTGGAGCACAGGCGTAGAGTAGCCAGCCTTTCGGTCTTCTATAGGTTGCATTCTGGTGAGTGTGCAAGGGAATTGCATGATTTAATTCCCCCATCACCGTTCCACCATCGGACGACCCGTTGTACGGCGAGTTTCCACCCTTACGTTGTTGATACCACTGCGACCCGGACGAAGCGTTTCGCTTCCTCTTTTATACCGCGTACATCGAGGGACTGGAACAATTTGCCAGCGACGGTGTTTCCGTCACATTACAATTTGAGTGTCTTCAAGGCTAGAGTGAATAGGTTCTTAATAAACTAGCGCGCTTTACCATCAATGATCGCATCACTGCTTACCATCAGGCGGGATTGCGGTCAAGCGCTTGTTTATAACTTATAAAAAAAAAAAAAATGTACGCGGTCTATAAGAAGAAGCGAAAAAATTCGTTCGAATCGTTGTGGTGTCAACAACGAAAATTCGCCGTACGACGGGTCTTCCGATGATGGAACGGAGATGGGGAATTATGTCATGCAAGTCCCTCGCATACTCCCCAAAATGCATCCTATAGAACACCGACAGGCTGGCTACTCTTTGCTTGTGCCCCAGACTTTGGAGATCGTTTTGAGCTAAGAGAATAGGTGTGACATCCATAAACCGACTGACCGCGGCAAACACCGCTTAACCTGATCGATAGTGCAGCTGTTATGTAGTAACAAGTTCTTGTAATGACAAGAACTTGTTACTATATAACAGTTTATTTATAACTAAATAAGGCAACAGATTACAAGTAGCAAGGCAAACGGTCCAAAATTTCATAGTAATCAATATGGCTTCACCATCGGTAAATCAACAGTCGACGCGGCGCTTTCTGTCAGAAGAACCGTTAAAAAATCGGAACACAAGTACGTGATTGGTATCTTTTTGGATATTTCTGGGGCTTTTGATAACGCTTGGTGGCCTATGCTATTGTTAAAATTAAAAACCCGCGGTTGCTTTAGAAACATATATAATCTCGTTTACTCGTACTTTATAAACGGTTCCGCGGTACTTAAGCTCGGTCATTTTTCTAATACTAAAGCACTAACCATGGGATGTCCTCAGGGTTTAATTGTCGGTCCTTTTTTATGGAATTTGGGTTTTGATGATTTCCTCGCGATCCCGCTTCCTTACGGCTGTTCACTTACTGGTTACGCGGACGATGGCCTACTGCTCATTCAGTGAAGTACCCAAGCTGGACTTGCGAACTTGGCCAATACTTGCCTAAATCTAATATCTTAGTGGGGTGATCGTAACCGCCTAGCGTTTGCGCCGCATAAAACCTATCAACTTCTACTAAAAGGTAATCTTAAATCATTGCCTACTATTAAATTTAATAACGTTCCCGTTAAAAAACAGCAATCCGTATGCTACCTTGGTATGGTCTTAGAAAGGAATTTTTCATTTATCGAACATATAAAAATAGTTGATGAAAAAGCTAAAAGGAACTTTTATGTCCTAACTAGAATATCCAAAGCAACTTATGGTCTATCATTCCTAACTTTAAAAACTATATATGGAGCTACCTACTTAGGATGTATGTGCTACGGTGCACCTGTTTGGGCCGTTAGGGCCAGCATAGGGGCGGCGCGACGTAAACTGCTTCAAAGCCATCGTTTGGCATTGATATTTTTATGCAAGGCGTATAGAACAGTCAGTACTGAAGCCTTACCCGTACTGGCAGGTTGGCGTGGTGGCAGGTTGTTACACAACGCGACCTTAATAGAATTTCTAGATTATTTAAACCTCAGACTGACGTCTGGGAGGACCTCTTATCCGAATGGCAAAGTAGGTGGGATAATTCCATCAAGGGCCGGCACCTCCATCTGTTTTTTCCATCCGTTGGCGATCGGCTGGCTAAGACATGGCTGGTGGTTGACCACTGCGTTGCCCAATTTCTCACAGGTCATGGCAACTTTAAAAGTAAACTGTATTCTTTTAAACTTGTTCCTTCGCCTTTGTGTCAGTGTTCCACATCGAACTGTGAATTTGAACAGTCCGCACATCACATCTTGTGGGAGTGTATTCTTTGGCAGAATGAACGCAATATTATGTTGGATAGTGTACAAGTTACATCCGGAGTTGTTTATTATACGGACCTTGTAGAAACTGGAACCAATTTTCGTGCGTTCAGGCGCTTTTGCCATACCTATTATTGGAATCAATTGTAACAGCACATACCTACTTACGCACATACTTACTTACTTACCCATTAACTTAATCAAATTTTATTCCGTGGTGCTTGGCAATCTGGGCTTCTCCCAGTTGCAATAATGTCCCTTTGTGCCGATTGGCCTAGTTCTGTTCTGTCTCCTGCTTGTTATGGAGGGAAGTGGAAAAAATATATTTGTTCTTACTCCTCCGCTATTATTTTCTGATTAATTTCATTGCAGGACCCAAGACAGTTGAATCGTTTCCCCGGGACTCGTCGAGCTTCATTGCTCGGCGTTTTTCTGGCGGTCTCCACTGTTGATTCTGGCTTTCAGGAGTTGCAGTGGGTTGGGAACAGTGTGGCGGGTTTTGTCCCCAAAAAAAAAAGCTGCAAAGCAATTGGGTAACAAACTATCAGTAGCAATGAGTTTCAGTTTGACAGTTCAACAACAGTCATTGCGTTGAGTGGTTCAGCAACGCATTTTTTTTTAAATATGGAGCAATAGACTATCAATAAGCTTCAAAATAACCCAAATTGAGAGTTATATTGTATTACGCATTTAGGGAGCCGATGAAAACCAATGTCCTCAACCCAATCAACAGTCTCAACCGCTTATAAGGTCAATCCTCGACCCCTGTCATACAGGATGTCCTAAGTTCAGAGGTCGAGGCCTTATTGATGTAAGCTGCTACTGATGTGTTGTAAATAATTTACTATTACTAATGTATGCGTATGGGGCGGAATTGAGTCTTGTGGAAAACACTGGGTTTGTAATATATGCTTTCTAATAAATAATTACTTTGGATCTGCACCCTAATTTCGAATTACACTATTATTATCAATTTGGACAATTTTGAATCTTACTGTTAATCCATTGCTCCATAATTTTCGGAAAATTTGTCTGCTCGGCAACTGAAATAACGCTATGAATGTTGTTGAACTGTCAAAATGAAACTTATTGCTACTGATGTGCTCTATGCAATTACCCTACCTACTGAAGCTAGCAAGGCGGGCTTAAAAGCGCATTTTTAAAACTTCGTAAATTAACCTTAAGGGTCCGTCCTGTTAATCTGCTCATTTTGATCAATTTTGTTCCATGATTGTGAGAATATGTTACATAATATTAGTAAAATTATGTATGATATGGATAGTACAACTCTTCATCTAGGTGCTAGCTTGAATACTTTTTTCAAGAAACTTCATAATTAGTAGTAAATCTACAATTTCCAATACTCTTTTTTTCAAATTTCACGTTCGAGTGAAGTTTGACCATAGTTTCTGAAGAAACTACAAGCGATTTTGCCCATAAAAAAAGTACTATTCACATCAGCATATAACTATCTTGCTGCTAGCTTGACCACTTTTTCGAGTTTATTTCATAATTCAGCCAAAAAAGAAGACAGAAATTAAGAAATTCAAGGGAAAACTGCAGCCAAACAAGTATGTTTTTTCTATAATAAAGCAACTTTTTTTTAAAATTAAAAAATGCCTCATTAATTTTAAGGTATTTTTATAATAGAAACAAAAGTTTATTTTCTAAAAAAAAAATTTTTTCATCATGAAAATCAATGTCAAAATCTACTATATTTACGAGCGCGCAAACGCCGCCGGCTCAGTGGTAACACGGCTAGCGCAAAGAGAGGACGTATCACTTTGTGTCGCCAAGAGCTCGCGAGGTTTACGTAGGTTTATGTAAAAAATGTACTGCGACTACCACAACTTGGTCCTTTAATTATTTTTCTTTCTTAGTAATATTATATTAGTTGTGAATTATATTAGGATATTTACGACTTATCCCTTGGATTGCTTTAACTAATTTTTAACCGACTTTAAAAATGAAGGAGTATATTTTTTTTGAGTTCGTAGATTTTTCCATCATTTGTTTTTTTTTTTTTTTATTTTTATATATTATAAACTAGCGCTTGACCGCAATCCTGCCTGATGGTAAGCAGTGACGCAATCGTTGATGGTAAACCAATTTGTGAACCAATTTAAAAATATCTTGGGTTTTTTAGTTCTCTATTAAAGTCAATTCACATAATGCTTTTGTTATACCTAAACTCATTTTTTTTTTTTAAGATAATGGGGCGAAACAAGGGAGCACATTACCAATGTATCAATAAAAGAAAGAGGAATAGAGAGGGAATGGCGAGAGCCAGACAAGTGCTTAAAGAACGTACTTTTAATCAACTGGATACCACTTCGTCATCTACTATGAGTGTCGAAGTTGATGTAGGCACAGTACGTTTCTGCTATCTCATTTTTTTTAATAGCCTACTGTGTCTTCCTCTTCTGGGCAAAGGCCTCCCCTTTTTACTTCCAAACCAACCATAACCTACAACCACCAATACCACAATAACCTACAATTATTTATTAATTTTATTTCACAAGTCTTTCAATCAAATACAGCTTGTTACTGTTTTTTTTTATATATTCATATGCTATTTATTGCAGAGTAAAGAAAATAATCCAAAGGAAGTAAGTTATTTATTTAGAAAATAGCACTATTACAGAGCATTCCAATTCAGTGCTATAAGTAAGAATAAATTATACAAAACAAAAAACAAAAAACATTACATACATAAAGTCAGAATAACTATTAAAGAAACATTTATAATATATTTACATTATATACTTAGACTATAATAAACAGGAACAATACCTATATCATTAATTATTATTAGTTGTTTGGTAACAAATTTATTTTCAAGCGATGTCTTTGAAACTGAGTCAAACAAGGTATGTACTGGATGTACTAACTATGCTGCATTTAATGCACATTAAGTAATAATAATTAATTTAATTCACCAGAAACACACATAAGTTTGAATTTTTGTTGTTTCAGCAGTCACCAGTTTCGTTGTTGGTTATAGAAGGACGAAGAGTAGTTGATTTTCAGTATTTTTTGACCAATTTATTAACATATTAAGTCACAATTCAAAATTTGGATGCAATGCATCAAACCTCGTTATAATTGAAGAAAAATTGCAAGGGTTTTGTTCAACATTTTCATTGTCATGTGCAATGTGTGGAAGTCAATTCCTGCTAAAGACGTGTCAAATTAAAACAAACAAACTGTACGTTAACCAAAGCGCTGTTTCGGGAGTTATAAGTATCGGATGTGGTCGAACCAACTTAAATGAGCTAGCTGCTTCCATAGATTGACCACTTATGAATAAATCCATTTATGAAAAATGTCACGTCAATTTATTTAACTGGTGAAAAACTACAGCCGAAGCCACAATGATAGAAGCTGGTAAGGAAGAGGCTTCTATAGCTCTCGAAAGTGGCAATGTAAGTCCATCAGGTATACCAACTATAGCCGTAACAGCTGATGCTGCTTGGGGAAAACGTTCATATAAAACAAATTTTTCTTCCGCAGCAGGCGTTGGAGCTAGCTAATAGGGGTGAAAACTGGCAAATTATTACATGTTGGTATTAAAAATAAATACTGTGTTACATGTTCCCGTGCAGCTAATAAAAATATTACACCCCTGAAACACCGGTGTAATAAAAATCATACTGGCTCTTCCACTAGTATGGAGAAATCAATAATCGTTGAGGGATTTAGAGAATCTGTGAAAACACATAATTTAGTGTATGCAAAACTTATTGCTGATGGTGACTCAAGTGTGTATAAAAACATATTGGAAAGCAGGCCATATTCAAACGTTACGGTCGAAAAAGTGGAGTGTTCCAATCACTTAATGCGCAATTATAATGGAAAAAATTTAAGTTTGATGAAAGATACGTCCATCCCATTAAACGAACGCAAGCTACTACATTCTGATCGAGTGAACCGATTACGAATTGCTGTGAAAGCAGCAGTAAGATTCCGAGGAACTCAAAATGTTCCATTTACTGAGCAAATCAAAAACTTACAAAAAGACATTATCAACAGCCCACAACATATTTATGGAGACCATTCACAATGTGAAAACTATTACTGCACAGACGAAAAACCAACTTTTGCCTATTGCCCGAAATTGTCGATCCAAGAAAATCTCGTTCAATGCCTCTACGAGACACTTCATTTTCAAATAATAGGAGGCTAATGCCGGCAACTAGGTCCTGAAGTTCATCTAAGAGATTTCTTTAAGGTATTCTTACGGTTGCTTTAAAATTCTTTGTTAAATAATATTTTAAACATGTTTTTGTTTTATATATCGTTTACCTAAATACTGGAAATCTGTCTAACTGGAGGTATCTATCGTAATCCTAAATGCTGCATCCGGTTAGACTGGAAGCCGGTCCGAACATAGTTGGGAAAAAGGCTAGGCAGATGATTATGATATTGTATATGTAGGTACTTACACTACACTTTAATATTGGTATCCATAAACTAATTATTTAGTTATTGCAAAAACTCAAAAGGAAAATTAATTTATTTATATATACTTACTACAGTAGGTAGGACATAGATATCGACGCTTGAAAGGCAATCATATCTTCTTCTTCTTCTACAGCCTATAGATGTCCACTGCTGGACAAAGGCCTCCCCCAAGGCTTTCCACGCTGACCGGTCTTGTGCTGCCCGCATCCATCGGCTTCCCGCGACCTTCACCAGGTCATCGGTCCACCTTGTTGGGGCCTCCCTACGCTGCGTCTTCCAGTACGTGGCCGCCACTCCAGAACCTTACTGCCCCATCGGCCATCGGTTCTACGAGCAATGTGCCCTGCCCACTGCCACTTAAGTTTAGCGACTCGCAGAGCTATGTCGGTGACTTTGGTTCTTCTGCGGATCTCCTCATTTCTGATTCGATCACGCACAGAAACTCCTAGCGCTCTTTTCATTGCCCTTTGTGTGACTCTGAGCCTTCGTATGAGGCCCATTGTGAGCGACCACGTTTCAGTTCCGTAAGTCATCACTGGCAACACACACTGGTCAAAGACTTTAGTCTTGAGACACTGTTGTATCTTGGACGACGAGAAGATGTAGCGTAGCTTCCCGAACGCTGCCCAACCGAGCTGGATTCACCGAGACACCTCTTTCTCGAAGTATCGATCGGCAATCTTACAGGTGCTGTTTAATAAAGTCTCTGCAACCATATAATGCTTGCAAAGCCCCGGTGCTTCAATGGTGCTTGGTACCCAGACGTTTTATCCTAAACAGGTGCAGTTGACAGCCTCCGTGGCGTAGCGGTAGCGGACGCGGCCGCTGCGCAGGGTGGCACGGGTTCGATCCCCGCACAGTGCAAGTATTTGTATGCATGAATATGAATATTTGCACTGGTCTGGTCGTGCCTCGGAAAGCACGTTAAGCCGTTGGTCCCGGTTGCCATACGAACATCTAGTGGTAGTCGTTACGGGTAGTTGGAGCCCTCAAAAGTCCAACAATTGGTCTAACTGTAATGCTTCGATGTCGCCTTCGGGTTGTGGAGGTCAGACGGCAGTCGCTTCACGGAAAATGTCGAAGTTTAGCCATATCAGCAGTTGGACTGGTAAAGCGGACCCCAGACTCCAAAGCTGAAAAAGGCTTCGGATGCGACTGGGAATAACGCTGGGATGATGATGATGACCTCTTTCTCGAGGTTGAACCTACCTAGTTGGACTGTTTGTCCCAGGTATACATACTCGTCAACAACTTCGAGTGCAGAGCAACCAACTACAATTGAAGTGGGTGCGACATGAGAGTTCGACATGATCTTCGTCTTATCCATGTTCATTTTTAGACCCACTTGTTAGGAAGCTCTGCTGAGGTCATTGAGCATTTTGCCCAAGTCTTCCAGGGTCTCAGCCATGACCACGATATCATCTGCGAAACGGAGATTAGTGATGTACTCGCCGTTGATGTTGACGCCAAGTCCTTTCCAGTCCAGGAGCTTGAAGACATCTTCCAACGCAGCAGTGAACAATTTAGGAGATATGACATCTCCTTGTCTCACTCCACGCTGCAGTTGGATCGGTTTCGAGTCCTGATCCTGGAGACGGACTGACATGGTGGCGTTTTTTTACAAACACTTTATCACCTCAATGTATCGATGGTCAATTTGGCACCACTGGAGAGACTGTAGCACCGCCCAAGTCTCAATCGAATCGAAGGCCTTCTCATAGTCCACAAACGCCAAGCATAGTGGTTTGTTATACTCCTCGGACTTCTGTATAACTTGCCGCAGCGTATGAATGTGGTCTATGGTGCTAAAACCTTTTCGGAAGCCTGCTTGTTCGGGAGGCTGGAAGTCGTCGAACCTGCGAGCGAGACGATTCGTGATGACCCTAGAAATCATATCTAAGCGACAAAAGTTCGTAAATTGGGTTATATACACCATTCGAACCGCCAGATTTTTCTGCGTCGTTTGGTGTATAATTGTATATAACTCAATTTACGAATTTTTGTCGCTTAGATATGATTGCCTTTCAAGCGTCGATATATTATCGCGTAATAATTATGTTAACCCTAAAATTTTGTTAATAGATTTTAGATTGTTTAGGGTTTTTAGATTGTTTTTTTTTTGTTTTCTGTCGACCTCCGTGGCGCAGCGGTCAACACGCCTGCCTGCGACGCGGAGGCCCCGGGTTCGTTCCCCGGCCATGTCATGATGAAAAACGATCTTTTCCTGATTGACCTGGGTCTTGAATGTTTATCTATATATGTATTTCTTATAAATATAGTATCGTTGAGTTAGTATCCCATATCACAAGTCTCGAACTTACTTTGGGGCTAGCTCAAGCTGTGTGATTTGTCAGTATATATTTATTTATTTATTTATTTATTTATTTTAGATTTCTAGATAATATTATATTAAAGAAGAATATTAAATTAAACTGATTACTTATTCTAATATTTCATTTTACCGTATATGCTTTTATTTCTTAAATTGCCTATGTAATAAACTATCATTACACCATATTTTTTTAATTTCAAAATGTATCAATATTCATCTAAATTGTGATAAATATACAATGTGCACTCGTTTCCGACTATTCACAAATCATACTTTATATAATTTAGAATAATATCTTCTAAAGGATCAAAAATGTTTAAGCGTTCACTAAGCTCGATATTTACGCGCGTGTGCGTCTAGCTGCTAGAACGATGCACACAAAGGTAACATCGCAACGATTTTACCTAAACTGTAGCGAGAGAATTTTGTGCACGGACTCTTAAAACCCCGGCTGAATCGTCTGGCTTATTTTTTTTTATATTCTATTAAACCCCTCTACGTGATCATTCTCCTGCCCTTATCCCAATTTATTTGGGGTCGGCGCAACATGTCTTTTTCTTCCATACATCCCTATCAGAAGCCGTCTCGGCAGTCACCCTCTTCTTAGCCATATCATCCTTCACACATTCCATCCATCGTTTCTTTGGTCTTCCCCTACTCTTATAGCCATCAACATTCATAATTAAAACTCTCCTCACGACATTCTCCTCATTTCTCCGTAACACATGCCCGTACCATGACAACCGATTTCCACACAACTTTTCAGCTACCGTTGCCACTTTCAGACTTCCTCTTAAACCCCTCTACGTATTTTAGTTTTATCCATTGTCTAATGCCGCCGATTCCCTTGTTCACGAACTAAACTAAATTAAATTTTAGTTTAGTGTATCTTTTTCTTTCTCTTTCTATCCCACTAAGAAAAGGATAGAAGATAATTATGAATTTTATCATGTTGTACTAAAATATGTAGAAAAAAAAGCCACAGAACTTAAATTTAATTCAGTTTGTGAAAAAGAAAATCGTCGTCAATGTCGCATGAACTATTTAAAAATATTTAGTGCTGATACAAGGTATAACCCGCGCAGATAAAGAAAAGATCTGTAAATGGCGTCCTCTCGCATGCGTTCTCACTTACTCTCTATCGCTGTTTATTCTCACACATTGAAGTAAGCGCTGCAAAAAAAAAAACCATCGATCAGGAATTCAGGATTCGCTTTCCAAACTACTGAAGCTACTTTGACGCACTCCGAGTTATCGTTAATTTCGTTCCGCTAAAGTTTCTGTTATTTTGTTGTTTTTGTTGATATTGTTGTTTTTGTTGAGTTTGAACAATTAAAATCAACAATAAAAACAAACACGTACAATATTTACAACGTAAATTTGACATTTTACTATCTTAGCTTTTGATTTGTGATTGAACAATGGCATGTTTTGTCAACCGTACCATAAGTATCCGCCGCCATTTTCGGATCTTTTCTTTATCTGCGCGGGTTATAAACATAAAACATTCATTTGTAAAGTGTTATCAGTAAGGACATTAAGGACAGTTGAAAGTTGCTGGTTAGAAAAATAATAGGAACTGAACTGACTGTAATGTTTATATCTGTTATAAGTTTGTACCTAAATGGTAACGGATGCTAGGAACGCGCGACAGCCTCCGTGGCGTAGCGGTAGCGGACGCGGCCGCTGCTCAAGGTGGCGCGGGATCGATCCCCGCAAAGTGCAAGTATTTGTATGCATGAATATGAATATTTGCACGGGTCTGATCGTGCCTTGGAAAGCACTTTAAGTCGTTGGTCTCGGTTGCCATACGAATATCTAGGGGCAGTCGTTACGGGTTGTTGGAGCCCTCAAAAATTCAACAATTGATCTAACTGCAATGCTTCGATGTCGCCTTCGGGTTGTGAAGATGTCGAAGTTTAGCCATATCAGCAGTTGGACTGGTAAAGCGGACCCCAGACTCCAAAGCTGAAAAGGCTTCTGATGCGACTGGGATTAACGCTGAGATGATGATGAGATGACAAGGTAAACATAAAATAGATACCTTACCTATAGTGAAATAAAATTAAAAATACACAGTCCTAGAAGAAATTTATCTGTAAGTAAAGGCCAAAATAATACCCATTAACGAGTTAAATTTAAATTTACAACTGACTTAACAAGTTTAGGAAGGCTACACAACCGCACTAGGATTTACACAAATTGCAAAATAACTAACCTTTTCCAGGATTTCATCCCTAAAATGCTAAAATGTTACCTCAACTGCTGACTATAACCAAATCCGTCCCCATTTCTACCGTAACTGAACAATTAGTATGGATAACCTAACCCACACTTACCCGACCTTGCGAAGACATGAAAAAGAAATGGCTTCCAACTGTATAATCTCTGGTTTCCTATGTTTGATTGCGTTTGACGAACCGCCTAACAAAATTTTCGGTTGCAACTCTCGATTGATTTTGAACCATGAATTTAGGAGTTTAGAGCTACATTTCCTTGAGCTGGAAAAAGATAGTGCTGTTTTAGATTTCAGTGGTGGAATCATAAGTACTGGGCTAAAATGAAATAACGTTTGTTCAGTAGATATGTTTGTCATCATCGTACCAGCGTTAATCCCAGTCGCATCCGAAGCCTTTTCAGCTTTGGAGTCTGGGGTCCGCTTTACCAGTCCAACTGCTGATATGGCTAAACTTCGACATTTTCCGTGAAGCGAATGCCGTCTGACCTCCACAACCCGAAGGCGACATCGAAGCATTACCTACAGTTAGACCAATTGTTGGACTTTTGAGGGCTCCAACAACCCGTAACGACTGCCACTAGATGTTCATATGGCAACCGGGAACAACGGCTTAACGTGCTTTCCGAGGCACGACCAGACCAGTGCAAATATTCATATTCATGCATACAAATACTTGCACTGTGCGGGGATCGAACCCGCGCCACGCTGCGCAGCGGCGGCGTCCGCTACCGCTACGCCACGGAGGCTGTATCAGTAGATATGTTTGTGTTAGATGAAAAGAGATTTCTAGTTTCTCTTGATTACTTCATAAAATGTAATCCATACTAATATTATAAATGCGAAAGTAACTCTGTCTGTCTGTCTGTTACGCTTTCCCGCTTAAACCTCTCAACCGATTTTGATGAAATTTGGCACAGACAATCTTTAGACCCCGATAAAGAACATAGGCTACCTTTTATCCCGGAAACATTTGATGTTCCCGAGGGAAATCTAAAAAGCGCGATATAACGGAACTCCACGCGGGCGAAGCCGCGGGCGGAAAGCTAGTCTAATAATAATCTAAAGAAGGATTATGTTGTCTTCGGTTTAATTTCGGTTCCAACAACAATCGTTGGTTTGACCGATGACCTGAATGTATATTTTCGGAATTAGAAACATTCTAAATCTCATCTTAGTGACAATCACGGGCAAAAACTTGTTAAAAAGTATTTTTAGAATTCATTAAATTCATTATTTTCGTACTGCCCCTTTCTATATACGTCAGTATTTCTTGTAAAATCAATATGATTCCGTGGACATTGGTTTCTTTTATTTTTGTACTTTAGCCGACTATAAATATTGCTCGTGTGTGGAGTACTGCAGCCACATTTGGGCTGGTGCTGCGAAATGTCACCTGGCTACTTTGGATTCAGTGGAGAGGCGTGCGAAGAGGCTGATTGGCGACCCAGACTTAACTCGAAACGGTCTCCAAAGCCTGGAGCACAGGCGTAGAGTAGCCAGCCTTTCGGTCTTCTATAGAATGCATTGTGAGTGAGTGTGCAAAGGAATTGCATGATTTAATTCCCCATCTCCGTTCCACCATCGGACGACCCGTCGTACGGCGAGTTTCCACCCTTACGTTGTTAACACCACTGCGACCCGGACGAAGCGTTTCGCTTCCTCTTTTATACCGCGTACATCGAGGGACTGGAACAATTTGCCAGCGACGGTGTTTCCGTCGGACTACAATTTGGCCCGTCCGTCGGACTTCAAGGCTAGAGTGATTAGGCTCTTATGAAGATATTTGTTCAGTTTGATTTTCTATTTCACTAACCTGAATCGAATGTTATGTGTAAAAATTAATAAAATGTTGATTGTTTCTCTGCCTAAACCGCGGAGTGAGTGGGCCGGAGCGGGAACCATTATTTCGAACAAACTTGCTACCCCGGTAGGCTTTCATTCTGTTTGGTGGTGGAACTGGTTATCCATGGACAATAAAGTCGATGTATCTTTGTTTCCTCTTTTATTCCGCGTACATCGAGGCACTGGAACAATTTGCCAGCGGCGGTGTTTCCGTCACACTACAATTTGAGTGTCTTCAAGGCTAGAGTGAATAGGCTCTTAATAAACTATCTCGCTTTACCATCAATGATCGCATTACTGCTTAAGATCAGGCGGGATTGCGGTCAAGCGCTAAACTAGCGCTTGACCTTTTAAATTATAAAAAAAAAGAGTCAGATATTGGCTGATAGGCGGCAGAGTAGACATTATTTTTATTGAAGCCGCCAGGGCGGGTCGCTAGTTGTAAATAAAGTGTTGTCATTTTTACACACACTCCTAAAATACTACAGTTCTAATATTCACCCAAGTTTACCAACTTGGGTGAACAGCCAAAACAAACTTTCAGCCAAGTTAACAACATTCGGAGTAGAACTTCTGTTGTGTTTACACTACTACTTTACTGATTAGTAAACACGAGGGCGCGTCGGTGACGACTCGTCCTAATGATCAGCTAGTCAACAGACGTCGGTTTGATTGTCTTGTGTTTAGCGTGGAATGCACGCCACACATACCTAATTATTTGACACCCCTTGATACTTAGATATAATAGCTTGGCAGAGTTTATTAAATTAAAAGTCCTCTGCCGATAGCAAAGGATCAAAGTCCCAACTTGCGTTATGGCATAAAGGGATATAATGTTTATGGTTGCCTGTTCCGAGTTTAACGTTTTTTCCATTCACCGGAAGACGCAGAGGTGGACCGACGACCTGGTGAAGGTCGCGGGAAACCGCTGGATGCGGGAGGCGCAGGACCGGTCGTCGTGGAGAACATTGGGGGAGGCCTATGTCCAGCGGTGGACGTCTTTCCGCTGAAATGATGATGATGTTCTGATTTTGTGTACAGTTTTTATATTTGAATCACGTGACGCTGTGAAAATATCTTAAAGGCGGGTTGTAATTGTAATAGTACATTAAAGATAGATCTGACAAACTATAGAAATAAACGAATTGGCTATTATAAAGCTAGAGTGAATAAGCTCACTATCAACGACTGCATCACTGCTTATCACCAGACTGGATCACGGTGAAGTATTAGTTTATAATATAAAACCGGTCAAGTGCGTGTCGGACTCAGGCACAAAGGGTTCCATACCATACATTTATGAAATTAAAGGGTTTAAGTTATTTGTGTGAAAGATTACGCGGTAATAAGCGGTTTACGATTTAAGAGGTATTAAAACAAAAACTACTTTCTAGATCACGTTCAAAACAAACGTATGTGTTTGAAGAAAAAAAAAATGTTGAGTTCCAGTTCTAAGTATGGGTAGCCCCCAATATTTATTATTATTCTTTTTTATTTTTGCATCAAAATCTTAATGCGGTTCACAGAATACATGTACCTCCCTAATTTCAACAGTATAGCTCTTATAGTTTCGGAAAAAAAATGGCTATGATATACGGACGGACAGACGGACAAAAAGACATGACGAATCTATAAGAGTTCCGTTTTTTGCCATTTAGCTACGGAACCCTAAAAAAGGTGCCTCAAAGTTCCTATAAGAAATTAAATGACTGCTGCGTACTCAATCCCTATGTATATAACTATGAAGGATCATCATCATCATCATCATTAACCACGCAGTGGTACAAAATATACCACGGCGTGACGTAATAAGCCCCTACTCCGTAATTTAATACGCTATATCTCAGTAGTTTTTGGTAATTTCGACAAAATAAAAAATACTGGTCTTAATTTTTTTTTATTATCTATAAGACGGACTAATTATTTTTTTTATTTTCATACCTTAGATACATCGCTATTGTCGGGTCAACAAAAGACGCTGATGAACATCGTCATAACGCCCTTGGGCTGTGGTCACGCGACAATTCAAAAACCCCGTAGAAGTAGCGTTACCTACCTAGAGCTGTTACTAACTGAATAAATGTTTTTATGTAAAACTGTTATGTGGGTACCTACTGATTGCGATGTGCAATCACAGTAGGGTAGATAGTTTTAAGTTAACGACTGCTGCGTCAGTCCAATATATGAGCTTGTACGTATCGGTTTGTTATTTATCCGTCCACCTTCCAACGGTTATAACAGTTGGCGACGAGAACAAAGTACTTAAATTACGCGTAAAATGGCAAAAGTATCCGCTACAGTTTCGGTCGGCACATTAATAGTATTCAGCCACGAACATCAAGAATGGCAATTATACAAAGAAAGATTGGAACAGTGGTTTCTTGCAAACGAAATTGGTGTAGACTTGGATAAAGCCGGTTGTAAACGTCGAGCTATTTTGTTGAGTAACTGCTCGGAATCAAGCTACAAATTGATTCGCGATTTAGCTTCACCGCGTCAGGTCGGTACCTTGAGCTATGATGAAGTAGTTTCTCTATTGGATGGACATTTTAAGGTGAAGAAAAGCACGTTCGCGGAAAGGTACAAATTCCACAGCGCCACGCAACATGTCGGCGAAGGATTGCCAGAGTGGGCTGCACGAGTACGTGGGTTGGCAATACACTGCGGGTTCGTGTCTACAAACCTTGACGAGCAGCTTCGCGACCGTTTTGTGCTAGGCATGGCACCTGGACCAGAAAGAGACAAGCTATTTACCAAAGCGATGTCGGAATTAACCTTGAACAAGGCCTTGGAACTAGCAGAAGGCGTACGCAGTGCTCGTATGGGAGCACAAGAAACAGCACGGCCGGCGGACATGGTAATGCCACTCCAAATGATGAAGATGGACACTGCAACACAGCATGCTGCAGCACCCGGCAGCAGCGCGTCGCAGTCTAGGCAGGGAGCAGCAACACCCAGCGTGGCAGCGGCTCGCGGTAAGCGAGCTCAATCCGACAACAACGGCGGCGGCAGCGCGTGCACAGCCTGTGGCTACGCAGGTCACCAGGCATCGCAGTGTCGGTTTGTGCGTTATAAGTGCAAAAAGTGCGGCGTTCAAGGGCATCTAAAACGAATGTGTAAACAAACTGTAAATAAACAACACTATGTCGAGTGCTGTGGGGATGCTGGTGACGATGGTGAGCATGTCTGTTGTAATATTCGCACTTTTCGCGGTGAACCATTGCGGGAATCTGTTTGTGTCAATGGTATTCAGCAAACCTTTGAAATAGATACTGGATCACCAGTTACCGTTATATCTGAGCAATTATATCATAGGTACTTTGTAAACTTAGCGTTAGAAGCAAGTGATATTATTTTACATAGTTACAACGGCGATAAGTTGCACATTGTAGGTAAAATTAAACTTCAGTTTACATACAACAAAAAAACAATTACAATAGGCGTATATGTTGTACGAAATGGAGGGCCACCCTTATTAGGCAGAGATTTCTTTTCACGTTTTAACCTACAAATATGCTCTTTGAATAATTGCAATGATTTTATATCCGATATTTCTTCAAAATACCCAAAATTGTTCGGAAATAAATTAGGGTGTTTTAGAGGCGTGAAAGTAGATTTAGCATTAAAACCTGATTCTAAACCAATTTTTTATAAGCCAAGGTCGTTACCATTCGCGCTACGGGAAAACGTTGAAAGGGAACTTAACCGTCTAGTGGATTTAGGCGTATTAGTACCGGTGAAATATTCGGAGTACGCCAGTCCAGTTGTGCCTGTCTGGAAGCGAGACGGTTCGATACGTTTGTGTGCCGATTACTCCGTGACTATCAATAAACAGTTACTTGTGGATAAATATCCTTTGCCTAGGTATGACGAGCTGTTTACTAAACTACACGGCGGCAAATATTTTAGTAAATTAGACCTTTCGTATGCATATAATCAATTGTGTCTTAATGAGAAGTCACAAATGCTCACCTGTATCAATACACATAAAGGTTTATTTAAATTTACTCGCCTAGTGTTTGGTCTAGCAAGCGCGCCCGCCATTTTTCAGCGGAACATGGAAGCGCTTCTTTCTGGCTTGGATGGTACTCTTCTTTTCTTAGATGATATTTTGGTAAGCGGAGGGGACAAACAACAGATGATGAGTAGATTGAACGAAGTTTTTCGTAGATTACAGGCAGCGGGCCTGGTTCTAAACTTAGAAAAATGCACTTTCAATCAAGAATCCGTTTCCTATTTAGGGTTTGTCATTGACCGAAATGGATTACATAAATCACCAGAAAAAGTTAAAGCTATTATGCAAAGTCGGGCACCTACCAATGTATCAGAATTAAAATCATTTTTAGGAATGGTCAATTACTATCGGAATTTTATAAAAAATGCTTCATCCATTTTAGATCCTCTGCACGAATTGCTAAAAAAAATGTCCCTTGGTCATGGACCAAGAAACACGATGAAGCAGTATCAATTATAAAACGCGAATTAGTTTCAGAGACAACTTTAGCGCATTTTAATCCAGATGCGTTGTTAATTGTAACGGTCGATGCATCACCGAGCGGGTTAGGCGCCGTTTTATCACAGGTTGAGGGTGGTATAGAAAAACCTATTTCTTATGTTTCTCGTTCACTCAATGCAGCAGAAAAACGATATAGCCAAATCCAAAAAGAGGCAACCGCTATAATTTTTGGAATACGGAAATTTCACCAATATTTATATGGTCGAACCAAACCGTTTATTATAAGATCGGACCATAAACCGTTGGTTACAATTTTTAATCCCGACAAGGGCATTCCCGAGATATCAGCAAACCGTTTACAGCGTTATGCTATTTTCCTATCTGCATACAATTACAAAATTGAATATGTAAGCAGTGTTCATAATTGTGCGGATTTTTTAAGCCGATCAGTAACGGACGATTTAACTACGACTGACACAAACAAACGTGATGAGTCATTAGTCGACAAATCTAGTTATGTACGTTTTGTTTACGAAGGCGAAAGATTTTTAACTCTGACTGATATTAAGGACGCAATTAAGTTAGATGAGGTAATAACAGCCGTCATCGATTACTTAATAAAAGGTTGGCCGAATAAAATTAATGAACCATTACTTAAGGATTATTACAGCCACAGGTTGGAGTTATCGGTAGAAAATGGGTGTCTAATGAGGGGTCACAGATTAGTAATACCAGGAAGTGTGCGCGATAAAGTGTTAAAAGAGTTACACAGAGGCCACTTAGGAATCACTAAGGTAAAAGAAGAGGCACGCAGTAGATTTTGGTGGCCGGGTATGGCGAATGCCATTGAACAGTATATCGGCACGTGCACCGCGTGTGTATCGCAACGCGCTGCGCCCGCGCGCGCTCCTCTCACACCATGGCCGTTCCCTACTCAACCGTGGTATCGAGTACACTTAGATTTTTTAGGACCGATTAGCGGCAAAACATTTTTGATTATAGTAGACGCTTATTCAAAATGGGTGGAATGTTTTGATGTTTCAACGGGGTTCTCTTCGCGAGTAGTAATTGAAAAGCTATGCGAAGTAATGTCACGATTTGGTTTATTTCATACGATTTGTTCAGATAACGGAACTTCTTTTGTATCGCATGAATTCAAACAATTCTGTACTCGAAATAACATCACGCACTTAACTTCTCCAGCGTATAACCCGGCTAGCAATGGGCAAGCAGAAAGCTATGTCAAGATAATAAAAAAAGCTATAAAATCATACTTGCTTACGGGTACATGTATAAGAGATTTAAATATTAAAATAGCAGAATTCTTGTTAAAGTATAGGAATTCAAAACATTCGACCACAAACAGATCACCTTCTGAGGTATTATTCGGACACAAGTTGAGAAGCCGATTGGACCTCCTTACACAGACCACCACAACTCTATCCGATGCAGCACTCGACACCGTTGTTAAAGTCAAACAGTGTTCGCAGATTGACAATTACCGTGGCAACCGTAAAGTTAGATTTAGTGTGGGTGAACAAGTATTGGTGAAACTTTATAATCAACAAAAACAATATTGGTCACGTGGCGTTATTATCAAAAATGTGGGCAAAACTGTACATTTAGTACAGCTGACTGAAACGGGTCAAACCGTCAAAAGACACACTAACCAGTTGCTCAAATTTCGAGGGAGGGGAGTTTTAAGTTAACGACTGCTGCGTCAGTCCAATATATGAGCTTGTACGTATCGGTTTGTTATTTATCCGTCCACCTTCCAACGGTTATAACAAAAACATTCTCGTTTACTTTACATAGTGAAATGAAATGAATTCGTTTATTAAGCAAGTAGGATCACTGATCACTTTTACACGTCATATTTTTTAAACTAGATGGAGCCGGCATTTCCTAACTGACTACCTCTGAGAAGAAAAAGTCGAAAAAAAGTCGAGAAGTCGAAGTCGTTTGGTCGTGTTGGTCTTGGATTTAACATTGCATCACCTCGCTCAACTGCCATCATCCTTCCTATTCCTAAATTTTTTAACTGAATAGGCTTAATAAACTAGTGCGCTTTACCACCAACGATTGCATCACTGCTTACCATCAGGCGTGATTGCAGTCAAGCACTAGTTTATAATAATTAAAAAAAAAAAAAACAAACTAAGGGCTCATCGTCTTTTTTTCAAGTCCAGACATTAAAAATGAAAATGTTTACAATAATTTAAGTGATTTAAAAAAAAAAACAGTGTTTAAAATGTCATAATTGTAGCATAATTACGCATATTGCTTAACAACAATACTTAGCAGAGCAAGCAGCTCAGTCCCAAGCTTTATTGACTTCTAAATAATCTGTGATCTTATAATACCCCTTTTTGCAAACGCCTTTACCTATATACCTTTTGTGGAATATTGGAAAGATAGAAAATGGAATATTATGGACACCATAAACGCCCTGAATAATACGGATATAAGTTTATCTACGCATTTCACAAAGGCTGACATAATGGACGGTCTTATTGCTAAGAGCGATCTTTTAAAGAGTACCTTTAACACATACAACGCGAATATTTATATGGATGGATGTTTTTTTTTTGTTACTCTTTCACGCCAGAACTATGGATTGGATTTGAATGAAAATTATTACATTTATTCATCATCAATCTTTTTATCGTCCCACTGCGGGGCATAGGTCTCCTCTCATTCAGAGAAGGATTGAGGGTAATCACCACGCTTGCTCAATGCGGGTTGGCGATTTCAGACTTAAAGGTCAAGTTTCCTCAAGATGTTTTCTTTCACCTTGTAATCACTCATTGCTGTTCAAGATATACTTAGAAAGTACATTATCACACTTATTAATCGACCTAAAAAGGATATATAGCGGTACCTACAAACGCCAAAAATAAATAACGCGTCATACTGACGTCACACGAATTCTACATCTCGCAATCAGAATTTACCTTGCAACAACAACAACATACAACTTCCCAGCGTCAACCGTTGGGCAAGTGCCCGCCAGACATAACACCCGTCTGGTCGGAGGATCCTATTTCCCCTTTTCTATGAGGATGAGGGAACTTTACGCCCATTTCCTCATACCTCCACAGATACATATACACTCTTGTTTTTTGCTTACGGTTACAGCTGTGATCATCATACGTGCGGGACTTGTCTTCAAAATTGTCAGATATAAATACGTGCTTGTCTATACATACAGTATGTTAAATAACAGAGGACGTTCCCTTAAACTCGTTAATATATATCATTAATAGATTAAAATATAAATATCAGCATAGAAAAATAAGCATAAAAAAATCCGAATAAAAAAAATTCTAATTGGAAATAAATTTGAAACCTCCTGTTTTAAATCAAAATAGTAGTCGTCATGTATAAATAAATTGCGACGTCGTTGCCGTCTTTCATGTTCGCGTGTACAGTGTGTTTCTTTTACATGTCAATTTAAAATTTTTATTGAATATTTTCATATTGGAAAAAACTTTAAAACATTTTGTTTTCGAATGGAAATATTTTTTTTTAACATGTATGTATGCTATACTATTTCGGGTAAACGGGAACGCCCTCTGTTATTTAACATACTGTATAATAAAAGATATAGTTTAAGGAGGAATAAAGTGTTTATATTGTATCCCAACGTTGTTCATTTGATGTACGCTAAAAAGTCTGAGCTCTTGTGATACAGCACGGAACTTTATTGGTCCAATTTACTGTCAGCAAGACCGGAATTTACATTGTTCATTTTGTAGAACTATGACTTTTATTACAAATAAAACTAACAATACTCTAATATTTACTCAATGTTCATAGACTACAGACTACAAAGCCGAAAGTCCACCGCCGGCGAAACTAAATGAAAACTAAATTAGTTGAAGTAAACTAGAACTACGTTGTTCGTCCACCAATAAATAAGCGCACGAAGGATCACTGTACAAACACGTTCGAACGACACTATCGACAGGCGTCAGAGGGGCAAGGCAAGGGGGTGAGAGACGCTTAGTTTAGCTCAGTTAGTTACGGATCGGCCGCACAACTAAGTTAGTTCCACTTAGCTGGGGCATTTCACTTAGCTTAGCTTGCATAGTTTGCGGTGGACGCACATTTATAAAAAACTTTCTTTTTTTGTTCCGGGGTGTAAAATCCTCATGGATGTCCTCCGCCCTGGAGCGGGCGACGGGGTCTGTCAGACTCTTACTGACTAAAAAACCACCCGGGTGTTCCATCTCACGCCTACACCGGGGGTTGCGAGAACTAATACTGCTTTCGCAACCCTCGATTGGTGCTGGCCCGCCACCGTGGGTCGGGTCAGGGGGGGAGTGAGGTGTAGGACTCCCCCGTGACGGTCACCTCGGGTCCTGATGTTTGGGGGGCGACAGATGTCCCCGAGTCTATCGCCCCTGGACCCATTTAGGGGGGCTGGAAGAGGGCGTTATCCGGTACGCCTGCTGCGGGCCGGGTGAGAGGACGAGATCTCTCTCTCCCTTTCCGCAGCCTCCTTCTGGGAGACAACTGTTTCGCAGAAGCATAGTTGAGCCACATGTATAAAAAACTGGCACAACTATGCGAGCTAAACGAAAGTTAGTTTAGCCGGCGGTGGACGTTCGCCTTAGTACTTCGTTCACTCAACCGATTCCAAAATAGCAAACCTGTCAAGAAACGCTCACAGTCTGCCGCCATTGTAATCATCGATATATTTCACAAGCTATCGAAATAAATAATTAACTGGCACCGTTTTGACGTTCTACTTAAAGTTAATAATCGTTTGGCACTTTAATAAATCGATGTTAACACGCGACCGACTCACGATTTCAGACTTAATTACAGTCAAGCTGTTTTGTAAAAAGAAAAAAAAGTGAACACAAAGCTGCTATGATTTTAAGAAATGCTTTCATATTTCTACTTCTTTTTTCTTTTAATAAATCGAATTAATCAAAGGCAATTGGCTTTTCAATCATTCTTGTTATTGGCCTAGGTCACCAGAGGGCGTGTTGTCCTATGTTAATTTTCAAGTTCTTGAGTTTGAATCCATAATGTATCCAAATTGGTTGCTGCAGACAGAATTAAGCCAACGATAAGAGTACAGTGCTTCGAATCAAACCATGTCCGTTTTGTTATTGTTTTAAATTGTCTCTTACTTTCATTTCTAACTTGATAACCTAAAGAATATCATTGATACCGCAATTAACATGGGTATATAAACATCATCATCATCAGCCTCTACTCGTCCACTGCTGGTGATAGGCCTCTTCCATGGCACGCCAACAAGCTCGATTCTGAGTAGTGCTCCGCCAGCCACTACCAGCCACCTTTTTGATGTCGTCGCTCCATCTCGCCCAAGGGCGTCATACCCTACGTTTGCCGAGACGCGGTGTAACGAGTCCTCGAGTGGAGACTCGAAGACTGGTTTACCCCAATGCTTGTCGGTCCTGGGGCAATGTGACCATCCCATACGCCAATATTTGAAGACTAAAGTCTTCAACCAGTGCGTCCAACCCGTCATGACTTACGGAGGCGAGACGTGGACACTAACGGTCAGACTAGTCCATAAGTTTAAAGCCGGTCAGCGAGCTATTGGAGCGGGCTATGTTGGGCGTCTCTCTGAAGGACCGCATCAGAAATGAGGTGAGGACTAGGGTCACCGACATAGCTGTGAGGATTAGCAAGCTGAGGTGGCAATGGGCTGGTCACATATAAACAGCCTTTACTGTTCCCACTTTTAAGACACAAGCCTCCTTTCGGTGGGAAACAGTGGTCCGTGATCTATCACTTGGGTCTCAGGTTGGTAGATATCACATGACTTCGAAGCATGGCTCTAGGACATGGGTTTCCTAATGATGTTTTCCAATACCATTTTGAGAACAGCGGTGATGAAATAATTTACACAAAGTTTTTTTTTTATAAAATTTACAAATACACACATCAAAAGTGTCTAGGGATCAAGCATTTTTATGCGGATTTCTTGAGATTGAGATGTGGCTTTGTAATAAATTTATGATTTTATAAATTTATATGGATCCTTTTTGGTGCATTTCATAATTTGAATCAGGAACTGTGAATCAAATTTGAGTAAAAGATGAAAATCAGCTGTCAATATTTTCCCTATAAAAACATACAACGCATTGAAGACATTATTAGTGCTACTGTTTCCCTACTACTGATTAAAACCAACGTTATTATGGAGCGGCGACGTCATTTAAGCAGGGAAGAAATGCTCAGAGCCGTGGGAATGATAGAAGCTGGTTCCCGGCAACGTACTGTGGCTTTAGCTCTGAATACAAGTCAGAGTGTTATCAGTCGACTTTGGACACGTTACCGAAGCACTGGTACCGTGGCTGAGCGCCATGGAGGACGGTATCGCTGCACCACACGGAGACAAGACCGATACATTCAAATCTTAACTCGAAGAGCTCCAACAATAACCGCCATGATGTTAGCCGTGAGGCTTCATCACTCTTCAGGGAACTTAATTAGCGACCAAACAGTCAGAAACCGCTTGCATGAAGTGAACCTTCATTCCCGAAGACCGCTACGGGTACCACCTATAGCAATGCACAATCGTAGGATTCGATATCAATGGGCTCTTGAACACAGAAATTGGGCAGAAGAACAATGGCGTTTCGTGTGCTTTTCTGATGAGTCTCGTTTTGGTATGAGACCGGATACAAGACGTATACGACACTGGAGAACCCCTGGACGCCAACAGCGATTAAAATCCTGCCAGGAAGTCCATCCTTATAGTGGTGGAACCATCATGGTATGGGCGGGTATTTGGATCGGCGGAAGAACTGAGTTGATTTGGATCAGAGGCAACCTCAACGCTCAAATTTATGCTGAAACGATTGTATCAGACGTCATCGTTCCTCTACAAGTGCAAATCGGTCCCTTATTTCAGTTAATGCATGATAATGCACGACCGCACACCGCAAGAGTTGTAAGACAGACTCTCGCCGCAGCTAACATCAATGTCCTGCCCTGGCCTGCTCAGTCGCCAGACTTGAACCCGATTGAGCATGCATGGGATATGCTACAGAGAAGAGCTCTGCCGAATATGGAGGGTATCCAGTCGCAAGAAGACCTTTTTTTGTTGTTGCAACGAACATGGGCGGCCATTCCACAGCGTGATTTGGATGAACTCATTTTGAGTATGCCAAACCGATGTTCTTGTGTTGTTAGTGTTCGCGGTAGAAACACGGATTATTAATTGTTTAAGTTACCCAATAAAATTTTAGAGAAAACTGTTATTTCCGTCTTTTTTTCGAACTTTTGTGTTAGTGGTTCAAATGTCAAATATCCCTTTATTAGGAAAATGGCAAATTTCTTTATTAATGCAAAGGTGACTTGGTTTATCGTTACTGTGACAAACGAAAACACTTTATTTGATGAATCCTTAAAGAAAATTTTAATTAATATCAATCAGGAGAAAAGTTATTGCAGAAATATATGTTGATCCCTAGACACTTTTGATGTGTGTATATCTACAATAGATACTCAATAATTAAAATAGAATAAAATTAGAATACTCTATAAACATTCAAATCAAATTGAAGATTTGCGTGCATAAAAATCGATCACTATGACTTGTAATAAAGTGATGTACAGTGTAGACTTGAATAAAAAAATTAATTGTTAATAGTTTAGTTTATCTTCTTCTTCGTCATGATCGACAAGACCGAAAAGAAATAGATGAAATTCGCTATCAAAACACTGTTTTGATAGAGCGCCACTTCCCCCCATCGTTGTTGCCTTGGCAGGATTGCTACGGCTTTTTTGGGCACCGAAGAATAGAAGATGGGAATTTTAGTATTATTGACTTATAAAGTATGTTAACTAACAGAGGGCGTTCCCGTTAACCCGAAATAGTATAGCATACATACATGCTAAAAAAAATATTTCCATTCGAAAACAAAATGTTTTAAAATTTTTTCAATATGAAAATATTCAATAAAAATTTAAATTGACATGTAAAAGAAACACACTGTACACGCGAACATGAAAGACGGCAACGTCGCAATTTATTTATACATGACGACTACTATTTTGATTTAAAACAGGAGGTTTCAAATTTATTTCCAATTAGAATTTTTTTTATTCGGATTTTTTATGCTTATTATTCTATGCTGATATTTTTATTTTAATCTATTAATGATATATATTAACGAGTTTAAGGGAACGCCCTCTGTTATTTAACATACTGTATGTGTCTTTACTTATAAAGGTCATCTAATGTTATGTTATGACTAGCGACTGTTTAAAACCATTGACAGCCTCCGTGGCGTAGCGGTAGCGGACGCGGCCGCTGCGCAAGGTGGCGCGGGTCTGATCCCCGCACAGTGCAAGTATTTGTATGCATGAATATGAATATTTGCACTGGTCTGGTCGTGCCTCGGAAAGCACGTTAAGCCGTTGGTCCCGGTTGCCATACGAACAACTAGTGGCAGTCGTTACGGGTTGTTGGAGCCCTCAAAAGTCCAACAATTGGTCTAACTGCAATGCTTCGATGTCGCCTTCGGGTTGTGGAGGTCAAACGGCAGTCGCTTCACGGAAAATGTCGAAGTTTAGCCATATCAGCAGTTGGACTGGTAAAGCGGACCCCAGACTCCAAGGCATAAAAAGGCTTCGGATGCGACTGGGATTAACGCTTGGATGATGATGATGATTGTTTAAAACCATATCCTCTGGTGGGTGTCGCAAGAGGCGACTAAGGGAACTCTCACTGGGGAAGCGGACAGCAGCGCTTTTTCCGTGGAATATCAAGTTACTGCGATCCCCAACCCGCCTACCAAGCGTGGAATATGCCAAGCCCCCCAATGTGGATCAAGCCCTAGGGGAGACTTTTGTCCAGCAGTGGACCTCTATAGGCTGAAGAAGAAGAATTTTAAGTAGTGATATTCAACTATCGAAATTTGTGGTAGTCGTTTTTCCTATTTGGAACTTTATTCTGAGTGATAATTTTCCAAAGTCCTTATTTAACAATTAATTATTGTTAACCATCTATGTTATATAAATTATATGATATAAAATAAGACTCCCCAGACCCCATAATTACACACTTACAACTCAAAAATCATTATTCACTATAAAAACACCGAATCACGTCCATTTAATCACATGAAAAACTCATAATTCTGACACATTTAGGTTAAAAATGACATAGTTAGATCCCTATAATTTCGGTCGCGTGCCGATAAAAAGATTTCTTTATCGGATTACCGTGTGTAGCCAGCACGTCGCGTTTCTTAGTTTACTTTCGCCTAAATTAAACTCTTTTGTTGGGGCTATATTTTGTCCAGGCTATTGTTGGCTATACTGGACCATTGTGTGGTTTTGTTAATTACTTTTTTTAGGGTACCGTTCTGGTTGAGTTTTGTGTCGTGTATTGTAAGTATATTTTCCTGGTAAGCTGGAATAGCTTGATAATTTGGAGTAAGGCGAAAAGTAAGTAACCTGAATTCTGGATTTTGAAAGTCGGACAGCAAATATCAAGGGATTGTGTTATTCAATTACTAGGTTATAGAGATCAGATAGGTGGAGCAGTGGTGATCTAATGTAGGTCGTAGGTTCGAACCTCAACAGACGCTTTACTTTGTGTAAATTATTTCATCACCACTGCTCTAAATACGGTGAAAGAAAATATCATTTTTTCTGTGTCGTTTATATAAAGTCACATACATAAACAGCCAGACCCGGAACAACAAATTGTAGTCCATACAAAGATTTGTTCCGTCGGGAATTAAACCCGCGAAAGGCAGCGCAGCAGTCGATCGCTCAACCATTGCGTCAATCGTGTCGTCAAACGATTACGTTATATGATTCACGACCCTAAAACATGTAAATTATAAAGTATTTCATAATAAGCAGGAAATAAGGCCTATTGACTCAATATTTTATGAACTTGTGACATTTGAGGAAATGTCAAATCTAAAGAGTTCTATTGATGATTTAAATTCTATAAGTACAATACATTTGTACAATACAGTCTTATTTCGATTGGCATATTATCGGATACTGCTGTACAATATGCAGGGAAGTAATTATAATTTTGCGAGCTACCTCCAATCGAGCGATGTTTCACCATGAATCTAAAATCACAATAATTGGGTTGTATCCTAAAAAATAATTTAATGTCCATCAGATGGATTTATAAAAAATATTGAACACGTATTTTTTATTTTTTCTTTCATTCAAATACTTAGGAAGATATATTGATTTGAAATGTCGCAAGACGTCACGCCGTGGTACAAAATATACCACGGCGTGACGTAATTAGCCCCCACTCCGTAACTTTAATACGCTATATATGTAGTTTTTGGTAATTTCGACAAAATAAAAAATACGGGTCTTAATTTTGTTTATCCCTACAATCCATCCATACTAATATTATAAATGCGAAGATAACTCTGTCGGTCTGTCTGTTACGCTTTCCCGCTTAAACCTCTCAACCGATTTTGATGAAATTTGGCACAAACAATCTTTCTTTTCTGGTATTTTGGCGTGGCTAGCTGGCATATTTGTGTATTTTTATTATTTTTTCTCTTGTATTATTATACCTACATAGTATTGTATAAACTATTGTGTGTTTTTTTTAAATGAACAGACAGCTGTGCTGCTGGGGAGTTTCTTCCGCCACTTCTTCTTCCCAGCGAAAGCACTTAGGAAGTGTCGATGGGTGGGCGTTTTGGGAGACTGTCTTAAGTAATATTGAAGTTTAAAAAGTGCTGATTTTCAGCCTAGTTTGAATAAATGACTTTTGATTTTGATTTTCAATCAAATCCTTTTATTGAAAAATATTCCCGAGGGAAATCTAAAAAGCGCGATATAACCGAATTCCACGCGGGCGAAGCCGCAGGTGGAAAGCTGGTAATCCATACTAATATTATAAATGCGAAAGTAACTCTGTCTGTCTGTCTGTCTGTCTGTCTGTCTGTCTGTCTGTTACGCTTTCCCGCTTAAACCTCTCAACCGATTTTGATGAAATTTGGCACAGACAATCTTTAGACCCCGAGAAAGAACATAGGCTACCTTTTATCCCGGAAAAAATTGATGTTCCCGAGGGAAACCTAAAAAGCGCGATATAACCGACTTCCACGCGGGCGAAGCCGCGGGCGGAAAGCTAGTATTATATATGCGAAAGTAACTCTGTCTGCCTGTCTGTTACGCTTTCACGTCTAAACCACTAAACTGATTTAATTAAAATTTGGTACAAAGATAGAGTTAACCTTGAGAAATAACATAGGATAGTTTTGATTACGAACTTTTGAAGAGTTCTCTTGGAAACGCGATATAACCGAACTCCACGCGGGCGAAGCCGCGGGCGGAAAGCTAGTTATCTATAAGACGGACCAATTATTTTTTCGATTTTCATACCTTGGATACATTCCTATTCTTTTTACATTGTTGCCTAGACCACTGAAATGTATTTTACTTATTTATAAATATTTTATCATCAACTTTCTTCTGTACTAATCCCAACTGATTTGGGGCAGCGCAGCATACCTTCCTTCTCATCTTATGCCTCCAATGCTAATTTATTTTAAATATCCTTAGTTTTTTATTAGCCTGTGTAGTGTACCTTTCAAAGGCAAAGGCCTTTGCTTTCTCTCTTCTAACCTCCCCGTACCTATTGTGCATTTACTGGCCTTATCGCCCCTGAACAAAATTACTAGATCGTCACACCACTTTCGCCATGGTCTACCCAGACGGCGATGGCCTACCTCAGGCGTCCAGTGGGTGACGATCTTTACCCATCCCTCAATAATATTTATTTACTTGAATGTTTAGCATATGTCCGCGCATATAAATTACTAGCTTTCCGCCCGCGGCTTCGCCCGCGTGGAGTTCGGTTATATCACGCTTTTTAGATTTCCCTCGGGAATATCAAATTTTTCCGGGATAAAAGGTAGCCTATGTATGTTCTTTCTCAGGGTCTAAAGATTGTCTGTGCCAAATTTCATCAGAATCGGTTGAGAGGTTTAGGCGGGAAAGCGTAACAGACAGACAGACAGAGTTACTTTCGCATTTATAATATTAGTATGGATGAAACAGCAGACAACATATTCGTTCGCTTCCCATGAGAAAACATTTGAATCGGATCAGAAGTTCCGGAGTTTAACCCTTGCAAACAAACTACATACCCCCACATTTTACCATATTACTTTCTTACGAGTTTACAATCCATACTAATATTATAAATGCGAAAGTAACTCTGTCTGTCTGTCTGTCGGTCTGTCTGTCTGTCTATCTGTCTGTCTGTCTGTCTGTTACGCTTTCCCGCTTAAACCTCTCAACCGATTTTGATGAAATTTGACACAGACAATCTTTAGACCCTGAGAAAGAACATAGGCTACCTTTTATCCCTAAAAAAATTGATATTCCCGAGGGAAATCTAAATACCGCGATATAACCGAACTCCACGCGGGCGAAGCCGCGGGCGGAAAGCTAGTATAATAATATATATAAAAAATAGTAACCTCTTATTCTAGTTGGTTAGGTCAAAAGAAATTAACAACGTCGCTATACGTAGACAAGTAACGCCATCTGGTTGTGTTGCCCTGAACCTATTGGTAAGGCGAATTACTAAGGTGTCAAAGGTTGTTTTACATAGTAGCTAGTATAAGTGCAGCCATCTGCAGGATGTTACGGGAAACTAAAACTCAAAGACTGAAGTTAATTTTATAAGGTAAAATAGAAATTACGGTACTTACGGATTTAGTATAACTAACTTTAAAATGCTATTAAAAAGTCCTGCCTTTTCATCGAATCTTAGTTTGCATTTGGTTGCTGTAGACTCCGTAAATTCATATTTTTTGTATAATCTATACTAATACGTAAAGCTAAAGAGTTTGTTTGTTTGTACGCGCTAATCTCAGGAACCACGGGTCCGATTTGAAAAATTATTTTTGCGTTTAATAGCCCATTAACCCAGTAAGGCTTTAGACTATATAACATTACGCTGCGACCAATAGGAGCCGAACATAATAACTAACTACACGCGAACGAAACACGGACGGCCGCTAGTCTATACTAATATTATAAAGAGGTAAAATTTGTAAGTTTGTATGTAGGGGGTAATCTCTGGAACTCATAATCCGATCTAAAAATTTTTTAACTTGCAGAAAGCTACATTATTTATTACTAGCGACCGCCAGCGACTTCGTTCGCATGGAATTAGTTATGCTCAGCTTCTATTGGTAACAGCGTGATGTTATGTAGCCTAAAGCCTTCCTGGATTAAAGGGCTATCCAACGCAAAAAGAATTTTTCAAATCGGACCAGTAGTTCCCGAGATTAGCGCGAACATACAAACAAACATACAAACAAACTCTTCAGCTTTATATATAAGTATAGATAAAGAAACGAATTCTTATAATACTATCTAGGATACACAATATACAGTAGGACTAAAAATCAACTTAAAACTTATTTAGTTTTTATGTGATGATTAAATTTTACTGAATAATACCAAAAAAGAAAACATTTTATAGTGGTATATTGAGTGTTAGTAGAAATAACGAAATAATCTATACTAAGTAATATATAAAGCTGAAGAGTTTGTTTGTTTGTTTGAACGCGCTTATCTCAGGAACCGATTTAAAAAAAATCTTTTTGCATTGGATAGCCTATTAATCCAGGAAGGCTTTAGGCTATACAACGTGTAACATAAAGGGTATATACATAACAAAGGCATGGCATCTTTACATGATATCAAACGATATTGGAAGGGTTTTTTAATCCTATCTCTTTATGTTAGGAAGTTATGAGGAAAAACCCCGCCTGTGATAGGCTACTATCATACTAGTCGCACAGAGATATTGAAGACATTTATCGGATTTTGGCAAGTAACGTGACGGGTAACGAGTAGTTATTACCGTATGTAGTGTGCTGCCACGTTTGTTATGATTTGATTTTAAGAAACACACGAGACCGAAAATTTGGTACCAATTTTTTGAGTATTTTATTTTGAGTTGAAACCCTTCCGATATCGTTTGTTATCATCTAAAGATGCCATGCCCTTGGTATGTATATACCCTTTTTGTTACACGTTGTATAACATCACGCTACGACCAATAGGAGCCCAGCATATCACAACCTACGCGGGTGAAACTGCGTGGCGCAGCTAGTTACATATAAATAATAGCTTAATGGTTTAAGCTGTAGCTTGGATTAGTTAGCAATCACACAACACAAAGGTACCATATACACAAGTTGTTTCACAGTGAAAGTACTTTATTCGGAAAAAGATAAGACGTATAAGCGAATCTTTATTACAGTTCGTTCAACCGATTTTTCTCCTATTGCTTTAGTAGCATGACAAACGGCAGCTGGAGTTAATAGCTGGCAATTTAATGACATTTTTTGCTTTTAATTCCATCTTTATGCGAAAGGAATAGAAGTCAAAATCGGTCGTATGCTTGTCTAATCTCATACTGAACGGAGTCTAAGCAGCAAATATATTCTCTTTTAAATTGAGTTTTAAATGATTTACTTTCTGAGGTTTATATAAACCCTTACGTTGTTAACACCACAACGATCCGAAAGAAGCGTTTCGGAACAATTTGCCAGCGGCGGTGTCGCCGTCGGACTACAATTTAAGTGTCTGCAAGGCTAGAGTGAATAGGCTCTCAATGAACTAGCGCGCTTTACCATCAACGATTGCATCACTGCTTACAATTTTTTTTTTTTGTTGGGATGGGATATCATCAAATGACTGGGCGGAGTGGAAGGGCGTGTCAGACTTTTACTGACTAAAACCCACCCGTGTTTCTTCACTTTCCTGTGCGACTGCAAGGGCCATGGTTTGTTTTTTAACCAACCCGTAACCCTGATCCAATTACTGCTTACCATCAGGTAGGATTGCGGCCAAGCACTAGTTTATAATTTATAAAGAAATGTGAAAAGACCATGTAGATTGGTGTCTGATATGGTCTTTTGAAGAAAGAACCACTCAGGTTGATTGGTTCCGTCCAATTCGTGCCCGCATTTGTCAAAAAATCGTGCAGCCTCAACTCAGCATTTCAGGAGCTTAACGGTTTGACGAACAATTCCAAAGAAAGGATATTTAGGTAGGCCGAGAAAATTACTCAATCCACCAGATCATAATCATCATCATCATCAACCTTTTATCGTCCCACTGCTGGGCACACGTCTCCTCTCATTCAGATAAGGATTGAGCGTAATCACCACGCTTGCTCAATGCGGGTTGGCGATTTCAGACTTAAAGTCCAGGTTTCTTCAAGATGTTTTCCATCACCTTGTAATCAGTCATTGGTGTCCAAGATATAATTACGAAGTATTTTTTTTTTTATTAGTTTCAAACTAGTGCTTGACTGCAATCCCGCCTGATGGTAAGCAGTGATGCAATCGTTGATGGTAAAGCGCACTAGCTTATTAAGCCTATTCACTCAAAAAAACTGAGTGAATAGGAAGGAAGACGGCAGTTGAGCGAGGTGATGCAATATTTAACCCAACAACACGACCAACGATGCTGCGCCAGAGGATGATCTGGAGACCCTCCACGACCAAACTCCCGACACAACAACATTAGGCACATCGTACCCGGTACACATCGCAACACAACTGCTCAGACCCGTCCTCCGTACGGCTTCACCAGACAACATGTCGAAATACGACGAATCGCTTGGCGGCAAGACTTTGTCTGGTGGGTGGTAACTTATGCCGGCGGCTGATGTTGTTGCCTACCACCGAGAAAAAAGAGAAGTATATATAACTTTGCTAAAAAGCTACATTGGTACTTGCCTAACCTGGAATCGAACCCGCACACTCATACTTGAGAGGCTCGTGTTTTAACCACTAGGCCATCACGACTATAATAACTAAAGAGAAAAAATTAAAAACATTGGTTACATTAGTTTGAGTTTTGAACAGCAGGGTAATTGCGTAACAATACTGTCAATACCAGTGGGTTTCATTTTGGCAGTTCAACAACATTCATTGGGTTACTTATATTGTTGATCAGACACATCTTTGGAACATACAGAGCAATGGATTAGCAATAGGCAGAATGATTCACATTGATAGTGTGTTTCGCAATTAAAATATCTATCTTGAAACCACAGATACCTTGCCTTGTTTATACGCCATTATTTTTTTAAATCTGAAACCACACATTTTCGCTAGTTATCTCAATACAATCGATACCTATAGGTACAAAGTAACTGAATCCGAGCTAACCCAGCGTCCAGTGAAGGCTTCATTAATTACGTCGCTAACAAGACGTATCGGTTAACTTTGAGAATAAACACAAGCCGACGGCTAAACTTATTAACTCTAGTTAAGTTAGCAATGACTTTGACGTTTGGGGGCGCGAATGACAGCGCAGTTTCAAGTCTTGTTCGTTTTAGTTATTTATAGAAAAGATTTAGCCTCTCGTGACTTCGCTTGCGATCCGGGATGACAAAAAAATAGCCTGTGTTTCTGGACCTGGAGGTAATTTCTAATGATCGATTAGTCGTGGTGGCGTGGTATATCTTGGACACCAATGACTGAAGGTGAAGGGAAACATATTGAGGAAACCTGGACTTTAAGTCTGAAATCGCCAACCCGCATGGAGCAAGCGTGGTGATTACGCTCAATCCTTCTCTGTATGAGAGAAGACCTGTGCCCAGCAGTGGGACGATAAAAAAGTTGATGATGACACACTTGTATAAGTGTTTAGGGGTGAAGTGAAACAAACAGGTTTTTGCTATTAGCTGAGAAAGATACACAAATCAAGTATCTTGACTTGGCTCGCGAGGTTATTGACATAAGTCAGTTTTTTTTTTTTTTTTAGTAATTATAAACTAGTGCTTGACTGCAATCCCGCCTGATGTTAAGCAGTGATACAATCGTTGATGGTAAAGCGCACTAGTTTATTAAGCCTATACATAACTTAGGAATAGGAAGGATGACGGCAGTTGAGCGAGGTGATGCAATGTTAAACCCAAGACCAACACGACCAAACGATGCTGCGCTAGAGGGAGATTGATGTGGAGACTCTCCACGACCAAACTCCCGACACAACAACATTTGGCGCATCGTACCCGCCACACATCGCAACACAACTGCTCAGACCCGTTCTCCGTACGGCTTCACCAGACATCATGCCGGAACATGACGAATCGCTTGGCGGCAAGACTTTGTCTGGTGGGTGGTAACTTCCGCCGGCAGCCGATGTTAGAAAAAAGAAAAATTGAAAAACTTTTCAAATTTTTCGTTCCTGAAACACCTCATCTGGACCATCATTAACAATATAAGAACAAAAAATAGCCAAATCCGGCTATTTTTACGGGCGATTTTGTAAAGTGTTTCACCTCGTATTTTATACCGCCTACATCGAAGGCCTAGAACAATTTTCCAGCGGCAGTCACCCTGTCTATCTACAATTTAACTAACTTCAAGGCAATAGTGAATAGGCTCTAAATAAACGAGTGCGCTTTACCATCACCGATTACATTACTGCTCACAAAAATAATAACCATCAAAGAGCATCAAACACTTCATTTGCATCACTGTCAATAGAAAAGATTTATTTTTTATTTTTTATAAGTGATATTGTTTAAGATGCGTTTACGACTATGTTCCTTTAGTGGCCAAAAATGACCAGCTCTCTTCATCATCATCATGATCCCAGTGTTAATCCCAGTCGCATCCGAAGCCTTTTCAGCTTTGGAGTCTGGGGTCCGCTTTACCAGTCAAACTGCTGCTATGGCTAAACTTCGACATTTTCCGTGAAGCGACTGCCGTCTGACCTCTACAACCCGAAGGCGACATCGAAGCATTGCAGTTAGACCAATTGTTGGACTTTTGAGGGTTCCAACAACCCGTAACGACTGCCACTAGATGTTCGTATGGCAACCGGGACCAACGGCTTAACGTGCTTTCCGAGGCACGACCAGACCAGTGCAAATATTCATATTCATGCATACAAATATTTGTATCGAACCCGCGCCACCTTGCGCAGCGGCCGCGTCTGCTACCGCTACGCCACGGAGGCTGTCGACCAGCTCTCTTGTCATGTAAAAAGTCGATCAACGGCTTGGCGTTATCTTGAACATTTAAGTGCGCACTCGGATCCCATAACCCTAATGTTTCGACCCTAAACGGTAAGAACTAAGTCCCCAAGAGATTGGATTTTGTTTATAATAAAAGTTATACTAAACAAAGTACATAGGAACACTTAGGAAGCGAAACAGGTGAAAACACAAAACTTCTATCAAGTATCTACCCACATACTGCTTAAATCCTTCACAAAACTTTATCTACCCTCTGAAAAGTATTTGAATTTTAAACTAAGTATAGTGTTGTGAAAGTTATCGACATTTTTCAAATTCACCCAACTTATACATACGTTTTATTTGCTCCTAGTGTTATTTCGTTGCAAGTTTTATGGAGAAACTCGGAAAGTTTTTTAAATTTTGCAACCTGTATATTTTTTATTTGCATACCTATATGAAGTTTTTTTTTTTTCTAATATCTCTTGCAATGTTCATCGACTTTCAGATTTCGGTTGTTTCATTTGGTATTTAGATTAATAGCGTCTCTTAGGTTTTGATAAAACTTTTATATTAATTTTTAACTAGGTATTAACTTTTAATTGTTATCCTTTATTTCACTGTATATACATATAAATTATATTTTTAAATATTTCTACATAAAAAAAACATTTAAAAATATAAAAAATAGTAGCCCACCGGTATCGGGAACAGGGTCCAAGCTACCGGCGGTCAGGGCTCCCGAGAGAGGAACTTCCTGACAATGCGTGTCCAGAATTACTTGTAATTTTTATTATTATTATAATTAAAAAGTTTGCTGTGATTAAAAATTCCATAGACTACAAAAAAAAAATGCGTATCGAGGAAACGGACATATTATATCGGCGTTTTCTTCTCCGTAAGTATATGGCAGTTATAATGTTACGGTATGCTTAAGGCACAAAATACTTAGCACTCTCAGTGGATAGTCCCGCCCTGAAACCGAATTATGCGCCATGTAAATGTAAGTACCCACTGAGAGTCTGATTAAGAAAACTGACAAGTATATTTGCTGATGTTGTAGCAAGTGAGATAGATGGATAATTTGAATAATATTATTACCTGAGTGTCAACTCTCGTAATTTTAAAAACGTCCACAGTCTGCATGGTAATTGGGATGTTTCCTGGTTAAAAAAAAAATATTTTATTTAGTCCGTTATTCAGATTATAGAAAAAAATATTGGATACGTGTATTTTGTTTTATCAAATCAATAAAAAAATACAAATATAAAAGGCATCAAAGATCAGGAGTGGGGGCTGGTGACGTCACTCGTTGCTAAAAAGTGTAGCAAGGAGTGACGTCACACGAGTTTTCAACGCACAGTAAGTATCGTCTTCATTTTTTGTTTATATGAAAAACTAGCTTTCCGCCCGCGGCTTCGCCCGCGTGGAGTTCGGTTATATCGCGCTTTTTAGATTTCCCTCGGGAATATCAAATTTTTCCGGGATAAAAGGTAGCCTATGTTCTTTCTCAGGGTCTAAAGATTGTCTGTGCCAAATTTCATCAAAATCGCTTGAAAGGTTTAAGCGGGAAAGCGTAACAGACAGACAGACAGACAGACCGACAGACAGACAGAGTTACTTTCGCATTTATAATATTAGTATGTCACTAGCTTTCCGCCCGCGGCTTCGTCCGCGTGGAGTTCGGTTATATCGCGCTTTTTAGATTTCCCACGGAAATATCAAATTTTTCCGGGATAAAAGGTAGCCTATATTCTTTCTCAGGGTCTAAAGATTGTCTGTGCCAAATTTCATCAAAATCGGTTGAAAGGTTTAAGCGGGAAAGCGTAACAGACAGACAGACAGACAGACCGACAGACAGACAGAGTTACTTTCGCATTTATAATATTAGTATGGATGATAAAATTCGTCTCTAGTTTTTTTTTTTTTTTTGGAAATCTGACTGACGGACTATTTAGTTTTTTATTAGTCAACTACCTCATTTCGTAACAAACTATGAATAGGAATGGATTTCATTTTAACAGTTCAACATTATTCATTGCGTTATTTACGTTGTTGAGCAGAAATATTTTCGAACATAAGAGCAATGGAATGAAATCATTGATTGAATCATTGATTGATATGAAGCAATGAAATTTTGCATGCTATAAATATAAACAAAACATGTATGATCTTTGTAATGTAACCATATCATCTTTATATACCATGTTTTATGCAAATAAATGATTATTATTATTATTATTATTATGGATTGACAAGTGTGGTACACAATTTGGTTGCTGACCTCAATATCAATCTGTCGTTACTGAAATTATACTACAACAAAAATTTGATAATTTCAAATTACAAGAATAAGACTTCTGATTCTTTGCAGAAAGTCTACTATTTTTTTTTTTTTTACGTATCACATTGTTTCATCTATCATCGGGATAAATGCTAAGATAATGATGATGACATTGTTTGTTAGAATCTGTGTAATTTCTGGTATTATGGAATAATGTTGAAAATTATAAAAAAAAACAGTAAAACCAGTATACGATGGTTGCTATATTCAAAGTCAGTAATTTTGTGTCTATTTACATTGATATTAGAAAAAGAAATTAAAAAGTACTTAGTACTAAATAGACCAAGTAGTTTTACAACATTGTTTCATCTAAGTATTTAATACAGAGGCCATCATTATGATTAGATGATTACAATAAGTTGTTTAAAATTTGTAAAATTCTTCCTGTCAGCCTAAAGCATAAATATCTAGTTCTGGTCAGCAGTTATGGTAGCTGGGAGCGTCACTCGCTAATAACCCATAACTACGCAACTAAGATGGTGTCAGCAGGTAAATTTAATGTACCAAGAGTCAGTAATTATTTTGGCGACCGAACGCTGGACAAAAGAGTACCATACTGGCTCAACCAATTGCCTGCTGACATAAGAGGTCAGAAAACAAAACGAAAATTTGCCAGAGCACTTAAAATGTTCTTACTCAGTAGTCTGTAAGCAATTTTGTAAGACCTGATATTATTGATTTTTTTTATGTAATATTGTTGCTTTTTTTAATTATTGCTGATTAAATATTGATACACTGTTCCGTTCCCGCAGACAAACCGTGAAAACGGTTTTGCGGGGCATAGCATTTATCCTATTGTACAAGTGGACATTAAGAAAATAAATAATAATAATAATAATTTTCTATCGATGAACGCGACAGGTGTCGTCGTAAAATCCCTTCTCGGATTACAGCCCGGCAATCAGAGCATCCAGTGCACCTGACTGTTGCTAGAATGAGATATCAAAAAGTTTTCACCAGGGGTGTAAACAATTGGACACGATACAAACTGACCACCTCTTTTTTTAAATTATAAACTACTGCTTGACCGCAATCCCGTCTGACAGTAAGCAGTGATGTAATTATTGATGGTAATTCGTGCTAATTTATTAAGACCAAAAAAACTGAGTGAATAGGAAGGAAGACGGCAGTTGAGCGAGGAGATGCAAAGTTAAACCCAACAGCAACGATGCTGCGGCAGAGGGAGCTTGATCTGGAGACCCTCCACGACCAAACTCACGACACAACAACATTTGGGGTATCGTACCCAGCACACATCGCAACACAACTGCTCAGACCCGTCCTCAGTACGGTTTCACGTAACCTCTATAGAGGTTACCACGGTGGCGTTGTTGAGTATTATTGTTAAGGACCGAGACAAAAACAAAATTCTTTGTTTTGTTTTTTTTTTTTTTGTGTTTTTTTGAACTCAGCGCATCCAGATCTATATGATTATCTATAGTGGTGAGGGTTTTGAGCAACTTCGGGCACATACATACAGACAGACATACAAACATACGCACTTTATAGAGATGGATAAATTTTCTTAGACTTTTAAAATAACTATGGAGGGGTTTCATTTTAAGTATTTTAATTTTTGTGCTTCGATGCTACTCCTGTATTATTATATTATTAAGTTGACACTTCAAAGTACCTTCTAATTTACAATGAGTCATTAGGAACTTTCCTTGCCCCCTTGCCTTAGGTGACTCCGGTAAGGCAATGACCTGATGATCAATGACCTGACCTGAAAGCTGACTGAGGGTGAGAGAGAGATGGCAAATAGAAAAAAAATTGCTGCGAAAAAGGGAGGAAAGTCTTCACATTTCTCCACTTTTCGCAGCATTTATTTTTTCTAAGAGACCAAGAATTCTTAAAAGTTATTTAAGACTATTAAAATAACTTTAATAGTCTTAAATAACTTTCTTTACTTTTTTTTAATTATTAATTTAAATGTCAAATTATGTATAGAAGTAAGGACTTCTATACATAATTTGACATTTAAATTTATTTGATAAAAGTTAAGAGCAAATTTTACATAACTTTACATTTATCATAATATAGACATGCTTACCTACATAGCAGTTGCCATGGAAATACATAAGTTATTCTAAATATACCTGTATTTTTTTTAAATACCTACACAAAAAAGTCTAAGTGCAATGATTTTTTAATCAGTCCAGCAGCTTAGGAGATTCGGGCACTATCTAAACAAAACTTCCTTTTACATAAAATAAATAAAATATGGAAAAAAGCCGCGTAAAAAAGTACTCACTCATGTCACTGATATGTGCGTAAAGTGCGGTTGTGTGCGTCAGGTATCCGTCACCGTTGGATAAATATCTCAAGAGTGGGAACCCTGCGCGAAACGTGCCAGCCTAGCCCGCTGCAGTAGGGCGCCGTTCATATAGACACGAAATATTTAAATGTCATCTTAACAAGCGCCATTTTTTGTTTAGAAAATGTTTGTGACGTCTGGAAAGGAGGTTTGAACTAATAGTTTTAGCGGGAAAAAAAGTGTTCTTTTTTCGAAGTTACTTTCCTTTTTATTGATATTTATTCATTGATATAATATTAAACTAAGTTAGATTCGTCACTAGCGCACTGAAAATGAAGCGTTCAAAAGGAGGTAAGTCCAGCAAGTCGCTTTAGTTTTCGTCGATTCTATTTAAGCGCAAACGATAAACACTAGCCATCTTTTTCTTCTCTATGCTTTAGATTTCGCCCCATCTCACTCACACTGTGCCAACGTGTGAAATGTACGCAGAATAAAAAAATTGCATGTGTGTGCTGCTGCTCCGATCGGTACATTTATTTTTGTTAATTTGTTAGAGCATATCATATCTGTTTAATATTATATCAATGTATTTATTACTATTTTATAAGCCGCGAAAAGGTTTTACGAGATTTGATTTTTTCATAACAATATATTATTGTTGCTAAGAGAAAATACGAAGAAAAATATGAGACTTTATTTGGTTGAAGTCTGGTACAATAATATAAACTTTCATGAATTTTTAAATTCAGTACATTCAGCAGAAAACAGTAGGTCTCATTATTATGAATATTATGATATATAAAAATATCGTAAACTTTTACGAATTCGTAGACAAAATAAAAATACGAGACTATTTTTATGACCTCTTACTTGCAGTTTATTCCACGAAAACTAAAAAAAAAAAAACAATACCAAGAACTCGTCGAATTTTATGTAACTTTTATTAAGTAAATAAAATTTTATCTCACAGAGCCTACTTCGGTAACCACGGCTTAACAAAGTACGCATACGGCAATGCCTACTGCGCATGTCCGTGCCTCACTCATTCCGGACTATTTGTTTTGTCGTTACACTATCAAAAACCTTCGGATTGCTCGCATAGTAGCATCTTCCTTGCTAATTGGGTGATATCCGAACGTTCCTTGGCTGTCAAGCAGCCCGTAGTATTGTGTGTAAGTGTGTGCGAATATCCGAACGCGCGGAATCAATCAGCCGTCTGTCAAGAGTTCGCGCCAATAGTTGACGTTTGCCCGCGTGTGGCCGCTCGTTCGGAATTTGAATAACTTGACGTTTTGTGAGTGCTCTTTACCGGTGATTTGTGATCCTTGTTGGGTAAACATTCGCACCTGTGCTATCCGCAATACGACAACCGCAGATTCAGATTGCGTGCTATCGTGGACCGTAAAACATACGAACAACTTCGAACTTTAAATTTAAAAACAATCCAATTTAGTGTAAACCCAGTTTAAAAACTAAAAGTCTTCTTTGCGGACTCAAGATGAATATAACATCTACAACGGACGGTGAGTGTGAATTTTTAAATTGCGAACATCTGCAATATACAAAGTACCTAATTGCTTGCAATCCCTAGATGCGCACCTCTGCGGAACTTACAGCACACACCGAATTGAACTTTAAAACTGCCGCATTAGGACGAAATTTTATCAGCAACTGTTAATAACTTCTTTTAATCGTTTAAGCTTTATCGCTGCAGCAATAAGGTTGAGAATTGTGTGTAATGTGTTAACTGTCATTAGGTATAGTGATATATCTTTGCGCGTTTCCGAGCCTAAACGAATGTTTGCGTGTGTGGATGTTCTCTATGTTGGATTATGGTACTTATTTATTATTGTTTTAGTCCTAAATTGCTTTAGTCAGGCGAATAGTATCTTTGTTCAGTAAACTTTGGAACATAATGTCTCTATTACGGGATCTATGAATAAAATGGGGTCGAAATGGAAGCCATCGTTCATTCTGCTATGCTAGCATTGCAGATTCTGAATATTTGATGAGTTTCTGACCACGTTAGACTGTTTGAGTTCTAATAGTATGCAAGAGGTCATTCCAAGTCATTAATAATGCATTAAAATATGTTCGATGTGCAATGTTTATGTAAATTTTGCAGTCTGCGGTTTATGGAGGGAATACATTGACATTAACAGTCGTCACGAATGAACTCTTGGCAGAATGCAGTACGCAGATCAAAACCACAGTGGAAGAGAGATCAAAATGCTTATTTTTCTGCAAAAGACTACACGCGTATTTAAATGGCTCCTTTTTACAGAGATATTATTAACATTTAACTTGCAAATGACACATGAATTTAACAAATATTTTTAGACCACATAGCTTTTGTTTTTAATCATTATAAACTAGTGCTCGATCCGCAATCCCGCTTGATGGTAAGCAGTGATGCAATCGTTGATGGTAAAGCGCGCTAGTTCATTAAGCATATTCACTCAAAAGAAAACTGACTGAATAGGAAGGAAGACGGCAGTTGAGCGAGGTGAAGCAATGTTAAACTCAACAACACGACCAACGATGCCGCCCCAGAGGGAGATTGATCTGGAGACCCTCCACGACCAAACTCCCGACACAACAACATTTGGCGTCCTCTTCTCTTCTGACATGATGTCTAGTGAAGCCTCACGGACAACTGCTCAGACCCGTCCTCCGTGCGGCTTTACTAGACATCATGTCAGAACGCCCGGAACACGACGAATCGCTTGGCGGTAAGACTTTGCCTAGTGGGTGGTAACTTCTGCCGGCAGCCGATGTTATGGGCTACCAATATTAAATAAATATAATATAAAAAATACTGTTTCATAGAAAACAGCAATCAGTACCTACGGCTACGCGTTAAAATGTATGGAACAGCTTCTTTTTGGGTCAGAATCATAAAGGTCTTTAATAAATCCATCAACCTATTACGGGTAGTAATTTTGTAATTTCTTTTTTTTTTTTTACAAATATGTTACGAATGTACCTTATGTCGATGGTATAAAGTTCAATATTGCATGACTTGCAGTATGTAACTTTTAAGCCCTTTACCTCGAGACCTAGGCATTGTTGAGGTACAATATAAAAACGCATTGCTAGAACTAGGGTGGCCTATCGAATGGTACAGGTTTCATCAATGTTAACAAAATGTCGACATCGAAATTTCTAGAAACTCGTTCCCGGGAAGTACCTGTAGGTACCTATTGGACATACTCGAAATTATGCGCTATTATTATTAATTCTAGACAGGTCTGGAATCTTCGATTAACTGGCCTATATAAAGCGCCGTGACGCCAGCGCACAGTCTGGATTCGACTACCGAGACGAAACAAGCGACAGATAAGAAGCGATCATTGAGAATATCCACTGCGACAACTGTAACGAGAACTTTGAAGACTACGTGAAGTAACATCTGTAGTGTTATTGTATGTGTACGAGTACGACACGGACTACGAAGAAGATTTCGGTGCGACATTAGCTACGTTCTACTTGTCATTGCCTACGATCGACTGTACCTTCGTTGCCAATAAACTTCGTAACCCTTAACCGGCATTTTAATACCCTAGCCCGTAACCCTATTATAAACCTGTGCTTGGCCGCAATCCCGCCTGATGGCAAGCAATGATGCAATCGTTGATGGTGAAACGCGCTAGTTTAAATAGATGAGAGATACCTGCCGGGTGCTCGGGCTAGTAGGGAATCAATCCGGTCCGAAAGAGAGGCCATGGTTGAGCGAACGAGTGTTGCGCTGCAGGCAGTCTCCGAATGGGGCAATGCCAATCTTGTAGCATTCAATGCCGCCAAAACACAGGCGTGTTTTTTCACCGCCAAAAGGAGCCCGTTCACCTTGGCTCCTACTTTTCGGAATGTGTCCTTGGAGTGTTCCGACCGCCTTCAGCTTTTGGGAGTTGAGATTTCCTCGGACCTTAACTTTAGGCGGTTCATTGAGTCCAAGGCTAAGGTGGCTGCCAGGAAACTTGGCGTTATCGCAAAGGTCTGGCAGTACTTCACACCTGGGCAGCTTCTAATGTTATACAAAGCACAGGTCCGTTCGTGTGTGGAGTACTGCAGCCACATTTGGGCTGGTGCTGCCAAGTGTCACGTGGCCACTTTGGATTCAGTGGAGAGACGTGCAAAGAGGCTGATTGGTGACCCTGATCTAACTCGAGTTGGTCTCCAAAGCCTAGAGCACAGGCGTAGAGTAGCCAGCCTTTCGGTGTTCTATAGGATGCATTTCGGGGAGTGTGCGATGGAATTGCATGATTTAATTCCCCCATCTCCATTCCACCAGCGGACGACCCGTCGTACGGCTGCTTTGCACCCTTACGTTGTTAACACCTCTACGATCCGGACGAAGCGTTTCGCCTCCTCCTTTATACCGCGTACATCGAGGGACTGGAATAATTTGCCAGCGGCGGTGTTTCCGTCGGACTACAATTTGAGTGTCTTCAAGGCTAGAGTGAATAAGCTCTTAATAAACTAGTGCGCTTTACCATCAACGATTGCGTCACTGCTTACCATCAGGCAGGATTGCGGTCAAGCGCTAGTTTATAATATATATATATAAAAAAAAAAGTTTATTAAGAGTCTATTCACTCTAGCCTTGAAGACACTTAAATTGTAGTCCGTCGATGTACGCGGTATAAAAGACAAGGTAACGTCGCTTCGTCCGGATCGTAGTGGTGTCAACAACTTAAGGGTGGACAATTTGTATCATTGTATCGTTATTGTAATTGTATCGGACAATTTATGATATTATTCGTTCGATACAATTTGTATACAGCAGCCATTTCGAATGATCGACATTGTTGATTGCATTCTACTTGGGCTTTTAACAAAACGAATCGACAAATATTCCCAATCAACCTTAAACTTTAATGCTTTCGCGATAAATTTTAAAATTGATGTGCTGTCGTCTGTACAATGAGAGCATGTACGAAAAAGGCCAGATCCTTTTTAGGGGTATGGTACTGTAAAAGCTGTACAACGTCACCATGCTGACATCGCTTTGACGGGAGCGTGGAACAACACAAGGTTTTTTTTTATATAAATTACAAACTAGCGCTTGACTGCAATCCCGCCTGATGGTAAGCAGTGATGCAATCGTTGATGGTAAAGCGCGCTAGTTTATTAAGCCTACTCACTCAAAAGAACTGAGTAAATAGGAAGGAAGACGGCAGTTGAGCGCGGTGATGCAATGTTAAACCCAACAACACGACCAACGATGCTGCGCCAGAGGGAGTTTGATCTGGAGGCCCTCCACAACCAAACTCCCGACACAACAACATTTGGCGCATCGTACCCGCCACACATCGCAACACAACTGCTCAGACCCGTCCTCCGTACGGCTTCACGAGACATCATGCCGGAACACGACGAATCACACGACTTTTTCTGGTGGGTGGTAACTTCTGCCGGCAGCCGTTATGGACTACCACCGAGACACTTAATATTAATAGCAGTCTCCAGTATTCAGAGGCTTGACGTTGAACTTTACAGATTACAAATTCAATATAATGTGTAGGTACCTGTGTCGTGTGCCAAGCGGCTGCTCTGCATTGACAAAGAACACATGCAACAGTCATGATACCAATTTTAATTCCAAAAAACCGGCCAATTGCGTGTCGGACTCACGCACAAAGGGTTCCGTACCATTGATTTATGAAATTAAAGAATTTAAGTAATTTGTATGAAAGATTACGCGGTAATAAGCGGTTTACGATTTACGAGGTATTAAAAAAAACTACTTACTAGATCTCGTTCAAAACAATTTTCGTTGGTAGTTTTTATAGTAATGTAGGTATCACATAAGTTTTTTTTTACATTTTTTATTTTCTTATTTTAGAAGTTAGAGGGTCCAACTTTTTTCCACAGGAAGCTTCTGTCACGCAAACTATTCGGTTTAGAAAAAAATATTTTAGAAACCTCGATATCATTTTTAAGACCTATCCATAAATACCCCAAACGTATGTAATTGATGAAAAAAAAGCATGACGAATCTATAAGGGTTCCGTTTTTTGCCATTTGGCTACAGACCCCTACAAAGTGATGATTCGGTACACTTTTAATAGGTAATATGAACTATTATGCACTAAAATATCTTTCGTGTCGTAGACTAGTCTCTGTTCAGATAGGCCGCCATAGCTAAAATCGTTCTAGAGTTATAACTGACTATGACGCGCGACAGTATAAAACTAAGATGCTTTGCCTCTGTGACGAGGTTGTTATGTGGGATGTATTTTTGGAACTGTAGGGTTTAAGTCGATAAGAGCCCGACAAATTCCTCCAAGGTTCCCAGAAATCAGAAAAAAGGACGTTCTATGGGATGATGTTCGTGTTAGTTCGGACACACAAAGATCTCCGAAGTTCAAACCTGCTTTGGTTTAACTTTTTACAGGTACCGAACAACAGAATAATACCTATAGAATATATACCTTATCAACGAAATTACATTAGATTTTATTTCCAGGTTTTCTCGCGACATTTTCCTTCTTTCCGTTTGGTCGTAGTGATAAATCGTGTACTTCCTCTTGAGTAAGACATTAAGGAACCGGATTTGAACCTGCGATATTTCGACTTGAATTTTTATGGCTCTCTCTATTTTTTTGCGGCCATAATTATTATTGCATAAAAAATTCGTGGATTGTTTTAATGATTACGTGGTGTAAGGAAATATAATAATGACAAATTACAATAATTTTAATTTTCCTACAGAGAGATATTTTCTTAAAAGTACCCACAGAGAGTTTCATCGCTGCCTTGACTTTTCTACTGCCAACTTCCTCTCTAGCCGAAGCAACTGGATATCAATATTTTATATGGAACCATTGCCAATCTGACCTTCATAACTCAGTTAATAACAAACCTCTTAGTAAGATTAAATGTCAAACTTTCAAAGTTCTGAGATTGACAGCCGAGTCCAACAGCTCAACATACTTTTCGAGCCACGCTTCTCGGTGACTCGAAAAGTTTGGAAAGGTGGTTACCGATCCACAGACCTACCTCAACAACCATGGCTTAACCTGATTGATCGACCCATCATCATCATTTCAGCCGAAAGACGTCCACTGCTGGACATAGGCCTCCCCCAAGGATCTCCATGACGACCATTCACCAGGTCGTCGGTCTACTTCGTCGGGGGTCTACCCACGCTGCGTCTTCCGGTGCATGGTCGCCACAGTGTAGCTCTTATTACTTTGCCACCAGCCTTCAGACTTACAAAGCGTATTTATAACGACAATTAATCATTATGTAACTATCGACTAATTAAGTCTATAAGACTAATTCTCATAATCAAAACGTTCAGAATCTAGTTACAGACACTTCTTGTTGACAAAAAAATTTCAAAACCTTGTCAAAATGTAAGAAAATTAAAAGAATTTGACAAATTTGGATTGAGATCAGACTGTGAACATTCTTAAAATTATGAAAATAACCCCTCAGACTACATAACAAACATAATCAGTCTATAATGTTTATTTTTTTTACTAGCTTTCCGCCCGCGGCTTCGCCCGTGTTGAGTTCGGTTATATCGCGCTTTTTAGATTTCCCTCGGGAATATCATTTTTTTTTCAGGGATAAAAGGTAGCCTATGTTCTTTCTCAGGCTCTAAAGATTGTCTGTGCCAAATTTCATCAAAATCGGTTGAGAGGTTTAGGCGGGAAAGCGTAACAGACATACAGACAGACAGACAGAGTTACTTTCGCATTTATAATATTAGTATTGATTGTACACCAAAAACATACATTGCACAAAATACGTTCAACACAACAAGACATACAATGGGCGGTCTTATCGCTAATGCAATTTCTTCCAGGCAACCAAAGAATAATGTCGTGGTGGCCTAGTGGTTAAAACACCAGCCTCTCAAGTATGAGTGCGCGGGTTCGATTCCAGGTCAGGCAAGTACCAATGTAACTTTTCTAAAGTTATAAGTACTTTATAAGTATATCTTGGACACCAATGACTGAAGGTGAAGGAAAACATCTTGAGGAAACCTGAACTTTAAGTCTGAAATCGCCAACCCGCATTGAGCAAGCGTGGTGATTACTCTCAATCCTTCTCTGTATGAGAAGAGACCAGTGCCCAGCAGGGGAACATTAAAAAAAAAAAAGGTTGATGATGAACCAAAGAATGGACAGATTATCCCGAACCACAAATGATACTCTCGTGTAGTGTCGTATTTCTCACTCTTGGGACACAGGCCTCCACTTAGTGAGAGGGATTGGGCCGTAATCTACCAGGCGGGCCCAGTTGGTAAATATCACATGTCTTCGAAGTATTTGACTCTAAGGCATGCCGGTTTCCAAACGATATTTTCCTTCACCGTTTCTTGAGAGCAGTGGTGATGAAGTAATTTACACAAAGTAATGCTCAGCGCTTCTCTTGAATTATCAAATATTTAATGAAAAAGGTCCCATTCCTACTTTGCGCGAAGTGTGGGACAGTGGAAGACGCCTTTCATATTATGATGGAATGTGACCGGAACGCAGACATCAGACTTGTATTAATCGGATTAAGGTCTAATGAGGTTGAAGCTTGCAACAGTATTTTAGCATTTACTTTATCTGATAAAGCAAGGATGCTTTACAAAATAGTTGAGGTTGGCTTGCGCCGTCGGGCGGAGGCTCGGTGACGAATGTGTTTTTGATGTTTTTTGTATTTTGTAATTTGTACTTAGCATGTAGCTGTATTACAGAGCGACATTGTCATTGTGTGACAAAGCTCTCAAAATAAAGATAAAAAAAAGAAAATATCAAATATCAAAGAACTGCGATCCCCAATCCGCCTGCCAACCGTGGGGATTATGACAAACTCCCCCAAAGCAAGGAAAGCCTTGAGGGAGGCCTTTGTCTAGCAGTGGACCTCTATAGGTTGAAGAAGAAAAAGAAGAATGCTCCCCTCAGTCTATGAAGCTCTAATTTCGCAATATTTTAACAAGAGATGAGACTGAAACTTGATTATAGGTAAATGTTTTTAATTACGGGAATTGATCTTCTGGTATGGCATGGTACTTATAGTCCACCAGATCATAAATACAACCAGATTAAGAAATAAAATAAAAACCAGCCTAGTGCGTGTCGGACTCATTCACAAAGGGTTCCGTACCATTGGGACCGTTCAAGTATTACGTAAGCACTATGGGGGGGGGGGGGAGGGGGGGGCTTTGCTTTGCTTTTTTTTAATGACATGGGGGGTAGTGAAGTCTAGATGATGATTACGTCATTAATATTTTATTTCTTTTTTACACAAATGGCAACCCTCACATTCTGTTTGCTTGAAAACGAAACTTATTTTCAAGGAATTACCTACAAATAAATGCATACGGTAAATAGGGTTGCCGAGCTGTGAAAAAAAATCGATCTTAGGAATCGATTCGAACCGGTACCTTGAAGATCGATTCGAAAAAGAAAACGATGACATAAGATCGATCTATTAAAAATCGATCTCGATTCTCGTACGACAAATTTTACTACACTGAAGAAGTTATAAAACGATAATGATCATTATAATGCTTTGCAAAATGTAGCTAAAGGTAAAGGATCATTATTAGATTAGAAATGATGAAATTATCAAGGATAATAAAGATTGATAATTTCTAATTAAAAACTCACAATCTTTTTATTTATTTAATGTCATGACACTCTCCTTACAGCCTTTCGATCTGGCTAGTGAAAAAACTATAGAAATAAATAATTCAATCCAAACAAATTGAGAACCCCCTCCTTCGTTTCTTTGAAGTCGAGTAAAAATCGAAGATCGGGTTAATAAAGTTTAGGCATTTTTTATAGAACCGAGTAGCGGAATTACCGGGCGGTATTCTCTTGCAGTGGTCTGGAACCTACCGATTTTTCGGTATTTCTACCGATATGGGCTCTGTTCTACCGGGATACCGAAATGCAGCTGTTTTTCTACGATTTCAGAGTATACGTGGAAATTCTCCCGATTTTTCTACCGATTTTACGCTTCTGACATGGCAACCTCTTTTATTTATGTTAAATATTACGGCGTTAACGGACTTAATGCAAAATGATTTTTGAAGACCTATCCATAGATACGCCACTCGCATGTGTTTGATGAAAAAAAAATTGAGTTGCAGTTCTAAGTATGGGGAACCCCCAATATTTATTATTATTTTATTTTTGCATCAAAAACTTAATTCGGTTTGCTGAATACATCTACCTACTAAGTTTTAATAGTATAGCTCTTATAGTTTCGGAAAAAAAATTCTGTGACATACGGACGGACAGACAGACATGACGAATCTATAAGGGTTCTGTTTTTTGCCATTTGGCTACGGAACCCTAAAAACATTGTTTACATAGTTTGTTTGAGTTTTGAACGTCAGGGTAATGGCGTAAGAAACCGTGGCCCTGGCGCACAGGCATGTGACACACGGGTGGGTTTTAGTCAGGAAAAGTCTGACACGCGCTTCCGCACCGCCCAGAGCAGGAGAGGTCATTTGATGAATTCCCATCCCAAACAAAAAAAGGGTCTATGTTTGTTCCATTTTGCTTCGTTTAATTTGGCGTTAGAGTTGAGGTGTGAGAGTATTTTTCAAATCGGACCAGTATTTCCTGAGATTAGCGCGCACAAACAAACAATCAAACTCTTCAGCTTTATATATTAGTATAGATTAACATTAAAAAACAGTTAACCATAGCGTAACTATACCTAGCATTAAGTGTGCTGGTCCAGGCTCCATACATTTCTGAAACATCTCCTTTCCTTTACTATTTTTTCAATTGAACGTAATAGTATTTTTAATTTCTTAGAGTCTCCAGGTCCATCTCCCTCTGGCGCAGCATCGTTGGTCGTGTTGTTGACATTGCATCACCAATTTTGTTTTAATCATGTTTTTTTTTTCTTTTGATGACTTTTGATATTAATACCCACCACATCGACGGAGTTTTGCTAGCTAATCTAATTTGAACCTGTATAAAAAATCTACCATGGCGGTACTCACATTCAAGCCCATATTTACTTACATTTTCCATCATTTCACCAAGACCTTATGGAGAGAAAACATCATAATTCCATACATAACTAAAGGATTTTGACCCTTATCTTCAGGACATAAACATTTTTACGATGTTCCATATTATGGTAACGATGAGTGGCGTGGCGCTGCGGGTTCTTGCGATTATGTGCGTCTGCGTGCGATGACGTGCGAATACTTACGGGCACGTGTGAAGCTGCCTTTACGTCATGATACTAAGCAACTACATATATTAAGTTATGAGCTTCTAGAAAATTATTACGTCTTACTTGAGTTAACAACACTTCTGAGTTATTACTGTACGACCACCCTTAATAAAGATAGCGGTAGTACATGCGCCTATATGGCAAATTAACAGAACCTAAACTAAAACCTATAAGCCCTACAGTCCCTACGACTCTAAGTTCTATAAGCCCTACAGTCCTGACCTACCATATAGTTTGTAATAAATAAATATATAAATAAGTGCGGGATGTCTGCACCAAGAGACCTAACAGATGGATAGTGGATAGGATTTCCAGGTAAGGATGAAGGGTAAACTCACTGCCAGTCCAGCAAACTCACAAGACTGATCAGAGCTGGCTAAAGGTGTCAATGCCACAGTGAGGGGTAATGAGACAAGAACAAATTCTAATCTGATTTATTTACACAATATTACAGATTATATACTATTTTTCCCAACACACACAAATGTACAAACGTCTTGGTATTCTATGCGTGTAATCTGCAATTATAACAATATTTAAGGTAGGCCGCGCGTCAGCTGCCGAAATGCTGAATCAATGTTTCAAAGACAGCATTGAACAATTACTGTATTCACACACACACAGGGTAATTACGTAACACACTATGAGTTTCTATTATTTAGTCAAAATTGAATCTACATGTCCGACGGGTGGGGCACTGGTGATCTGTAACACAGGCATCTCTCGCCTTTCACAGACACCAGCTCCTCACATATGTAACACATACTAGACTGAGTAATTGTACCGGTATAGCTATAAACAAAACATTGTGAGGAGAAATAAATAAATTATTAAATTATTATTATTATCAGTAGCAATGGGTTTCATTTTGACAGTACTTTTTTTTTTAATTATTATAAACTAGTGCTTGACTGCAATCCCGCCTGATGGTAAGCAGTGATGCAATCGTTGAGTGTAAAGCGCACTAGTTTATTAAGCCTATTCATTTAAAAACAAACTTCGGAATAGGAAGGATGACGGCAGTTGAGCGAGGTGATGCAATGTTAAACCCAAGACCAACACGACCAAACGATACTGCGCTAGAGGGAGATTGATCTGGAGACTCTCCACGACCAAATTCCCGAGACAACAACATTTGGCGCATCGTACCCGCCACACATCGCAACACAACTGCTCAGCCCCGTTCTCCGTACGGCTTCACCAGACATCATGCCGGAACACGACGAATCGCTTGGCGGCAAGACTTTGTCTGGTGGGTGGTAAATTCCGCCGGCAGCCGATGTTATGGCCTACCACCGAGAAAACTTCAATGAAAGTTCAATGACATTAATTGCGTTAACTACGTTGCTGAACAGATATATATTGGAACATACGGAGCAATGGATTAGTAAAATGCTTCGAAATGATTCCAATTGCTAATTATAGTATGTTAAGCAATTTGTCAAAATATTTGTGGGCGCGATGCCTGATGGGGGGTTCTCTAGTGGCGATCACGCACCGGAAGACAAAGCGTGGGTAGACCCTGACAAAATGGACCGACGACCTGGTGAATGTCGCGGGAAACCTCTGTCTCTCGGTGGTAGGCAACAACATCAGCCGCCGGCATAAGTTACCACCCACCCGACAAAGTCTCGCCGCCAAGCGATTCGTCGTGTTCCGGCATGATGTCTGGTGAAGCCGTACGGAGGACGGGTCTGAGCAGTTGTGTTGCGATGTGTACCGGGTACAATGTCCCTAATGTTGTTGTGTCGGGAGTTTGGTCGTGGAGGGTCTCCAGATAATCCTCTGGCGCAGCATCGTTGGTCGTGTTGTTGGGTTAAACATTGCATCACCTCGCTCAACTGCCGTCTTCCTTCCTATTCACTCAGTTTTTTTATGTGAATAGGCTTAATAAGCTAGTGCGTTTTACCATCAACGATTGCATCACTGCTTACCATCAGGCGGGATTGCAGTCAAGCACTAGTTTATAACTAATAATAAAAAAAAACTACGTTGCTGAACAGATATATTTTCGAGCAGTGGATTAGTAAAACGCTTCGAAATGATTCCAATTGCTAATAATGTCATCATCATTCTCCTGCCCTTATCCCAATTTATTTGGGGTCGGCGCAACATGTCTTTTTCTTCCATACATCCCTATCAGAAGCCATCTCGGCAGTCACCCCCTTCTTAGCCATATCATCCTTCACACATTCCACCCATCGTTTCTTTGGTCTTCCCCTACTCTTATAGCCATCAACATTCATAATTAAAACTCTCCTCACGACATTCTCCTCATTTCTCCGTAACACATGCCCGTACCATGACAACCGATTTCCACACAACTTTTCAGCTACCGGTGCCGCTTTCACACTTGCTAATAATAATATGTTACGCAATTTGTCAAAATATTTGTGGGCGCGATGCCTGATGGAAGACGCAGCGTGGGTAGACCCTGACAAAATAGACCGACGACCGGATGAATGTCGCGGGAATCCGCTGGATGCGGGAGGTGCAGGACCGGTCGTCGTGGAGGTCCTTGTGGGAGGTATATGTCTAGCAAGGGATATCTTTCGGCTGAAATGATGATGATGATGATGACTCAATTTGCTGGTAATTCTAAGAAAATATAAAGAGTTGATGACAATCGAATCGTCTGAGAGCAGCGCCATCAAGAGCAGCGGCCGCAGTTGTAGGTCTCGTATGCTAGAACTCCATCAGGCGCTTTACTTTGTCCAAATTTTATCAATCAAATTTTATTCCGTGGTGCTTGGCAATCTGGGCTTCTCCCAGTTGCAATAATGTCCCTTTGTGCCGATTGGCCTAGTTCTGTTCTGTCTCCTGCTTGTTATGGAGGGAAGTGGAAAAAATATCTTTTTTCTTATTCCTCCGCTATTCTTTTCTGATTAATTTCGTTGCGGGACCCAAGACAGTTGAATCGTTTCTCCGGGACTCGTCGAGCTTCATTGCTCGGCGTTTTTCTGGCGGTCTCCACTGTTGATTCTGGCTTTCAGGAGTTGCAGTGGGTTGGGAACAGTGTGGCGGGTTTTGTCACAAAAAAAAATCGAGTCGTCTGAGAGCAGCGCCATCAAGAGCAGCGGCCGCGTCCTACAAGTTGTAGGTCCCGTATGCTAGAACTCCATCAGGCGCTTTACTTTGTGTTTATTATTTCGTCACCACTGCTATCAAAACGGTGAAGGTAAACATCGTGACCAAACCGTTATGTCCTAGAGCCAAAAACTTTTTAGACATGTGACATCTACCAACCTGCACTTGGCCCGCGTGGTAGATAACAGCCCACTCGGGAGTGGGAATATTCATCATCATCATCTCAGCGTTAATCCCAGTCGCATCCGCAGCCTTTTTTTTTCAGTTTTGGAGACCGGGGTCCGCTTCACCAGTCTAACTGCTAATTTTGGCTAAACTTCGATATTTTCCGTGAAGCGGCTGCCGTCTGACCTCCACAACCCGAAGGCGATATCTAAGCATTGCAGTAAGACCAATTGTTAGACTTTTTAGGGCTCCAACAACCCGTAACGACTGCCACTAGATGTTCGTATGGCAACCGGGACCAACGGCTTAACGTGCTTTCCGAGGCACGACCAGACCAGTGCAAACATTCATATTTATGCATACAAACATTTGGACTGTGCGGGGATCGAACCCGCGCTTCCTTGCGCAACGGCCGCGTTCGCTACCGCTACGCCACGGAGGCTGTCTGTCACGGAGGCGGAGGCTGTCGGGAGTGGGCACATTATGGGCTAATTATGTACAGGCTGTCAGGTTTCTAGAGACAGGAACATTTAAGCAATGCGGGCCTTGTCCAGAAATACCGCTAAATCAGGCCCTTGATGCAGCTACCCAACAAGAACCTTCTGAGGTAATGCTTGAGGCTCTTGGCTATTAAACCATTGGCTGTCACAATTATCGGCACAATGATTACTAAGTCCACATCCCACATGTCAACAACCTTGCAATCCAATTCAAGATACTCGATTTGTTTATCTTTCTCGGCTTTCACGAGGTTCTCATCATACGGGACGGTTATGTCAATAATCATTGCGCGCCGCTCTGATCTATTTACCACTGGAATCAAGTTTATTAGTTTCAATGACCTTTTATTTATTACTTTTTATTATTAATCAGAAAAAAATCAAAATCGTCTTTCAGCGACCGTTTTTGGGGGTCCATCTCACTTGGGTTCTCACTCTTTGCCATTTATCCGTATAATTAAATATAATACTCTGGCCAAATCTACTTGGGCAGAGTATTATATACCTATGGCCTAGAGGTTCTACTAACTGATCTACTATAGCCATCCAAACGCATACACACACATCCACCTATTTTATTTTTACACTAGCGGCCGCCAGCGACTTCGTTCACGTGGAGTTAGTTATGCTCCGCTCCAATTGGTCGCAGCGTGATGTTGTATAGCCTACAACATCACAACTGTATTTATTTATACATAAGGGTTTTAATTGTATAACAGTGTAAAACCCACGAAGGATACACTTAAAAATAATAGAGACGCTATTATTTTTAAATATAACCTTCCTGAGTTAGTAAGCACGTAAATATACAGGACTTCTCACTCGTTTTAAACGATGGTTATGGTATACTAGCGGTTGCCAGCGGCTACGTTTATGTGGAGTTAGTTATGCTCCGCTCCAATTGGTCGCAGCGTGATGTTGTATAGCCTAAAACCTTCTTCGGATATCCAACACAAAAATAATTTTTCAAATCGGAGTATAGATAGCCTGCAATATTTCGACACTAACGCAGTATTATGTGTGTTACTTGCATAGTGTTTAGAGGGAGTATAATCATCGGTTGATACCCTATTTCAGTAGGAGTTTCTAAAAGTTGGTTTCAAGCCGGCCTCGGTGCGGTTTCCACAGGATCGGGATTACGAGATTTGGAGATAGGATTAATCAAGAAAATAAATAATAAAAACCAATAATCAAGTTTCATAAATAGTAAATTGTAAAGGTAATGTCGTCATTGCCTGATGTTAACTGAAACTTTCAAGTAACTGTACCTGAATAATTAATGATCTAACGTTCCAAACTATCTAGTAAGAATGATAAAATTACGTCGTCCGATTTCAAACCTTATTTCAAGGGAACCAAAGTCATAAATTGTTGGCTGAACACTATTGGGGAAGGTAAACGATCCGACATGTAATTTCAAACTTTCGTACTAAGTAAATATAGTATTTACTTGAATAAAACTACTATCAGTTACTACGAGGCTACGCGCCGTAGTAAAAACGTAACGCTACGAGATGCTACGCGGCTACGCCGTAGCAGCCCGCGCATGCGTTGAAGAGTCTCGTTTTCTCCTATTTCAATAACACAGGTCTACGCCCTTTGAGGTTACATTCTCGCTTTTTGATCTTTGGAAGGTCTTTAGAATAACATTGAGTTTTTTGAATTTGAATGTCGGCAAGAATTAATTGCAAAGATCTAAACGATTTGATTACTATTTTGAGGGCACCTAAGAGAATCCAGGTATTATTGGAACTATTTGCATTTTAGTTATTTCTATCATTATTATATTAGTAATTGCTACAGCGTCTATTTACAAAATTTTACTAGTAAAAATTAATTTTGTTTCTAGACTTATAATTAAAAAAAAACAGATAGCAAAATATTATTGTCCCACTGTTGGGCAAATGTCTCTTATCACACAGAGAAGGCGATTTCATACTCATATTAACAACTCCAGGTTTCAATAATCAACCCATAATGATCCCACTGCTGGGATACAGGCTTCCTCTCAGTGAGAGGGAGTGGGCCGCAATCTACCACGCTAGCCCAGTGCAGGTTAGTAGATATCACATGTCTTAGATATTTATTTTTTTGGTTCTAGGACTATATCCTTTCTCAGGGTCTAAAGATGGTCTGTGCCAAATTTCACCAAAATCGGTTGAGAGGTTTAAGCGGGAAAGCGCAACAGACAGACAGACAGAGATACTTTCGCCTTTATAATATTAGTATGGATTGGATACTTTTCATCTCAACATTTCCCTCGATATTGAAACTTAGGCGGATGAAACCGCCGCGCATAGCTAGTTGACTGTATTTGGATCAACCCTTTACATGTTTAAGACGGTCCTATTAACCCCTATGGGAATAATTTCTGCTCCCTCTAAAAAAGAAAAAATATTTTCCATATTCCATACTTCCCATCAAGAAACAAGCGGCAACACATCCTTTTTGCATCCTTTTAGTGTCTTCTTTGCTTCAATATGTATTAGTTTTTGAAACATCTGCAGGAGAATACTTCTCTTGTGGGATCTCAAATGAGTATACCTATCCACAAAGACACGGTTGCTGCAGTGGTTGAGCGATCCATTACTCCGCTGCGTGTCGCGGCTTCAATTCCCGCACGAATAATTTGTATGGCTTACAGGTAGTTATTCCGTTGGCTTGGTAGTTTGTCTATGTAAGTTTACATGTTTGTAAATGCACGTATGATACAGAAGAAATATCTAGTGTGGGCAAAATTAACTAAAAAAAACTGCTTATGTGTTAAAAGAGAAAAAGGTGTCTCATAGAATCCAGCTCGGCCGGGCAGCGTTCGAGAAGCTACGCTACCATCTTCTTGTTTTACAAGGTATCACAGTGTCTCAAGACTAAAGTCCATTTAACCAATATGTGCTGCCAGTGATGACTTACGGAACTGAAACGTGGTCGCTCACTATGGGCCTCATACGAAGACTCAGAGTCACACAAAGTGCAACGGAATTAGCTATGCTCGGAGTGTCTCTGCTAGATCGCATCAGAAATTAGGTGATCCGCAGAAGAACCAAAGTTATTGACATAGCTCTTCGAGTCGCTAAAATTAAGCGGCAGTGGGCGGAGCTTATTGCTCGTAGAATCGATGGCCGATGGGACAGTCAGTTTCTGGAGTGGCGGCCACGTACCGGAAGACGCAGCGTAGGGAGGCGCCCAACAAGGTGGACCGATGAGGATGACCTGGTGAAGTTCGCGGGAAGCCGATGGATGTGGACAGCATAAGACCGGTCATCGTGGAAAGCCTTAGGGGAGGCCTTTGACCAGCAGTGGACATCTATAGGCTGAAGAAGAAGAAGAAGAAGATGTGTTAAATGTCAACGAAATCCGTACATAAGTTTTTGCGTGAAAAAGTAACAAACGTCCATCTTTACAAACTTTTACGTTTATAATATTCGTAGGAAGTAGGATAAAATATAATAGTGACCAATATTACACCTAATGTTATACCAAGCACAGGTCCGTTCGTGTATGAAGCATTGTAGCCACATTTGCTGGTGCTGCAAAATACCACCTGGCAACTTTGGATTCGATGGAAAGGCGTGCGAAAAGGCTAATTGGCGACCCAGATTTAGTTCAAAACGGTCTCTAAACCCTGAAACACAGGCGAAGGGTAGCCAGCCTGTCGGTGTTCTATAGAAATGAATGGCTTAATTCCCCATCTGCGTTCCATTATTGGACGACCCATCGTACGCCGAGTATCCACACTTGCGTTTTTGACACCACTACGATCTGGACGAAGCGTTTCGTCTTTTATACCGCGTACATCGAGAGATTGGAACAATTTGCCAGCGGAGGTGTTTCCGTCTGACTACAATTTAAGTGTCTTCAAGGCTAGAGTGAATAGGCTCTTAATAACTGGCGCGCTTTGCCATCAACGATTGCATCACTGCTTACCATCAGGCGGGATTGCGGAAATTACCCATCTCGTCAGCGATTGTGCATTTTGCCTAAAAATATAACTAATAACTTATTCACTCACAACTTGAAAACTTCCAGGTACTAACAACATTGTGAGGAAACCTCTAATTGGATTCAGAAAGTTAGATTTGTCAAGTTTCTGAAAACACACACTCCAATACGACGAAAAACTTTAAACTACATTCCAGCTGAAGTTTTGACATCTTTTTATTACAAAAGGCTATTCAAAAATCAACCTAGACTTCATAACTATAAACTATATTTTTTTTTTTTATAAATTATAAACTAGCGCTTGACCGCAATCCCGCCTGATGGTAAGCAGTGACGCAATTGTTGATGGTAAAGCGCACTAGTTTATTAAAAGCCTATTCACTCTAGCCTTGAAGACACTCAAATTGTAGTCCGACGGAAACACCGCCGCTGGCAAATTGTTCCTGTCCCGCGATGTACGCGGTATAAAGGAGGACGCGAAACGCTTCGTCCGGATCGTAGTGGTGTTAACAACGTAAGGGTGGAAATTAGCCGTACGACGGGTCGTCCGATGGTGGAACGGAGACGGGGGAATTAAATCATGCAATTCCCTCGCACACTCCCCAAAATGCATCCTATAGAACACCGAAAGGCTGGCTACTCTACGCCTATGCTCTAGGCTTTGGAGACCATCTCGAGTTAAGTCAGGGTCACCAATCAGCCTCTTCGCACGCCTCTCCACCGAATCTAGAGTAGCCAGGTGACATTTCGCAGCACCAGGCCAAATGTGGCTGCAGTACTCCACACACGAACGGACCTGTGCTTTGTACAACATTAGAAGCTGCCCCGGTGCGAAGTACCGCCGGGCCTTCGCGATGACGCCAAGTTTTCTGGCAGCCACCTTGGCCTTGGACTCAATGAACCGCCCAAAGTTTAGGTTCGAGGAAATCTCAACTCCCAAAAGCTGAAGCTGATGATGCATATAGTTGTTAGTAGTCAGTCATCGTCATCATCTCAACGCCAATCTCAGTCACATCTGAAGCCTTTTCAGCTTTGGAGTCTGGGGTCCGCTTTACCGGTCTAACTGCTGATTTTGGCTGAACTTCGATATTTTCCGTGAATCGACTGCCGTCTGACCTGCACAATCCGAAGGCGATTTCGAAGCATTGCATAGACCAATTGCTGGACTTTTGAGGGCTCCAACAACCCGTAACGACTGCCACTAGGTGTTCGTATGGCAACCGAGACCAACGGCTTAACGTGCTTTCCGAGGCACGACCAGACCAGTACAACACACAAATACAAATATTTCCACTCCGCGGGGATCGAACCCGCGCCACCTTGTGCAGCGGCTGAGTTCGCTACCGCTACGCCACTGAGGCTGTGCAGTTGTGATACTGATTATGGCGCCAGGGATTGACACTAACAGATTTACCAAAACACAAAACCTTCAATACCAACTCAAATACGTGTTACATCCATACTATACTAATATTATAAATGCGAAAGTAACTCTGTCTGTCTGTCTGTCGGTCTGTCTGCCGGTCTGTCTGTCTGTCTGTCTGTCTGTTACGCTTTCCCGCTTAAACCTCTCAACCGATTTTGATGAAATTTGGCACAGACAATCTTTAGACCCTGAGAACATAGGCTACCTTTTATCCCGGAAAAATTTGAGACGTAGACACTAACGGTCAGACTAGTCCATAAGTTTAAAGTCGCTCAGCGAGCTATGGAGCGGGCTATGTTGGGCGTCTCTCTGAAGGACCGCATCAGAAATGAGGTGATCCGACAGAGTACCAGAGTTACCGACATAGCTGAGAGGATTAGCAAGCTGAAGTGGCAATGGGCTGGTCACATATGCCGCAGGACCGACAACCGTTGGGGTAAACGAGTCCTTGAGTGGCGACCGTGTCTCGGCAAACGTAGCGTGGGACGCCCTTGAGCGAGACGGAGCGACGACATCAAAAAGGTGGCTGATAGTGGCTGGCAGAGAACTGCTCAGGATCGAGCTTGTTGGCGTGCCACGAAAGAGGCCTATGTCCAGCAGTGGACGAGTAAAGGCTGATGATGATGATGATGAACTGTATCGAGTAACGCAAACGAGGGATTAAAAGTACCGCGTACAAAAAGTCCCCCGAATAACCTGTCCTAATAATAATATAATAATAATGTTTTACGAGGCACGGCCAGACCAGTGCAAATATTCATATTCATGTAATGTAATATTTGCACTGCGAGGGGATCGAACCCGCGCCTCCTTGCGCAGCGGCTGAGTTCGCTACCGCTACGCCACTGAGGCTGTCCAGTTGTTGTTGGTAGTCAGTATACTGCGTATATTGGAAATGTTTGGTGATACTGATTATGGCGCCAGGGATTGACACTAACAGATTTACCAAAACACAAAACCTTCAATACCAACTCAAATACGTGTTACATCCATACTATACTAATATTATAAATGCGAAAGTAACTCGTGTCTGTCGGTCTGTCTGCCGGTCTGTCTGTCTGTCTGTCTGTCGGTCTGTTACGCTTTCCTGCTTAAACCTCTCAACCGATTTTGATGAAATTTGGCACAGACAATCTTTAGACCCTGAGAACATAGGCTACCTTTTATCCCGGAAAAATTTGATGTTCCCGAGGGACTAAAAAGCGCGATATAACCGGACTCTACGCGGGCGAAGCCGCGGGCGGGAAGCTAGTGTAAAAATAATATTAAAAGACGTGTAAATGAAGTTTGTTATGATAACATACCAGTTTTCCCCGCATTTTTACCAAAAACCTCGCAGTCAATAACTGGTAGGATTACCCGGGTAATGTAACCGGATGAAAAGTGACCATCCACCGTACGGCCGGCCGCTGAATATTTGATGGTTAACCCTTCATGCGCTGTAGTAATCCCTCAGTTGCAAGGCAGCGGTATATAGAATTAACAGGTCATGTTACGGGCCGGCTTAGTAGAATTAAAATGAATTTTAAGGCTTATATTTAATCAAAACTTACAATTCTTTAAAAAAATATTATTGATCACTGTAATATAATGATTGCGCCTTGTAAACCTGAAATAGTTCCTATGTACGACCATCTATGTTGACGACCTCCGTGGCGCAGCGGTCAACATGCCTGCCTGCGACGTGGAGGCCCCGGGTTCGATCCCGGGCCAGGTCATGATGGAAATACGATCTTTTCCTGGCCTGGGTCTTGGATGTTTATTTATATATGTATTTTAAATATTATAAATATAGTATCGTTAAATTAGTATCCCATAACACGAGTCTCGAACTTACTTTGGGGCTAGCTCAATCTGTGTGATCTGTGCGTATATAATTATATTATGTTCCCTCGCACATTCTCCAAAATGCATCCTATAGAATACCGACGGACTGGCTACACTACGCCTGAAAATTCTACATAACAAATTTGAATGCAGCAATCACTAGCGGCTACGGCTGGCCCGCTTGCTTCACTCGACCGGCGCGCGCGCATCTATCTATTCATAGTATCATCTTAATGTAACCCGGGACGAGATAATATTAAGACAAGGTCAGAAAATCAAAAAGACACGTTTTGTTTTTGAGAATCATTTTAAGCTCAAGAAGATTTTAGAGATTCATTAATTAAAAAAGTGCCCGTCTTTAAAAAGTCGACAAGTTTTTAGAAGCTAAGGTTGTAATAACCGACGGTCTGCTGGTTACTTACATCCTCCAGAGGCCGGACCTTACATATTACCCATTTTGCTCCGGTCACGTTCCTAGATACATCAAACCTACGCGCCGATTGGGAGTACCGTGCCGTATCTGACCGTTTTGAAGGACACTTAGCCTATAAGTTTGAATGTGTATCTTAAATTATAGTGTAGGAATAATATCAGAAAATTCTTCCTCCTCATTATCTCTGTTGTTCTTTCATTATTGGTTTGATTAGGGATAACAGCCTCCGTGGCGTAGCGGTAGCGAACGCCGCCGCTAATATTTGTATGCATGCTTAAGAATATTTGCACTGATCTGGTTGTGCCTTGAAAAGCACGTTATGCCGTTGGTTCCGGTTGCCATACGAACATCTAATGGTAGTCGTTACCGGTTGCTGGACCCTCAAAACTCCAACAATTGGTCTAACTGCAATGCTTCGATATTGCCTTCGTGTTGTGGGAGTCAGACGGCAGTCGCTTTACGGAAAATATCAAAGTTTAGTATTGAAATCAGTAGTTAGACTGGTAAAGCGGACACCAGACTCCAAAGCTTCGGATGCGAATGGACTAAGGCTGAGATGATGATGATGCTATATGTAACAACAAGTGTTAAAACCAGTTTAAGCCGTTTATTATTTCTAAGACATGGAGGCTGTCAAATCTGCCTCTCAAATCAAATCAAATCAAATCATTTATTTCAAATAAACCAGTTACAGGCACTTTTGAATTGTCAGAAGGTCGGTCAGTCAATAAGATGAAGCTAGTCGCCCATTCCAAAGAGTAGGTACCTATGGAGAAGAACGGGCAAGAAACTCCATGGACACTCTTTTAAATTTTTAAGCTATTGTTACAAATATTTGATTACATCATTCATGTTGAAATCAACCGCGTGAGAACGATGCAGAAATATATTGTACGCTGAGAGCGTCCATTATGGAAAACATACAAAAATCAATTCAGAAATTAAAATACGCCGTGGCAGCTAAGAGATGACCAGTCCCCTCCGACGGCGTCCGTTCACGAACATGACGTATGGATCAGCATCATTCAGCTCAACCATATCGAAGGGAAATGTCTGTCAAATCTGCCTCTGTCTGCCTGCTGGTCCATCACTACCCATGGCAAAAACAAAAGTAGTTTAAGTAATTGACAAATTAAATTTGTATAGGAAAAGTACATTAAAACCTGTAAAACATTTAATTAATTCAATAACAGAAGATTGTCAATGTTGCAATTACGTTTAACATTTTAGTAATTATCACAGCCTTCGAGCCAGGGTCTGCTTACCAATAGATTAGCTGATAACCCAGGAAAATTGATCCTAACTCGTGATTTTTTTACTACAAAGTTAATTTATTGGGATCTATGACGCGGCGTAGGGTGACTACCTATGTTATACAAATAAAATTGATTTCGATTTTTTGATTTTGGCGTGGATGACTAAATAAACTTAAAATTTGAAGTTTGAAAATAAAATTGTTTTTTTTTACTTTTGTATTGTTTCATGTGTGTATAACCAGGCGAATTCTCATAATTTAAATCGCTTAAAATCTCTATCAATCAATACCATATACTTGATAAAAATGTAGTGATATTAGGAGGAATTTATGAAAAATTGAGACTGTGATCAGGTCGTGAAGCCCGATTTACCGTGAACTCAACGCATACGGTGTGCGGTCATTTGTTGCCCAGAAATGTAAAGAAGTGAGAGCACACAACGCGGACTAAAGTCCGCCATGTACGTTGCTTTGCCTAATCACACGAGTTCTATTTTATTCGGACTTCCCCGTACTTTTATCTGGTCCGCTCGCTCGCATGTCCTCGGTTATTCGGAGGACTTTTTGTACGCGGTACTTTTAATCCCTCGTTTGCGTTACTCGATACAGTTGTAAGCGATATATTTTTGCGGATAAAAAAGCCCGAAGACAAAAATCCGTCGTATGCGCAAGCTCGTAAACTTTTCAAAAAGTGTTTGTAAGGATCGTCGAATACAAGAAACCGTGGCCCTGGCGCATAGGCAGTTGAAAGAACATAAATATAACCCAATTGCAATAAAATATCCAATGGATGCCTTAGAATTAATAATTAAAAATATTAAAATGTCATTCATTACTATGACGCCTGATGTAATTTCAAACACCCTGTATGCCATCGCAAGTCAGAGTCTTCGTCATCATCATTATCATCAACCTTTTCATCGTCCCACTGCTAGGCACAGGTCTCCTCTCATATAGAGAAGGATTGAGCGTAATCACCACGCTTGCTCAATGCGGGTTGGCGATTTCAGACTTAAGTACTTGCCTGTACTGGAATCGAACCCGTGCACTCATACTTGACAGGCTGGTATTTTAACCACTAGGCCACCACGACTTAGAGTCTTGCGTTTTAATTTTATTTCGACGTATCAGTTTTAATGAAAACATAGGCCATCCTAAAATAAATGGTTTTTAAGCCTGAAACCATTTTGTGGGAACATTTAAATACAATACCTTCTCTAACATAAACAAACTCATTTGAACGGTTTTACGCTCAAAGCCAAAGTCAAATATTTATTTTTTTTGCAGTAAAATAAACCGGTTCACTAAGGCGTAACTGACTACAAATTTCAAATGCAATGGAATTTCTATTGCGTTGTAGTGTGTTTCTAAATTATTTGACAAAAATATAAATAAACCCTAAAATTGAGGTAAAATTCTTCTGCGAGTCACTGAAATAAATTAATAACACTAGAATAGAATAGAATGGAGTGGAATCATCTTTATAAATTAAAGATCTTAGTTATGAAGGTATTAGAAAGGGCTATTTTTCATTTAATTCTATACAAGCTGCACCTCGCAGTTTCACCTGCTTAGGTTTCGATATGCTTTTTTTTTATATGCTCCGCTCCTATTGATCTCATCGTAATGTTATATAGGCTAAAGCCTTCCTGGATATATGAGCTATCCAACGCAAAAAGAATTTTTAACCTTTTGAACGCCAATCACTTCTATACAAGTTCGAGATTTTCGTGCCCTCAGCGCCACTACTTGATTAGAAGTAATCACAGTTTAAAATAAATTTACGACTTTTACAAGACCTTTTATTTTGTTTTTATGGAAATTTGCCCTGTTATCAACCATATTTTTAACTTTTTCACGCATAATAAGTTCTTATTTGTTTAATTTTCAATAGAAACAAAAACGCCGGAAAATATTTTAATGCCCCCCGCGCCAATTACTTGATATCAAGTAATCCAGTGATGGGACACGACGAAGACCTCGCTATATTTCATCTCGTCGAAATGATCATAAATACTATTATTGCAAGAAAATGACGTAAAAATATAATATTTTATAAATATTGTACACTTTAAACTAGGTTTTATTCACCTTAATCAAGAATTAATAGGTTTTCTAATCATTGTCGATAGTGAAACCCCGTTTGTAAAACCCATCCCTACAAAGTTAGTTAGTTAGCGGTCCGTACGCGCCACCGACGTGTATAGAAGGAAATCTGTGACGTCATAAGCGGACGGGTTTCAAGGTCATAGTGACCTTGTGCATTTTAGTGTAGTGCAATGTTTACATCTTGAGTTGGCGCACGTGTCCTTATAAAAAAATTGTGACTGTGAATATGACGAATTATTGCGAGTTGTTCAAGTCTGAATCAGAATTTTGAAATAGTTCGTCGTCTTGACATTCCGTTAAGTCGTCAACTTCCGTTTCAGGAATTTTCTTCAGTTTTCTATTAGTTTCTACAAACCAGAAAAATAATTGCGAGTATTTAGCGACACCATTAAAAAAAAAGTCTTGTGTAAAACAGACACTTACCCTCCATTTTATTTTATTTTTTAAAACGTAGAAAACCACGTATTTAGCTTCTATTAATTATATTTGTTGTAAGTAAACGAAATAAATTATGCAGGAATCGGTTGAGTTTATGCACGTGTAACTCGACCACAGTGAATATAAAATATATATACCATAGAAATCTAGACATCCCTAGAACAAAAAGGATTTTGACGTGCCTCGAGCGCCAACTACTTGATATGAAGTAGAAGGATTACATTTGGAGACAAATAGGGATGTGCCTTGTAGAACACACATCTAATAAATTTAAAATTCTTTTCTTTATTGTGGGGAATATATCCAGGTTTTCATATTGTTTTTTTTATGAAATAAAATAAAATATGAAATTACGATTACAGTTTTTATTTAGCTTCGTAAATTGGTGAATAAACATTATTTTATATGTATAATATTATTTGTCGATAGGACACTAATCCCATCCCTACGGTTTACTATACATACGTTATACATTTGTAGTGTGGCGCAGGAGGACACATCGCGTATTATATAGATGGGCGTTCAAAAGGTTAACATCGGTTCAGTAATTCCTGAGATTAGCGTGTTTATACAAACAAACAAATTCTTCAGATTTATATATGTAAAGCTGAAGAGTTTGTTTGTTTGTATCCCATTAACCCATAAACGCTTTAGGCCATAACCGGACGAGCGGATAAAGGCGACGGGGAGCATAATAGGACGGCCGCTAGTCTATACTAATATAATATTAGTATAGACTAGCGGCCGTCCGATTATGCTCCGATCCTATTGGTTACAGCATGATGTTATATAGCCTAAAGCCTTTATGGGTTAATGGGCTATCAAACGCAAAAAGATTTTTTCTAATCGGACCTGTGGGTTCTGAGATTACCGCGATCAAACAAACAAACTCTTCAGCTTTATATATTGGTATAGATTTAAATAATACTACATATATAAATAAAAAAAAAATGACTACATATATAAATGTATAAACAGGCAAGAAAAAACAGAACAAAAAAGTGGTATAACTCGCGCAGATAAAGAAAAGATCTGTAAATGGCGTCCGCTCGCATGCGTTCTCACTCACTCTCTATCGCTGTCTATACTCACACGGTGAAGTAAGCGCTGCAAAAAAAATCATCGATCAGAAATTCAGGATTCGCTTTCCAAACTACTGAAGCTACTTTGATGCACTCCGAGTTATCGTTAATCTCGTTCCGCGAAAGTCTCTGTTATTTTGTTGTTTTTGCTGACATTGTTGTTTTTGTTGAGTTTGAACAATCAAAAACAACAATAAAAACAAACACAACAACAAACAAGTAAAATGTCAAATTTACGTTGTAAATAATAATATTTACAACGTAAATTTGACATTTTACTATCTTAGCATTTGGTTTGTAATTGAACAATGGCATGTTTTGTCAACCGTACCATAAGCCATTTTCAGATTTTTCTTATCTGCGCGGATTATACTGAAGTAATGTTTATTTCATAAGAGTCTTTTCCAGCATACCTGCAATAGGACTATAAATACGAAAATGTAGACAGCCAAGTTATACCCAATCACTTAAAGTTGCTGACACTCGCGCCATAATTACGTAACTCACCATAACTATCAGTTGGAATCATTTTGAAGCGTATTCCTATTCCTTTGCTCCCTACGTTCGAAAATGTGTCTGCTCAACAACGTAAATAACGCAATGAATGTTGTTGAACTGTCAAAATCAAACCCATTGGTACTGATAATGTGTTACGCAATTACCCTGCCGTTATCAGGTTTCATCAAATCTTATCAAGGTTTTCGTTCAGAATTTTTACGCTGGCATCCCGGAGTTTTCTTTTCCTCGTTGGTAGGCCATATCATCGGCTGCCGGCAGAAGTTACCACCCACCAGACCAAGTCTTGCCGCCAAGCGATTCGTCGTGTTCCGTGCATGATGCCTGGTGAAGCCATACAGAGGATGGGTCTGAGCCGTTGTGTTGCGATGTGTACCGGGTATGATGCGCCAAATGTTGTTGTGTTGGGAGTTTGGTCGTAGAGAGGCTCCAGATCAATCTCCCTCTAGCGCAGCTTCGTTTGGTCGTGTTGATCTTTGCATCACCTCGCTCAACTGCCGTCATCTTTCCTATTCCTTAGTTTTTTAAGTGAATAGGCTTAATAAACTTGTGCGCTTTACCATCAACGATTGCATCACTGCTTACCATCAGGCGGGATTGCAGTCAAGTACTAGTTTATAATTATCAAAAAAAAGATGGTGTTTTACATAATTACCGTTATCAGGTTTCATCAAATTTTATCAAGGTTTTCGTTCAGAATTTTTATGCTGGCATCCCGGAGTTTAAATTTGATGTCAGCCTGCCAGAAATGACTATACATATGGATGTTTACAGTATTTATTCCCCAAGATTTTGTAGTTAATCTAATTTGATCGGTGGGACGTAATTATTTAATGCAGTGGCTCGGATAACTAGTTCATCTTAGTAAACACGGTATAGATTAACATTAAATATTTGGCGAGAGGAGAGACGCCTTGAAGACGGAGTATTAAGAGGTAAACTAACTTGGCTTGAGAGGTTGTATTAGTAGTTTTAGAAACGAGCTTAAATTTAGTCTAAAAAAATTAATACAGATTACAACGAAAAGATAATACTTAAGATAGACAAATTCTTTATGACAATAATAAAAACATTAAACTGATACAAGTATAGAATATCAAGTAGCGACATCCGTTCGGTCCCGTGGCTGCGGCCCAAGAGACCGCCCGCTCGTGCCTCGTGTCTGCATCATGGCGCGCTGCCCCTACTCCTTCCTGCCTGTCACGCCACCATGACGTCACTCCTTAGCCGCGCCCCCTGGTGCAGGATTTTTCGCTAACAGTAGCGTATTTTAAGAGATATGGATTCTCCAGTTTTGTATGTTGTAGCATCCTATATAAATGATAAGCCTGTGATGTGCCACTGCAGGACAGGGTGTTCAGCACCTATTCGCATATAAGTCAGTCCAGCCTCCTTACGCTACAACACAATCATCATCATCATCAGCAACTGCTCGTCCACTGCTGGACATAGGCATCTTTTTTTCTTACTCCTCCGCTATTCTCTTCTGATTAATTTCGTTGCGGGACCCAAGACAGTTGAATCGTTTCTCCGGGACTCGTCGAATTTAATTGCTCGGCGCTTTTCTGGCGGTCTCGCTTTCAGGAGTTGCAGTGGGTGGTGTATTGTGTGGCGGGTTTTTGCTGGACATAGATGTCTTCCATGGCACGCCAACAAGCTGGCAGAGAACTGCTCAGGATCGAACTTCAGGACACCTTTTTGATGTCGTCGCTCCATCTCGCCCATCTCAACAACAGGGCCGACAACCGTTGGGGTAAACCCAACGGTTGTCGGCCCTGCGGCATATGTGACCAGCGGATACAACACAATATAATATTGTTATTGTTTAAGGCGACACTTCAAAACAATTATGTCACTCTATCATCATCATCATTTCAGCCGAAATACGTCCACTGAGGAACATAGGCCTCCGCCAGGGAACTCCACGACGACCGATCCTGCGCCTCCTAAAATTTTCCTGTCTAATATAAGTCAAAAAATATTTTCATCTAGGCTGAGGATCAGCACTTTTTTAATTTTAAAATTACGTAATTTCTAACTCATTTTCTAGTATTTTACCTATGGTATAAGTGGCGCCACAAAGTTTCAACTCGCTCAGGGCTCTAATTTACTTTCCTTACTTCGTTATCACGAAAATTCCTTCGCTAATCCCGCCAACCTTGCGTTGATTTAGCGGAGTTTCGTTGGTTCTGTTTTATAGAATTATGGCCCAACTGTACTGTTAGAAATAAATTAGCCGCTGAGGACCTGACTGACAGAATTGAAAACTGTCTCACGCAATCTATACTATTGTGGACACAATTTATACATAATATATGACGGAGGAAGTACCTCCGTGCGGTCTTTAAAAAGTGTGACGTCAGCACAGTTGACGTCACAAAGGTTATCTTCACTATGACCATTTTTGGGTCTTTAAAAAGAAACTTCACAAATTGCGCAATAACTTCTTTTATTCGACAAAAAGCGTAATGTCGTCACTACTAGGTCCTTCCTATGCGGCGGCTCAGAAGTGAATGCTCGAGCGCCGTTTGTGTTTTTTTTTTTTGTCATTTAATATGGCATCTCTTAGTTGACCTTGAGAGGTCGTGACTACTTAACCGGACTATCCTGTGGCTGCCTTAACTGAATTTAAAGCTTCCAGCCAGGGCTACTAAAAACTAAGCGCCTACACGCTAAGGGCACCCCCAGTGGGGTACGAACCACAGCTTAGGGTGTCGCTGGAGAGAACAGCAAGGGACGGCTGGAACGAATTGGCGGTGCTGTCGAATTTATAGTCGTCGCCCCCACTCTCGTGCAAATATTACAATAATAAGGAAACTGATTTGCTGTCTAAAGTTAATTTGACATCGTAATAAACTGTAAACCAATGAATCTACTGATTTCATCATCATCATCATCATCATCATCAGCCTCTACTCGTCCACTGCTGGACATAGGAATCTTCCATGGCACGCCAACAAGCTCGATTCTGAGCAGTTCTTCGCCACTCTGAAGGACAGCATCAGAAATGAGGTGATTCGACAGAGGACCAGAGTTACCGACATAACTGAGAGGATTAGGAAACTGAAGTGGCAATGGGCTGGTCACATATGCCGCAGGGCCGACAACCGTTGGGGTAAACGAGTCCTCGAGTGAAGACCACGTCTCGGCAAACGTAGCATAGGACGCCCTCGGGCGAGATGGAGTGCCGACATCAAAAATGTGGTTGGTAGTGGCTGGCGAAGAACTACTGATTTTAGAGCCATCAAATTATGAATGTTAATTATTAAAGTTATAAACTATTGTGATTGCGCCGATATATACATACCTAAGTATATCTCGCTGTAGTCATCACGGTGTCGGGTCGCTCATGCTAACTCGAATTCAATTGCTTTTCCCCAACCAATAAAAGTGTTCGAAACAGTTTCCACTTCAAAAGCTTGGTTTTATGCAATAGTGCAATTATTAACATTACAAAACTGAAAACATTTAATTAATTATGCACTAGGTATATCCGGCATGTCGCAAATAATTAATTTTATATTTTTAGCCAGCACAATATAGCAACAAAATATACATATTATGTATATAATATGTAAAGAAAACGCTGTCCGACCCGTGAAGGTATTGTTAGGTGTCGATAACTGTTTCTACTAATGCCCAGAAAGACAGGCTAAACTTAAAAAAAATCCCCCCAAAAAATAAATATTATTTCGCAAAAAGAGGTAACTTAATACATGTGCGGTAAGCAACCCCTATCCGCGGGCGGCGGGGGCAGGGCACGCGGCACCTGTGACGTGGTCGCGTCGCTATTTGCTTATAATAATACCGGTGTTGTCACTTTATTAAAAATTACCAAATTTCGGGGAAATTGGAATTAATTCAAGGGAAAAAAGGATTATTTCAAAATTCATTAGTATTGTTACTATGATGATTACGTAAGATTTTATATAATATTTGGTCAAGTGTTTACCTAACCTTTATTATTCTTTACAATATGTAAAGAAAACCCTGTCCGACCCGACAGGGTTTTCTTTACATATTGTATATGGTTTATATACATCATCAAAAAAGCAAGTATTAAAATCCAGTGGTACCTATTTCCACTACTCTTAAAATTATGGTTTATAATCACCAGTTCTTGTTAAACGCATCCAACTTATCCCCTCATCTCAAACGAAGATAAAAAATAATGATAGCTAAATGGAGTGTTAAGTGGATTATGAGGCTACCGAAAATCCACATTTTCTTTTTTTGGGACCAAAACCCGCCGCACTGTTCCCAACCTACTGCAACTCCTGAAAGCCAGAATCAACAGTGGAGACCGCCAGAAAAACGCCGAGCAATGAAGCTCGACGAGTCCCGGAGAAACGATTCAACTGTCTTGGGTCCCGCAACGAAATTAATCAGAAAAGAATAGCGGAGGAGTAAGAATAAAAGATATTTTTTCCACTTCCCTCCATAACAAGCAGGAGACAGAACAGACCTAGGCCAATCGGCACAAAGGGACATTATTGCAACTAGGAGAAGCCCAGATTGCCAAGCACCACGGAATAAAATTTGATTAAGAAAATCCACATGAATAAATTAAATACTTAAACGTACAATATAATGTTCTCTACTTCCTTCACTAAACAAAGGTATCATCATCATCTCAGCGTTAATCCGAATCGCATCCGATGGTTTTTCAGCTTTGGAGCCTGAGGTCCGCTTTACTAGTGTAACTGCTGTTTTTTGGCTAAACTTATATGACTGATAATTTCCATGAAGCGGCTGCCGTTTGACCTCCACGACCCGAAGGCGATATCGAAACATTGCAGTTAGACCATTGTTGAACTTTTTTAGGGCTCCAACACCCCGTAACGACTGCCGTTAGATGTTCGTATGGCAACTGGGACCAACTGCTTAACGTGCTTTCCGAGGCACGAGTAGACCAGTGCAAATATTCATATTCATGCATACAAATATTTGCACTGCGCGGGGATCGAACCCGCACCTCCTTACGCAGCGACCGCGTTCGCTACCGCTACGCCACGGAGGCTGTCTCACTAAACAAAGTCTATTTCAAGAAAGCACTCTAGACATTCTTGCGAACTTAGCGGTATAACATTTGTGTGTCTCTATCAATATATCGAGAAATACCACCGGTGGAGTAACATTGTTACAGCCAATACAGTCCCGAATGGCTGTATACTGGGTAACATATCAGGGTGTAAAGAACCAGTTGAAACTGATCTCACATTGGTATAAAGTGTAAAAAGGCGCATCAGAAAGTTATGTACGATTTCTGTACATCATACTAAGTAACACTGTAATATCAACCGATAATTTTCTCACTGCTAAGACACTCCCTGAGAAGAGAGAGTCTGCTTCTTCTCTGTGAAAGGGAGTGGTGGACCTTCGTGGATGTAGGTAATTTAAATGATAAGAGACGCTCTGATTAACCTGAGTTACCACCAGAGCGATCAGCTACTCTTATAGCTACTAAATTCTGGTGTATGACCTCCAGAATTAGCTTACTTACAGGTTATATAAGTTCATATAAACGTCTATTTTTGTTTTGCAATTCATAAATATGAGAGTGTTGGTTAATTTATTTTTGCTTACTTATATTTCGTACTATTACATTTCGTACTACTTACATTTTTCAAATTCGGTAACATAATTGATCTAACCAATAACATAGACAATATAGCTATATCCGATTCACACATTTGCACCCCCGAACAGGCAAATAACTTCACTAAGCAACCAAATAATTATCTAAAAATCCTAACACAAAATATTAGATCTAATTGCACCTTTAATAATCTAGAAACCCTACTGCACCGTGTTTCAATTGATTGTGATATTATAGTCCTGACAGAATGCTGGTTGTTATGTTCAAGTAATCACAACCTTCCCGTTATACAAAACTATGTTATGTTCAACACGACCAAAAACCAAAACCAAAGTGATGGTGTTGTGGTCTATATAAAATCCACACTCCTTGTCAGCTGCAAAGAACTTTGTTTTGACGGTTCTGCCACTGGTCTAGCAGTGGAAGTAGGAACGACCTTTGCCATACTATGTATCTACCGGTCGCCGTCCAATAATAACACTAATGATTTTCTTACCGCTCTTAACAATATTCTTCCCACCTTTTCCAAAAAAAAAAAAAACTGTAGCTATAACTGGTGATATTAATATAGACATTAAACCTCTCACACACACACACGATCACATGACTACCTCAACACTGTTGCTTTTTACGGATTCCTTCCTACACATGATTTTCCTACCAGAGGAAATAACTGTCTCGATCATTTATTATTAAGATCCGCCTCCATAACATCTATCTCACTAATCTTCGATACTACTATTTGCACACCATATGTCATGGTAGAATGTAATTGGGCCATATTTATATTAAGATCATACTACTTTGTACACCTACATTCTGGCAAATAAAGTCTTATTATTATTATTATTATTATTACTGTTACTGACCATTGTTCATCTCTGCTTTGCATACCTAATAAAAATACTCCAAACAATATGATTACACAAATTACAAAAACTAATTTCGACACACTGGATAAAACTATGGAGGAACTAAACTTTACACCCATTTATTCTATGTCCAATGCTGATATGGCTACAGATTCTCTGGTTAGTCTCATGGCAAAAGCTATATCCGAGAACACTGTCATTAAGACATTACCATCTAAAAAGAGGATAATTAAGCCATGGATCACTCCAGGCTTGATACGATGTATAAGACACAGAGATGCGTTACACAAGAAATCAAAACTCTCACCAGAAAATGCCATTCTCGAAACCAGCTACAAGCGATATAGAAACTTTTGTAACAAAATTTTAAAAAAAGTAAAAAGACAGTTCGATTCACAAGAACTTGATAAAGCTGGAAATAACTCAAAAGTCTTATGGGAAACAATAAAGAAAATTACAAATACACAAAAGCAACAGCATTCATCTACACAACTACTTTCACACTCGGATACACCACTACAGTCTTGTAACAATCTTAACAAGTTTTTCGTTAACGTAGGTAAAAGTCTTGCAGAAAATATTCTCAATCAGCACAATACATTCAACATGAATTATGCACACACTGCTACTCCTACACTATCATTTGTATTGGAACACACGGATAACGATGAGATAGAAACTGTTATTAATTCGCTCAGATCCAACGCTGCCACTGGTTGCGATGGCATCTCTCCCATCATATTGAAGAGATACCGCAGCACTCTGGCGCCTGTCTTGACCTACATCTTTAACCTCTGCTTTCGTACTGGTAACTTTCCATCTGCCTTAAAAAAAAGCTATTATTCACCCTATTTTCAAAGGTGGAGAAGGGAACTCATTTAACAACATAGCATAGCTATACTTCCTGCTCTGTCGAAGGTACTTGAACGTCTAATTAACAAAAGATTGGTTAGCTTTCTTGAGAAAAATAAAATAATTTCTTCCCAGCAATTCGGATTCAGAAAAAATAAATCTACTTGTGATGCTGTACATGAAGTTACTGATTTTATTGTAGCGAAAATGAACGATCGCAAAAAGGTTCTAACAGTATTTCTTGACCTCGCCAAGGCCTTCGACACCATTCCTACTTCTACTCTTCTATTAAAACTAGAGAGAGCGGGCATCAGAGGGCTGCAGCTTAATCTCTTCGCCAGCTATCTCTCAAATAGACAGCAAATGGTGAAAATCGGTGAACACACCAGCAACAACCTTTCCATTTGTTACGGAGTACCGCAAGGTAGTGTCCTTGGTCCTACACTTTTCTCATCTTCATTAATGACCTATGCAACCTTAATATCCATAATTCGAAAATTGTGTCTTTTGCAGATGATACTGCCCTTACTTTTTACGCTAATTCTTGGTCCGAGCTTCAGAATATTGCACAAGATGGTTTTAATTCTACCTTTGATTGGCTTCGTTTCCACACACTCACACTTAACACAGCCAAAACGAAATTTATAACTTTTTCTATCTCATCGACTTCACAACCAAATATTCCGATCTGCCTAAAGGCCCACTCCTGTCACAACTCCTATCCAGGTACTTCATGTGAATGCCCCAGTATTATCGTAGTTGACAATATTAAATACCTAGGTATAACCTTAGATCGGCATCTTAACTACAAAACACACATTAGTTTACTTACAAGTAGAGTCAGAAAACTCATGTATATATTCAAAACTCTTCGTCACGTTGCTAAGCAATCTGTTATTCGCAGTGTATACTATGCATTATGCCAGTCAGTCATTACATATTGTATTAGCTGCTGGGGTGGCGCACCCAAAACTACTCTCAAACCTTTGGAAGTGGCTCACAGAGCCATACTAAAAATCGCAACATTTCGGCCCTTTCTGTATCCAACCAGGGAACTATACCAAAATTGTTACGTTCTTAATGTAAGACAACATTTCATTCTGCACACCATTCTTCGCCAACATTCACAAACACCTTTTACTAAAATCACGAAGCGTCGCAAAGATATCATTTGCTCTGTTCCGCCTCCTAAATTCACATTTACTAAAAGATTTTTTACTATCTCGGTCCACATTTATACAACAAAATTAGTTCAACTTTACCTATTTATGATTTACCTTACACCAAAAGCAAAACTGTCCTTCGTTCATTCCTCCTCGGTAAAACCTACGAGGAGACTGAAACGTATCTTTCGAGTTTTTAATTAATGTACTTACTCATACTTACTGGCATGCACACCACCTTTACTCACCTCATCGCAGTACACCACATTACATCACATCACATTACAATACAATACACGACACCATACCACAGCACACTACAGCACAGCATACCATACACACCACACCACACTATACCTCAGCACGGCACAACGCAACACAGCACAATACATTACATCACAGCACAGCACACCACATCACATCATACCACATGACATAAAAATACCACATACTCCAACACATTTTATATACTACACATTTTAGAATACTAATGCCTTGTTTTTCTCACTTAATATTGATTTTCTTTCACTTATTTTTTGTACCCACTAGCTAGTGGCTAATTGATAGTCCCAATGGGTCCATATTATAAGCTCGAAAACATGCAATGTTATTGTTACTCTACTGGGGAGTGGAATCTGTTTCTCTTTAACACAGATCACTTGGTGATCTAGCTAGGAGATCAGCGCCTCGCCCAAGTATTTGTATGTACTACATGTTCTTTGTTATGTTCTGTTTCTAGACTGTATTAGCCCTTCATGTACTGCAAATAACCATGTATCATTTTACTGTCAATAAATATTATTATTATTATTATTTCCATTTTTAATATTTTTGCTTAACCTGGTATATTGGCTTCGGTAGCTGGCATATGGTGGATAATTTCATTTATTCATAAACTAGCGGCCGCCAGCGACTTTGTTCGCGTGGAGTTAGTTATGCTCCGCTCCTATTGGTCACAGCGTGATGTTATATAGCCTAAAGCCTCCCTGGATTAAAGGGCTATCCAACGCAAAAAGAATTTTCCAAATCAGACCAGTAGTTTCCGAGATTAGCGCGCACAAACAAACAAACAAACAAACTCTTCAGCTTTATATATTACTAGCTTTCCGCCCGCGGCTTCGCCCGCGTAGAGTTCGGTTATATCGCGCTTTTTGGATTTCCCTCGGGAATATCAATTTTTTCCGGGATAAAAGGTAGTCTAAACCTTCCTTAAGAATCACTCTATCTATTAAAAAAAACCGCGTCAAAATCCGTTGCGTAGTTTTAAAGATCTAAGCATACATACGGACATACAGCGAAAGTGACTTTGTTTTATACTATGTATTGATTATAGATAGATGAACATTCTTGTTCCCAGCGAAAGCACTAAGAAGTGGTGAAGAGCTGGCATTTCGGGAGACTGTCTTATGTCCTGACGTTCAGAAAGTGCTGAATCTGAGCCTAATTTGAATAAATGAGTTTTGATTTCTATAATCTATACTAATATATAAAGCTGAAGAGTTTGTTTGTTTGAACGTGCTAATCTCAGGAATTGCTGGCCCAATTTGAAAAATTCTTTATGCGTTGGACAGTCAAGTCACGCTATCATCAATAGGAGCGGAGCATAAAAAAAAAACGCGGACGAAGTCGCGCGCGGCCGCAACTCCACCTCAATACGCATATTTTGCGTACAACTCGTTCAAGAAGACCAGCAACGCCTTGATATATCTGACCGCCTCACGTAGGGTGGCTGGGTTGCCGAACTTTGCCCTGTGCATGGTAACCCCTGGGCAGCTTAGCAGCAAATGCGCCGCTGTCTCATCATCCAACATGCAGACCCCGAATGTATCATGACTTCAAATTATTTAAATTGAGGTAATGCCGGTGTCTTCATTAAGTTTACCTTCAACGTTAGAGTAATAACATAGAGTAATGTGTCTCGGTTCGAACTTACGAGCTATGGTCTTTTTTTCCGGGATGGATAATACCTACTCATGGATGTCCAGACTCTTGGTGACTAAAAACTACCCCGGTGTTCCATCTCACACCTATGTCGGGGATCGGGAGAATAAACGACCCATCCGCAACCCCCAGCTGGGGGCTTCCTCAGGTCAGGGAATCAGGGAGTGAGGTGTTTGTTTGAAAGACATATACATGTCGACGTCAGCGACGGCGATAAGGTCGTCAGAATCTTGGTGTGGTGGTTAGGGATCCATTACGTAGGTGAAGTTTTGAAATAAAGCACGAAGTGTAAATATACCCTCCAGTCTTGGCAATCACAATTTAAATAGGCAAACCGACAGTTTCGCCCCGGGTCCGCGTCTCAATCCGAAGTGACCGTTCGGCCATCTTGACTTTCAAAAACGACCCTGTCCACGTGCCGCCATTACAAAAATAACGTCATGGCGTTTAACCCACTACTACGTAAATCAAATGAGCAACTCTTATCAAAACTACACCAACGATCCACGACATACAAGTTTTAAGTAACAAGTTTTCCGAAAAAAAAAACCGTTAAACTTTGACTGCCAATATCTCCGTAAACATAATAAACAGAGGGTTCCACAGGTCCATTACAAGGAAAATATCACAATGACGAGAAGAACAATTAGTGACTCTCGGTTTCGTTAAGTGACTTTTAACCCCTGACAAGAACGACAGTTTAATTACACCCATTATTGCACGCTTTTCGTAGGAAACCATGGCTATATAACAACAGCTATTAGAATATTTCAAGCTAAGCAGCTCTCGCTTAGGTCGGTTGGATTGTCATCATACCTTTTTTTACGGATGAGAAATCATCTAATGATCTCTCGGGAGCTTTAGGCGGAGCGAAAGGGCGTGTGACTATCAGATCATCTGCCACGGAGGCTGTCAGGCTGTCGCTCATAGAATGTTCTTCATCTCATCATCATCATCAACCTTTTTATCATCGCACTGCTGGGCACAGGTCTCCTCTCATACAGAGAAGGATTGAGCGTATTTGGCGATTTCAGACTTATAGTCCAGGTTTCCTCAAGATGTTTTCCTTCACCTTCAGTCATTGGTGTCCAAGATATACTTAGAAAGTACATATAACTTTATAAAAGTTACATTGGTACTTGCCTGACCTGGAATCGAACCCGCGCACTCATACTTGAGAGGCTGGTGTTTTACCACTAGGCCACTACGACACTTAATACTGCCTCCCTAAGTTACAAGATAATCAAAGTTTAGATGTCAAAGCTGAAATTTTTCGTGTTGACTGAACTTTACACTATTGGGCACCACGACTTTTGAGAGTAGTGGTGATGAAATAATATACAGAAAATAAAAACAGGTACAAGTACCATTTAGGTATTTAATTAAAGCGCAGTATACCTAAATTTATCATGTAATGTACAATTGTTTGTTTTCCCCAATAAAATAAAGATTAAACATCTGTTTAGATTCGAAACAATGGCCAAATTTATTCCTATTTTTATTATAAAAGACATACTTGATTATATGGTACTGAGAATGTCATGGTAACTTTACTACTCATCATCATCTCAGCGTTTGTCCCGGTTGCATCCGCGGCTTTCGCGTTGGAGCCCGGGATCCGCTTTCCTGCACATTCTCCTCCATTTCGCACGATCTTTAGCATCCTGTGGTAAGAGCTTGTTGGCACGCATATCATCTCTTACAACATCAAGCCAGCACTTCTTTGGTTTACCTCGCTTGTTCCGGCCCGGCGGAGGCGCCATGGCAAGACATTTGTTACCCACGTAACCTGCCGGTTTACGTAAGACGTGACCGTACCAGCGCAGGCGACTCTCTTGCAGTTTATCTGCTATGTCACGGACACGGAGACCGCCACGGATCCGGGAGTTTCTAATGCGGTCTTTCCGCGTTACTCCACACATCCACCGCAGCATATTCATCTCCGTGACACGCAGCTTCTGCTTGTGTCGCTCAAGCACAGGCCACGCCTCACTGCCATACAGAAGGACAGGTCCAATGATGATCTTATAGACCTGTCCCTTAAGCTTAACCGGCATTTTGAGGTCACAAATGACACCTGTCACCTCACGCCATTTTGCCGAAGCGTGCGTGTTTTAACGTCGCAATCAATATCGCCGGACGCGTGGAGCACAGACCCCAAGTAATTAAATTGGTCTGTGCACTCGACCAAGTCTCCGCCTATGCACACAGGCATAGGTTCTGTGGTGTTGCTGGCACCGTCTTCGCCACACTGAGTTTAAGACCTCCGTTCTCAAGCGAGTTCTTCCACGCATTTACCCACCGCACCAACCGTTCCCTGTCCGCGTCTGCCAGCGCGATATCATCAGCATACATGAGCAACCAGGGAGGTTGCTCATGTGAATTCTTGATGCTGTCTGACAAGACATCTAATATCACGCTGAACAGGAACGGACTAAGGACGGATCCCTGGTGTACTCCGACGGTGATGGGGAAGGGTTTAGTGTCGCCAACAGAAGTCCTAACAAAGGAATCGGAAGTGAGGTACATGTCTCGAATTATGTCAACATAGGCTTTTGGTACCCCTTGGATCTCAGTGCCCACCAGATCACACCCCGAGGGACACAGTCGAAGGCCTTCTGCATGTCTAAAAAGAGCATATGCAAAGGCGTGTTCTTCGATCTGTATCTCTCCATGGTGATCCTTAGGGCGAAGATAGGGTCCTTGGTTCCGTACCCTGGACGGAACCCATATTGACACGTCGAGACAGTACACTCCTGCCGGATCCAGGAGTCTAAAATCCTCTCAAAGATCTTCATGGTGTGAGACATGTCCTTTATACCGCGATAGTTGCCACACTCCTGTACCGAGCCCTTGCCTTTGAAGACTGGAGTAATAATACTCAGTCTCCATTGGCTCGGGATTTTACCGGTCAGGAACACGCGGTTCAAAAAGCAAGTTAACATGCCCACACTGCGAGGACCCATCGCCTTCCAGGCCTCAATGGGGACTCCATCAGCTCCGACAGCTTTCCGATTCGCCATGCGACGAAGAGCCGTGTGGACTTCCTCAGGCGTTATTGGGGGCACTAATCCAAGGTTCGGAGGGAGTTCCGGTGTCTGCACCTCTTGGTGCTGCTTATTCAGCAGTTCGTGGAAGTACGTGCGCCATCTCTCCTTCACCGCGCGATCCTCGCAAAGCAGGTTGCCAGTAGGGTCTTCTACACAACGGCACTTGGATATATCCAGTGCCGCTTTCACCCTAGAACGTGCCAACTTGTAAATGAGTTTCTGCCCCTCAGACGATTCAAACTTCTCGTAGAGCGGTTGCAAGTGGTCTCGTCTGGCTCTGGCTACAGGTCTTTTAGTGGCACGTTTGGCAACCTTGTATGCGTCGCGATCTTCAGGAGATCCGGTCGCCTGCCACGTTTTGAAGAGGGTTTTCTTCACCCTTGTCTCCCTCTGGACTGTGTCGTTCCACCACCAGGTCTCCTTGTCACTTTTGCGACCGCCCTTAGACTCGCCGAGCACCACCCGCGCCGCCCTAGTAATAGCTGCCTGGATTCTGTCCCAGTTATCTTGAACAGATTCTTCCTCGGTACCAGCGCACTTGTCGCCAATTACCGAAGCGAACTCCTGGTACTTATTTTCATCAAGCAGCCACCACCGGATCTGGCGTCGGCAGTGCTCAACACGTCTACGTTGGGCCTTAACGCAGAGGTCCATGACAAGGAGACGGTGTTGTTCAGTAAGACTCTCACCGGGTATGACCTTGCAGTTGGCTATTTTGCCGATGTGGTGTCTCCTAGTTTGTAGGAAGTCGATCTGGGTAGCGCATCGCCCGCTCCGGTAGGTAACAAGGTGCTCCGGTTTCTTTTTGAAATAGGTGTTCACAATTGCCAGGTCAGCGGCCGCACATGTTCGGAGAATGTTGTCCCCTTCCGCGTTGCGGCTACCGTACCCAAAGCCACCGTGAACACGCTCAAACCCGTCACACTTCTCACCCACACGACCGTTCAAATCACCACCCAGAACGATTCCCTGGGATAACGGGATCCCACGAAGCAATCCTTCGAGCTGGCTCCAGAACAACGTCCTTTCGGCGTCACCGCACCCGGCCTGCGGAGCGTAGGCACTTATCAAGTGGGTTATTACCCCATTGACAAGCACCGGCACCGACATTAGCCGATCACTAATGCGATTCACCTCCAAGACGTCATCCTGGAGCTCGTCAGCCAACACCACGGCGACCCCATTTCTCCCACTAGGTGCATAATAACTTTACTACTATCTATCTGATACCTACAATATTATTAAATACTCTATTTTCCCAAATAATTGGCAGCAAGTCTAATAGGTTAGACTTGTAATAGGAACTATAAAAAAAAAAAAAAAAAAAAAAAAAAAGATTTTATTTTATCCAACATTGCGTACAAAATATAAATTAAGGCAACCCCAGTAACTATAAGGAAGGTCTTATGTAGTGTCACAAAGCTCTTTTGTTTTTTGAACAGTACATAACCATAATCTAGGAAATACAAACTATGTATAAATGATTTTCTAGGTTACCAGGTAGGTAGTTTGGGTCTGCGTATTTAAGGTCGGGGTTGAGGGCTTTTTTGCACGAGTCTAAATATAGGTATTGCCTGGGAAGGGAGGCTAAGTAGGTAGTAGGATATCCAATGGAACGATTCTTTAGGAAATTAAAGTATTTCATAATCTCATATTGTAGTGATATTGCCATGTCATTCTCAGTATATTTAACTACATCATCTATACTCTATACTAATATATAAAGCTGAAGAGTTTGTTTGTTTGAACGCGTTAATCTCAGGAACTACTGGTCCTCTTTTTAGGATAGCCCATTAATCCAGGAAGGCTTTAGGCTATATGACATCACGCTGCGACGAATAGGAGCGGAGCGTATAAAAAAAACATATCCAAACGGACGCGGGTGAAATCGCAGGGCGCAGCTAGTTTATAATACAAAAAGAAAAAAAAAATCCCATTGGTAACACCAGTAACGCACGATATTATTTCTTTGGTTCGTATCTAAACAGACGTTTTGCTTTGTGTTAATATTAATTTTTTCCTTGTATCAGACTATGAAGGACCTGTATTTTTTTTTGTCAAATTTCTGACTGATAAGTTTCCTCAATCTTGAATATACATTCAAGGTTGATTGAGGAAATTTATCAATTTGTAATGTGCATTGATGCATGATTGGGGTGCCAATGCGGCATAAAACTCAATAGAATAGCAGCAAAAAAGGATCATACATCACAACTCCAGAAGTAAGCGGTACAATTGGGTTGTATCCTAAAATATAATTACTTAAATGTCTATCAGATAGATTTATAAAAAATATTGAACACGTATTTTTATTTTTTGTTTCATTCTAATACTTAGGAAGATATATTGATTTGGAATGTCGCATGACGTCACGCCGTGGTATATTTTGTACCATATACCATATAAATTAGCCCCCACTCTGTAACATTAATACACTATATCTCAGTAGTTTTGGTAATTTCGAAATAATAAAAAAATCAAGTCTTATTTTTTTTTATTATCTATAAGACGGACTAATTATGTTTTTGATTTTCATACCTTGGATACATCCTTATTCGTTACTCTTCTAGCGCACAGAATTCCCTACACCCACCATAAACTTAAATACAAAATATAAGGAACCCTTCCTCATATACACTGTATAAGTTTTTGTTTTATAGCCCAAGGGCTCGACCTTTTGAGGGATCGGTCATCTATCGCGCTATCAAATCTTGGAGACGGACAGAACTATTGCTAGCAGCCCCGTTTGATTGCGTGCAAACGATCCTGGGCTGATATAGGAATGTTTATGACTTGTCCTCTAAGGTCGGCAGTAAACCTTCAAGGCTTGAATTTTCGTGTTTGAAATTTATGAGCTGTTTGATGTATTCGTTGAAATTGTTATGGAGAGATTTGGTTTGCGTTACTGTCTGCTAAACGTATGATTCGAGGTATAGTATAGTATCGGCGGAAGTGTTCTGGGATTCTACAATATGTTCTACATGACGAGTTTGGTTTCAACGCTAAATGTTGTGTTCTTCAAGTGGATTTATGTAAGCAAGGGATTCATGGAAGTGTTCATGAATTCTACGTTCTATATAACGGGTGTGGTTTTCCACTAAGTTCTTCGTTGGTGCGTTTACAATCATATAAACTCATATACACAAACAGCCAGACTGGAATAAGTACTTGTAGGTCATACAGATATTTGTTCCGTGCGGAATTAGAACCCGCGATACAAAGCGCAGCAGTTAATAGATTAGATTTAACTCAAAATGGTCTCGAAAGCCTAAAAGTCTAAGCACAGGCGTAGAGTAACCAGCCTTTCGGTGTTCTGTAGGATGAATTTAGGTGAGTGTTCAAGGGAATTGCATGATTTAATTCCCCCATCTTCGTTCCATCATTAGACGATCCGTCGTACGGCGAGTTTCTACACCGAGAGACTGGAATAATTTGCCAGCTAAGGTGTTCCCGTCGGACTACAATTTGAGTGTCTTCAAGGCTGGAGTGAATAGGCTCTTAATAAACTAGCGCGCTTTACCAACAACGATTGCTACACTGCTTACCATCAGGCGGGGTTGCGGTCAAGCGCTGGTTTATAATTATTTTTTTAAAAAACAATAGCTTAACCACTGTGCTAACCGTGCAGTCCAATGTTGCATCTTATTATTAACTAGCTGCGCCGCGCGGTTTCACCCGCGTAACGATATGTTTTTTTTATATGCTCCACTTCTATTGGATGCAGCATGAGTTATATATACTTCCTGGATTAATGGGCTATCCAACGCAAAAATAATTTTTGAAATAGTAACAGTAAACAATAACAGTAGTTCCTGAGATTAGCGCGTTCAAACAAACCAACTCTTCAGCTTTATATATTAGTATAGATATATTTACATTCTGTATTCAACAAATAACATTTTTAAGATGTTTGTCTAAATCTAGAATTATTCAGAATTACACTGTAAACAAATTACGCATAAGTATGTACGAAGTCGAGAGCTTGTCGAAAGTTTCCAGATCCTTTCGTGCTTAAGTGAGTGGGCTCAAGAGGCGACCTTCCCGAACTTGAGAGAATATTCATTATTTTTTTAGTAATGTGGGAATATATTGGGTAAATAAAACAGATAGCCTAAGAGTAAAAGCTTTTAATAAGATACTTTGAAAAAAAAAACTGTAATCCAAGTACGGAAAAACAAGAGTGATCTTAAAGGTAGGAAAAAAGAAAATATTTCAGAATAAATCAGGTAAAGCTGTGGTCGCATGCTATTATAATTTTGTAGGGGTTCGTGATACTCACATTATACAATATGTAAAGAAAACCCTGTCCGATCCGTGAAGGTATTGTTAGGTATCGTTAACTGATTCTAATAATGCCTACAAAGCCGGGCTAAACTTAAAAAAAAATCCCCCAAAAAAATAAATATTATTTCGAAAAAGCGAGGTAACTTAATGCATGTGCGGTAGGCAACCCGATAGCCCCGCCCCCCTTCACCCGCGCATGTATGCGCGGGTGATGGGCACGTGGTCGCATCGCTATTCGCTCCGTCACAAATGGTGTTGTCAGTTTTTAAAAAATTACCAAATTTCGGGG